>BDMV01000007.1:44049233-44481076 GCA_008326285.1 Oryza officinalis
CAAGACGCGGGCGACGTAGACAGGTTCGGGCCGCTGAGAAGCGTAACACCCTACTCCTGTGTTCTGGTGGATCTGAGGGTCTCCAACAATACAAAGGGAATTCTATCTCTCCAACGTATCCGCCGGAGTCCTCCCCTCTTTCCTAGGCCTGGGCCTCCTTTTATCTGATCAGGGGTCACCACATGGGCCTCAAGTTGCCTAAGAAAAGAAACATTCTTTTTACAATCAGGGCTAGTCTACAGCCGGAAGTGACTTCTGACAAGCATGGCGCACGCCTTCTGCCCCGCTCGCCAGCTCTCCCGGTGGACGCCCGTTTCAACCTTCATTCAATGGCCGGCGACTTCCTTGCCACGCCTGCGCTGAAATCTGGATTGGATCTGACCGGGACTGACATACCAACTCCAGGAGTTAGCACGCCGGCTCCGGCTAGGGACGAGAGCCAGGAGGCTCTCATCATTCCGACGGGACGGGGCGAGGCGTGCCATCGGCCGCCTGTCGCCACCTAACCCGCGATCTGACCGGTCTGTGACCGGTCACACACCGCGACCGGTCACGGACCGGATAAGCGTGCGCTGCGCCGCATTAAATGCGGCGTGGTGCGCTCGCCTGATCCGCTATAAATGCGGTTAGGTGAGCCCTGCTGTGCTCACCTAACCCGCACACGTGGCGCCAAAATCACAGGGGGTCGGGGCGCCCCAGCCCTCGGGGCCGAAACGGGAGCGGCCCGACCCCTCGGGGAGACAGAGGAAGGGGTGGCCACGTCACCCTCGGGCCCGACCCCCCCGAGGGGGTCGGGACACGTGGAGGACCGCGGCTACCCAAGCCTCTAGTCATGACACCCCCGGTCCCATGTCACCGACAATATATATATATAGAATGTATAGATAGTCTTGTGTTTGTTTTAGGGTGTGTTGGTTCAGAGGAGTTCCCAAAACACACCGCGTGCACGGAAAATGGAACGTTCTATTAGCGCGTGATTAATTAAGTATTAGCTAATATTTTTTTGAAAAATAGATTAATTTGATTTTTAAGCAACTTTTGTATAGAAACTTTTTGCAAAAAATACATCATTTAGCAGTTTGAAAAGTGTGCGCGCGAAAAAAAGAATGGTGAGTTAGGAATACGAGGAAAAGTACTCAGCCTTAAGTCCTCAACTCTTCCAAGATTTTTTTTTGCTTATACTCATTGTATTCAATAATTAATTACATGTGAATATTTTTGGAGGCCGGATAACAATATGGGTTATGTACCTGTATTGCTACCATTATCTGTTCCGAAACAATGTAAAAGAAAAAAAATGACTGAGGTAAATATATTATGAAGATCGTACATATATTAATCGCTTCTTACCATAAGAATTTTACAGGTTTTTTATGGGATTCATTTTAATTCTTCTATTATAAAAAGGAGGCACGATTTGTAAAGGCTTTTGTCATGCTTTGTTAACGTTTAATTACACTTCAAACCGTCATACATCCCAAATGAACTATTTTAAATATGGTAAATTTTATCTATGTTTTCGGTGTCATTCGTTGGCAACCACTCAAGCTGAAAAAGAGTAACTTGAGAGACGAGAGTGAAAACGATTGAAGATGACAGGGGCATACAGTAGTCCAAAGTGGGGACTCCATATTGCATTGTCCAAAGCTGAAAGCCATTGATGAAGTGTGACCTGGTGTGGTGTACTATTGCCACTTTGATCAGCCGCATGTAATCACCCATGGCTTTGTTAGTCAACCATCCACAATACATTCCCCTTTCCATTTTGTTTCTAACCGACAAGACAGGTAATGATTTCCCTTTTTTTTTCCTTTTGATTTATTTGGTCTTCCATGTAATGCATAAATGCATTTGATTGGTTGGAACCCATGTCAGTATGTTGCTTATGCATGATTGGTCAGGTGCAGTAGTTGGTCCTCCATTTGCCTTTTTTTCCTTTTGTTTGGCTTCCATTAGTTTTGGTTTGATGGACAGCTGTCGGATACTTGGGGTTAGAAGGTTTTATTTAGTTTAGAGGCTCTTCACAATGATTTGTCAGAAACTAACGATAATAAATTTGCAGTAATCCAAAGTTTGTGATGTCAGAGGCTCAAACAGTTTCGCTGTCATGTTTGGTTTCTTATTCCTTTCGTTTTGTGCCGACTGAAAACTGAACATTGGATTCGGTTCAATTTTCAGGTGAAGAAAAGAACACATGGTTTTCAGACAGGTCCATCTCCGTACATATTGAAAGATCTGAAATGAAAGAGCAATTCCGTTTCACATATTTTTTTTGTTTTCCCATTTATGCGCTGTAGCCTCAAGTTTCACATATCTTTTATAATTATAACTTTTCAGAATATAGATGAACAACTGAACTGTTTGCGGATTTTTATTCTGGGAGAAGCTGAAGCTCTTAAAAAAAAACCTTTGTGCGCCACAATTAATTCGCAGACCGATCACGACGCACGACGCTAGATCACGACACCCACGATGCCACAACGCGCTCGATTCGCACACCACGCAAGAAGGCGTCGGCTCTTCATGCAATTCTAACAAACCTAACAAACCTTATCTAAAAGAGAAAAAACAAAATAAAGAAACAGAAATACAGGTTTGACATGCACCAGGATTATCTAAAAGAATCCAACAGTATCGATCTAAGACATCGTCACCGTTACTTTGCTATCAAAGGGAAAAGTGTTTTTATCTCTCGAGGAGATATTCCCTCGTTTTTTACATGTCTTCTAAAGACTCATAATTTTTTTTTAAAATGATAAAATAGATTAATATGAACCATATCATTTCACAAACATGCAAATTCAAATTAAATTTCTACAAATTATAACAAAAATAACAAATAAAACTATCAATTTACGTTAACTATTTTCAATTTAATTTATTCTTTTTGTTGCAACTTTTAAAAAGTTGAATTTGGTCTTACATGTTTGTGAAGTGATATATTTCGTATTAATCTATGTTGTAATTTTTTTCAAATTTTTTGATGACTATTTAGGTGGCATGTCAGAAACAAGGGATGTTCTCTCGAAGGATGAAAATCCATCTCCGTTCTTTTTATATGCAGAGACCTTGAGAGCTTAGCTTCAGTGCAAGCAAGCGGGAGCTCGTCACTGACATTTGACAAAATTCACTAGCAAATCCTACCCTATCTGCATCAATGGCTGGCCCAACCATCGTCCTTCTCCCGGCCTAGGGATTCGGCCACTTCATGTTCGCACTGGAAGCCGGCAAGCGGCTGCTCGTCACCGGTGGGGGCGTTGTCTCCCTTACCATGCTCGTCATGTAGGCACCAACAGAGATAGAGGCGTCGGTAGTCGAGGCCCACGTGCACCGTGAGGTGGCTTCCGGACTTGACATCACCTTCCGGTGGCTCTCGGCCGTCGAGCACCCCTAGTGGCGTAGCCAGGATTTCAAGATAGGGTGGTCCAACTCAACATAATTTTTTTAACACTATAGATAAAATTTACCAAACGCATTCTGGTCAAACAATAAAGGTCTTACAAATATTTTAAGATAAACAAGTCTAAAAATTACTTAATGTAGCTTACACATCCACAATAATTGATGAAGAAATAGTACTACTTCTTTTCGTCGGGCTTACGCCTTCTAATGGCCATAAAAGTGTTGATTATACCATCTTCATTCACTTGTAAGAAAATATCTTGCTCAATGAAAGTGGCTAGACAATCATCCAAAACATTGTGACCATTCTATTTCTCAACTTACTCTTGACAAAGGTGATTGGAGAAAATACTCTTTCAACACTAGTTATTGCCACAGGTAATAGCAATACCAATTTGAGAAGGAGGTACACCCTATTATAAACTGGATGTGTAAGCTACATTAAGTAATTTTTAGACTTGTTTATCTTAAAATGTTTGTAAGACCTTTATTGTTTGACCTGAATGCGTTTGGCAAATTTCATCTATAGTGTTTAAAAAATTATGTTGAGTTGGACCACCTTATCTTGAAATCCTGGCTATGCCACTGGCCACCGCTATACAATTCTATACAATTTCTAGTTTATAATAGGTACACCCTATTATAAACTGGGTGTACCTATTATAACGTAAGCAAAGGGCTAACTGTTCTTTATGAGAGACATCACTAGACTCATCAGCTAGAATTGTATAGTATTCTTCACCAATTTCTTGAATGATTTTCTTTCTAGTTTCTATTGCACAACAGTGAATAATTTCCTTTTGTATTTCTGGACTAGTCAATCTGCAATTACCTAGAGCATTCTTCAAAACAAACTTATCCACCTCTTCATTATTTGCTGCAAGAAATTTCAAAAGTTCAATGAAGTTTCCTCTATTGTTGAACTCTTCACTTTCATCATGTCCACGGAATGCTAATCCTTGCTGCAAAAGAAACTTTAAACATCTAAGTGAATAAATCAATCTAATCTTGTAGAGGCGTCGCTCCTCATTATCAACTTTCACAATTTTACCCCAATGATATATCAAGTTCTGACTTGCTAAGACTAGAGTTGCAACTTGATACATGTACCGATGACATGAGAAAAGATGAAATGTTCAAACGCCTAAACAATCTTGTTGAGCTCTCAGTTAAACTTGTTGAAACAAAGAGGGATAAAGTTTATAATTTGGTGTACCTCCTTCTCAAATTGGTATTGCTATTACCTGTGGCAACAGCTAGTGTTGAAAGAGTATTTTCTGCAATCACCTTTGTCATGAGTAAGTTGAGAAATAGGATGGGTGACAATGTTTTGGATCATTGTCTAGTTACTTTCATTGAGCGAGATATTTTCTTACAAGTGAATGAAGATGATATAATCAACACTATTATGGCCATTAGAAGGCGTAAGCCCGACAAAAAGAAGTAGTACTATTTTCTTCATCAATTATCGTGGATGTGTAAGCTACATTAAGTAATTTTTAGACTTGTTTATCTTAAAATGTTTGTAAGACCTTTATTGTTTGACCTGAATGCGTTTGGCAAATTTTATCTATAGTGTTAAAAAAATTATGTTGAGTTGGACCACCTTATCTTGAAATCCTGGCTACGCCACTGGCCACCGCTTCCTGTGGGTCCTGCACTGTGCGCCCGCCAGCGGCGTGCGGTACCTGACGGACGCGTACCTGGGCGAGCTGCTCCCGGAGGGGTTCATGGAGGCGACGTCATGAGAGGGATGGTGTGGCTGAGGTGGGTGCCCCAGAAGGACATCCTCGGCCACGCCGTCGTGGGCGTGTCCGTGACGCACTGCGGCTGGAACTTGATGCTGGAAAGCCTGTGGTTCGGCGTGCCGATGGCGACATGGCCGCTCTACGGCGAGCAGCATCTCAACGCATTCGAGGTCGTGTCTTCCATGGGCGTCGCGGTCGAGCGAATGGCGGTAGCACGGTGAGATCCTTGGCGGAGGCGGCGGAGGTGGAGCGTGCGGTGAGGAGGCTAATGCCGCAGGGTGGCGGGTCGAAGGAGGGGAGGATGGCGAGGGAGAAGGCTACGGAGATGAGAGCGACATGTAGGAAGGCCGTGGAGGAGGCCAGCTCGTCGCACGCGCCGTTGCAACGGCTCGTGTGTGAGATAGTGGCAGGCTACACTAGGCCGGAAGTTAAGGGACCAAAAATGAACATTTGTCCAACACATTGTTCCAAAGGTTAGATCCATAAACACCCCTACCAGTTACTCCCTCCGGTCATAAATGTTTGACACTTAGCACAATGAATTGGTCAAACTTTTTAAATTCCAGCGATCAATTTTATATTAGGATAAGTTTATAAAATCCAATAAGTTGACGATATTATGACAGCGCATTCGAGACAAATCTATTGTTGCCATTTTTTGTGTTTTAAACTAAGCATTTTAGATTTTTTTTATGGTCAGAATTTTAATAGATTGATCAAATCTTGTCCTAAGAGTTAAATATTTATGACCGGATGGAGCAGCAGCCTTATTGGCATGTATAAAACTCGTGGGCCGATACAACGTTAAGATAACTCATCGGCTGAATCCCCGATGAAACCCTTATTGGCAGTCAACAAGCAGGCTAGAGATTACGGTTCGAATCACGACTTAGTAGATCAAACTGAACTGATGCAGCACTAAGTATGAAAAGAAACGCAAGACCTAAACAATCAAGCCCTTGACTGATTTTTAGGGTGGTGGATACCTTAGCCAATCTAATCTAGCGAGGCGATTTGGTCGATACCGGCGTAAACCCTAAAACAAATCTCGGTCGATACGATGAAATCGAGAAGCTAAATCAGATTGACTAAGATATATGATAGTAGGTGTTTACGTTGCCGAGATCAGAACGTCGAAGCCCTAGCCTCGACAGCACAAGCAGCCATAACGAGACTTACCCCTCGTAGGAAGGGCATGAACTCGCCGAAGAAGACGAAAGTAAAAAGGTGGCGATGCGCCGAAGTTGTATTGATCGTGTGATAAAAATTACATGAACCTCGGGCTTACATATTTATACCCATAGGCTAAGAAAGATCCTAACAGAATACGACTCAAACTTTCCTAAAGATAAATGGAAACAGATAAAGTCCTTGTTGGACACTAAACACACTTTCCTAAAGATAAAAAGGAAACTAACAAATTCTTCCTAATTAATAGATACAAGCCGCATCCTCCTCAAACTCGGTCTTCTCTGGATAAAATCTTCCCGAATCTAACAAGAATCCGACTGTTGTTAGTGATTGGTTTAAGAAAACCCCCATCGGTCGATGTAGAATTTTAGGCCGATACTAGTTTCAAGCCGATATGAACCTTGGGTTGATGGGGACTTCGGGGCTTACCAAATTCTGGTGTTAACACCAGGGTAGCAGATCTTACCTGTGTCCGGAAAAAAAATAGTTCATTAGACACAGGGGCGGAGCTAGCATCAAAACAAGGAGGGTGCATTACCATTGAAAATCTAGAAATTTTTAATGTAACACAGTACATTCTAGTGTTTTTAAGTGAGAAATTATGAATTTAGAGGGGGTGCTCAATGTGGCTTCGCCACTGATTAGACAGAGAAAAACCGCATGCTGTTGATATAGATTAGAAGGCGAGGCCACATGAAAGAAAGAAACGCATCTCGAAGAATTAGACATAACAAACAAATATATAGCTGTTTCGCACTCTCTGTTTACAATATTCACAAACAATTTAGTGCAATTCGGGAAGATTTTATCCAGAGAAGACCGAGTTTGAGGAGGATGCGGCTTGTATCTATTAATTAGGAAGAATTTGTTAGTTTCCTTTTTATCTTTAGGAAAGTGTGTTTAGTGTCCAACAAGGACTTTATCTGTTTCCATTTATCTTTAGGAAAGTTTGAGTCGTATTCTGTTAGGATCTTTCTTAGCCTATGGGTATAAATATGTAAGCCCGAGGTTCATGTAATTTTTATCACACGATCAATACAACTTCGGCGCATCGCCACCTTTTTACTTTCGTCTTCTTCGGCGAGTTCATGCCCTTCCTACGAGGGGTAAGTCTCGTTATGGCTGCTTGTGCTGTCGAGGCTAGGGCTTCGACGTTCTGATCTCGGCAACGTAAACACCTACTATCATATATCTTAGTCAATCTGATTTAGCTTCTCGATTTCATCGTATCGACCGAGATTTGTTTTAGGGTTTACGCCGGTATCGACCAAATCGCCTCGCTAGATTAGATTGGCTAAGGTATCCACCACCCTAAAAATCAGTCAAGGGCTTGATTGTTTAGGTCTTGCGTTTCTTTTCATACTTAGTGCTGCATCAGTTCAGTTTGATCTACTAAGTCGTGATTCGAACCGTAATCTCTAGCCTGCTTGTTGACTGCCAATAAGGGTTTCATCGGGGATTCAGCCGATGAGTTATCTTAACGTTGTATCGGCCCACGAGTTTTATACATGCCAATAAGGCTGCTGCTCCATCCGGTCATAAATATTTAACTCTTAGGACAAGATTTGATCAATCTATTAAAATTCTGACCATAAAAAAATCTAAAATGCGATGAGCTGGCCTCCTCCACGGCCTTCCTACATGTCGCTCTCATCTCCGTAGCCTTCTCCCTCGCCATCCTCCCCTCCTTCGACCCGCCACCCTGCGGCATTAGCCTCCTCACCGCACGCTCCACCTCCGCCGCCTCCGCCAAGGATCTCACCGTGCTACCGCCATTCGCTCGACCGCGACGCCCATGGAAGACACGACCTCGAATGCGTTGAGATGCTGCTCGCCGTAGAGCGGCCATGTCGCCATCGGCACGCCGAACCACAGGCTTTCCAACATCAAGTTCCAGCCGCAGTGCGTCACGGACACGCCCACGACGGCGTGGCCGAGGATGTCCTTCTGGGGCACCCACCTCAGCCACACCATCCCTCTCATGACGTCGCCTCCATGAACCCCTCCGGGAGCAGCTCGCCCAGGTACGCGTCCGTCAGGTACCGCACGCCGCTGGCGGGCGCACAGTGCAGGACCCACAGGAAGCGGTGGCCAATGGCGTAGCCAGGATTTCAAGATAAGGTGGTCCAACTCAACATAATTTTTTTAACACTATAGATAAAATTTGCCAAACGCATTCAGGTCAAACAATAAAGGTCTTACAAACATTTTAAGATAAACAAGTCTAAAAATTACTTAATGTAGCTTACACATCCACGATAATTGATGAAGAAAATAGTACTACTTCTTTTTGTCGGGCTTACGCCTTCTAATGGCCATAATAGTGTTGATTATATCATCTTCATTCACTTGTAAGAAAATATCTCGCTCAATGAAAGTAACTAGACAATGATCCAAAACATTGTCACCCATCCTATTTCTCAACTTACTCATGACAAAGGTGATTGCAGAAAATACTCTTTCAACACTAGCTGTTGCCACAGGTAATAGCAATACCAATTTGAGAAGGAGGTACACCAAATTATAAACTTTATCCCTCTTTGTTTCAACAAGTTTAACTGAGAGCTCAACAAGATTGTTTAGGCGTTTGAACATTTCATCTTTTCTCATGTCATCGGTACATGTATCAAGTTGCAACTCTAGTCTTAGCAAGTCAGAACTTGATATATCATTGGGGTAAAATTGTGAAAGTTGATAATGAGGAGCGACGCCTCTACAAGATTAGATTGATTTATTCACTTAGATGTTTAAAGTTTCTTTTGCAGCAAGGATTAGCATTCCGTGGACATGATGAAAGTGAAGAGTTCAACAATAGAGGAAACTTCATTGAACTTTTGAAATTTCTTGCAGCAAATAATGAAGAGGTGGATAAGTTTGTTTTGAAGAATGCTCTAGGTAATTGCAGATTGACTAGTCCAGAAATACAAAAGGAAATTATTCACTGTTGTGCAATAGAAACTAGAAAGAAAATCATTCAAGAAATTGGTGAAGAATACTATACAATTCTAGCTGATGAGTCTAGTGATGTCTCTCATAAAGAACAGTTAGCCCTTTGCTTACGTTATAATAGGTACACCCAGTTTATAATAGGGTGTACCTATTATAAACTAGAAATTGTATAGAATTGTATAGCGGTGGCCAGTGGCATAGCCAGGATTTCAAGATAAGGTGGTCCAACTCAACATAATTTTTTAAACACTATAGATGAAATTTGCCAAACGCATTCAGGTCAAACAATAAAGGTCTTACAAACATTTTAAGATAAACAAGTCTAAAAATTACTGAATGTAGCTTACACATCCAGTTTATAATAGGGTGTACCTCCTTCTCAAATTGGTATTGCTATTACCTGTGGCAATAACTAGTGTTGAAAGAGTATTTTCTCCAATCACCTTTGTCAAGAGTAAGTTGAGAAATAGAATGGTCACAATGTTTTGGATGATTGTCTAGCCACTTTCATTGAGCAAGATATTTTCTTACAAGTGAATGAAGATGGTATAATCAACACTTTTATGGCCATTAGAAGGCGTAAGCCCGACGAAAAGAAGTAGTACTATTTCTTCATCAATTATTGTGGATGTGTAAGCTACATTAAGTAATTTTTAGACTTGTTTATCTTAAAATATTTGTAAGACCTTTATTGTTTGACCAGAATGCGTTTGGTAAATTTTATCTATATTGTTAAAAAAATTATGTTGAGTTGGACCACCCTATCTTGAAATCCTGGCTACGCCACTAGGGGTGCTCGACGGCCGAGAGCCACCGGAAGGTGATGTCAAGTCCGGAAGCCACCTCACGGTGCACGTGGGCCTCGACTACCGACGCCTCTATCTCTGTTGGTGCCTACATGACGAGCATGGTAAGGGAGACAACACCCCCGCCGGCGACGAGCAGCCGCTTGCCGGCTTCCAGTGCGAACATGAAGTGGCCGAATCCCTAGGCTGGGAGAAGGACGATGGTTGGGCCAGCCATTGATGCAGATAGGGTAGGATTTGCTAGTGAATTTTGTCAAATGTCAGTGACGAGCTCCCGCTTGCTTGCACTGAAGCTAAGCTCTCAAGGTCTCTGCATATAAAAAGAACGGAGATGGATTTTCATCCTTCGAGAAAACATCCCCTTGTTTCTGACATGCCACCTAAATAGTCATCAAAAAATTTGAAAAAAATTACAACATAGATTAATACGAAATATATCACTTCACAAACATGTAAGACCAAATTCAACTTTTTAAAAGTTGCAACAAAAAGAATAAATTAAATTGAAAATAGTTAACGTAAATTGATAGTTTTATTTGTTATTTTTGTTATAATTTGTAGAAATTTAATTTGAATTTGCATGTTTGTGAAATGATATGGTTCATATTAATCTATTTTATCATTTTAAAAAAAAATTATGAGTCTTTAGAAGACATGTAAAAAACGAGGGAATATCTCCTCGAGAGATAAAAACACTTTTCCCTTTGATAGCAAAGTAACGGTGACGATGTCTTAGATCGATACTGTTGGATTCTTTTAGATAATCCTGGTGCATGTCAAACCTGTATTTCTGTTTCTTTATTTTGTTTTTTCTCTTTTAGATAAGGTTTGTTAGGTTTGTTAGAATTGCATGAAGAGCCGACGCCTTCTTGCGTGGTGTGCGAATCGAGCGCGTTGTGGCATCGTGGGTGTCGTGATCTAGCGTCGTGCGTCGTGATCGGTCTGCGAATTGATTGTGGCGCACAAAGGTTTTTTTTAAGAGCTTCAGCTTCTCCCAGAATAAAAATCCGCAAACAGTTCAGTTGTTCATCTATATTCTGAGAAGTTATAATTATAAAAGATATGTGAAACTTGAGGCTACAGCGCATAAATGGGAAAACAAAAAAAATATGTGAAACGGAATTGCTCTTTCATTTCAGATCTTTCAATATGTACGGAGATGGACCTGTCTGAAAACCATGTGTTCTTTTCTTCACCTGAAAATTGAACCGAATCCAATGTTCAGTTTTCAGTCGGCACAAAACGAAAGGAATAAGAAACCAAACATGACAGCGAAACTGTTTGAGCCTCTGACATCACAAACTTTGGATTACTGCAAATTTATTATCGTTAGTTTCTGACAAATCATTGTGAAGAGCCTCTAAACTAAATAAAACCTTCTAACCCCAAGTATCCGACAGCTGTCCATCAAACCAAAACTAATGGAAGCCAAACAAAAGGAAAAAAAGGCAAATGGAGGACCAACTACTGCACCTGACCAATCATGCATAAGCAACATACTGACATGGGTTCCAACCAATCAAATGCATTTATGCATTACATGGAAGACCAAATAAATCAAAAGGAAAAAAAAAGGGAAATCATTACCTGTCTTGTCGGTTAGAAACAAAATGGAAAGGGGAATGTATTGTGGATGGTTGACTAACAAAGCCATGGGTGATTACATGCGGCTGATCAAAGTGGCAATAGTACACCACACCAGGTCACACTTCATCAATGGCTTTCAGCTTTGGACAATGCAATATGGAGTCCCCACTTTGGACTACTGTATGCCCCTGTCATCTTCAATCGTTTTCACTCTCGTCTCTCAAGTTACTCTTTTTCAGCTTGAGTGGTTGCCAACGAATGACACCGAAAACATAGATAAAATTTACCATATTTAAAATAGTTCATTTGGGATGTATGACGGTTTGAAGTGTAATTAAACGTTAACAAAGCATGACAAAAGCCTTTACAAATCGTGCCTCCTTTTTATAATAGAAGAATTAAAATGAATCCCATAAAAAACCTGTAAAATTCTTATGGTAAGAAGCGATTAATATATGTACGATCTTCATAATATATTTACCTCAGTCATTTTTTTTCTTTTACATTGTTTCGGAACAGATAATGGTAGCAATACAGGTACATAACCCATATTGTTATCCGGCCTCCAAAAATATTCACATGTAATTAATTATTGAATACAATGAGTATAAGCAAAAAAAAATCTTGGAAGAGTTGAGGACTTAAGGCTGAGTACTTTTCCTCGTATTCCTAACTCACCATTCTTTTTTTCGCGCGCACACTTTTCAAACTGCTAAATGATGTATTTTTTGCAAAAAGTTTCTATACAAAAGTTGCTTAAAAATCAAATTAATCTATTTTTCAAAAAAATATTAGCTAATACTTAATTAATCACGCGCTAATAGAACGTTCCATTTTCCGTGCACGCGTGTGTTTTGGGAACTCCTCTGAACCAACACACCCTAAAACAAACACAAGACTATCTATACATTCTATATATATATATATATATATATATATATATATATATATATATATAGTTGGTACTCGTTAAAACCTAAAGCTCAAAGCTCAATATGCAAGTATATCACATTATCATCCATTAGCAATTATTATTCTATATAGTTTTAAATCTCATGTAAGCATAGCACATCATCTATAATACTCCCTCCGTCCTAAATTACAGGGCACACCTTTTTTAAGAAAAATCAATATCAATAATTTTTGACTAATAATCATACTAACCACATTTTTGTTAACTATTATGCATGTTATATCACTGGACTTATATTTTAAAGTACTTTAATGTGATGCTAATTTTATATTCGTTGAAAACATAACATAAAATAAATTAATGATCAAAGTATATAATTAAAGACTGTGTAAAAATATATATGCCTTATAATTTAAGACGAAGGAAGTATTATATTGTAGAGATCATCGTATAAGTATGTCAAATCATCTTTCTTATATTATATTTTCAGAACATTTCAACTTTCATTACTTCTATAATATTTAACATATATTTATCCATTAATCCCGTAGCATAACACAGAATATCACCTAGTAAGATAGAAAAGCACACCGTTGCATTTTCAAGCTTGTTTGGTGAGGTAGAAACTTTTCGGTTGATCACAATATTCATTTGCAATTTTCACAGTGATATTATGTTTGTCGTTGTATTGTAAAAAACTATAGCACCATGATTTATTATTTATTATATATTGTATTATATCGTTTTGGCATCCCGTATGATCATAATGGTGTAATAGTCTCAGACAGAAAACATTAGGCATTTCGACAGCATAGAAATTATACACAATATCGTAATTCCTTTCACCATCAAACAGAAATTGAGAACAAGTTGGATGGCTACCGAGAATATTTGTTCCAGCTAATACTACTCCGGTCGGTGCTAGCGTGATTAAAAAAAATCACAGGTTAAGTTATGATGAAACCAGTTTATTAGACGTCGTATTTATGGTTAATTATTCTTTCAGTGGTAAACGACATATTCGTCGATAGCGAGATATTCATTATGACTTCGTCAATATTAAGATATGCCGGTTCAGTCATTCGAAAATGCTCATGAAGATAAAATATGTGTACGTTTATAAAGATGAATGTGCGTGCCGTGAACGTCTTTATTTGTATATTTGTAGTGTGTTTTTTAAAAAAGGGAAAATATCGCGGGTTAATCACTTGTAAGACGTGGTCTGCCATTGATTAGGCCAGCAAACCCTCTCGACGCGCCGTCATTATCACACCACACATTTTTTTTATAAAGAACAACTGTTTTAATTAAGTAATTAATTAAGGGAAAACTCCTAGTAGAAGGAAAAGGAAAGGAAATCGGGGGAGGGAAGAGAAGCGAGAAAGGTCAAGGCGGGGGCAGGACCAGGGTTTCAAAAACCGCCGGGGGCCCGGTTACCGCCACCCGGCGGTATGGCGGTTACCGGCGGTAACCGCGGTAACCGCGCAAAACCGCGACAAATTTACAAATCGAAATTTGAATTCAAAAATTCGGGCAAACCGCGCGGTTTGACGCGGTAACCGCGCGGTTTGGCGCGGTTACCGCGCGATGTGTAATGGGTCGCACAGTAACGGGTCGGCCCATTTTTTTTTCTTTTTCCAATTTTCAAATTTATTCTCCGTTTTGCTCTCAAATTTGAATAAATATTACTCTTTTTTGAGAAATTTATTCACCATAAAACACTATAAATCAAGCACTATCTTCACTATTTTTTTTGATTTTTTTCTTTTTTAAAAATTTTTTTTGAATTTGAACGAATTTTATTAAATCGTACCGCGCGGTACGGGTAACCGTACCCCCGCGGTACGGGCGGTAACCGCGCGGTTACCGCCGGTTTTTTCACACCCTGGGCAGGACACGCACGCACGCACAGATCCCTCCCCTCTCCTCGCTGCCCATCTCTCTCTCTCTTCCCCTCGACGCGGCGAGAACAGGGAGGAGGAGAGAGGGAAGGGAGGGAGGCCGAGATCCCGAGCCCCCCCCCCCCCCCCCCCCCCCCCCCCCCCCCCCCCCCCCCCCCCCCCCCCCCCCCCCCCCCCCCCCCGGGGGGCCCGGGGGGGGGGGGGGGGGGGGGGGGGGGGGGCCCGGGCCCCCCCCCCCCCCCCCCCCCCCCCCCGGACGGCGAATCCTGGTCCGGTGCCTGGTTTGCCCCGGATTCAGGAGGAGTTCCCGTCAGGGCCGCGGGATTTCGGAGCGCAGCCATGAACGAGAAGGCCTCCGTCTCCAAGGAGCTCAACGCCAAGCACAAGAAGGTTCATATTAGCATCCCCGTTTCTTGCTTTGTTGGATCGAAGCTTTTTTTTTTTGGGGTTAGGAAGCTACGGGCGTGCGATTCGTTTGTTTGGTGATGGAGATTTGGGATCCGCGATTTCGTGGGTTCCTGATCTCCCCGTTCCGGAATTGCGCGTGCCATATGCCCTTATCTGTGCGGTTGCTTTGCAACTCTTTTGTGGCGTTAGGAAGAGCGTGGCGCAGATCGGAATTCGTTTCGTTTGTTTTGCCATTATTATGAATAGAGAGACGGACGCTTCTGCTTTGGGGACTCGATTATATGGGTTTTGTGAATTTGTTCGACTTGTGGAAATCGTTATTTGAAAATTTATTTGTAATTTTCTAGTAGGTATCCTTCTGTTACATATTATCTCTCAAGCGTGGCAATAAAAAGTTAAACAATTCCGGCAGTCAATTGTACAAGCAACCTAGCTATCTTCGTTGCTACAACATATTGTGGTCATGAAGTATCCTGTCTTATTTACCATGTGTATCGCTCGTCCTTGATTTCCAGATATTGGAAGGCCTCCTGCGGCTGCCTGAGAACAGAGAATGTGCAGACTGCAAGTCAAAGTGAGTGATCCTGTGCAATTGATTCTTCAAAAGATGGATATTGATTCATTATACAAGTTTATGTGTTATCATTAGCTTTGCTGCTAAGAGTACTTTCACTTGATGACATCCTTTTTTTTAAGTTAACATTTCGATTCATTGTGCGCTTGCTGATTTGTGTTGAGCAAATGCTATGCATTTGGAGGGCCTGTAGTAGCTTGCTGATTTGTGTTGAGCAAATGCTATGCATTTGGAGGGCCTGTAGTAATCTAGAAGCAGTTATTTAAGATATTTATTCTGATATTTGCTTCATCACTGGCTCGTTGCATCCAACATGTTAACCATCTATTCCTGGAAATGAAAATTTTCTGTTCTAGTTATTGACCTATATAGTCAGTATAGTTGGTTAATCCTCCTCTCCATCATGTTTAATGTTGCCTGTAATGTTAGAACTGATAGGTAGACACTTGCATGTGCCATAGTTCTTGTCAACTGACTGTTTCCCCATATTTCAGGGGTCCTCGATGGGCAAGTGTAAATCTTGGGATCTTTATATGCATGCAGTGTTCTGGAATTCATAGAAGCCTCGGGGTACATATATCTAAGGTCAGTGTTTATGTGCATGAGCTCAACTATTTATTTTTCCCCACTTTTTTTCCCTTCATACAAGTTCTGACAAATTTCGTTTGAAACACAACTTGAGTACTTTGGATGACCAACTATTCATGAAAATTTGGTAGCTGCTCTATCAGTGTCAATGTTTTATATATCAAAGTATATTATGCTTGTTACTTTCAGTTCATTGCATCCTAAGGAGCTAATGTAAGTTGATACAAAATTATAAATATAACATAAATTTGACACGGTTGAATGGCCATCATATGCGAAACCAGGCTGTTTGGTTGGTGGCCAGAGTTTGCCATGCCAAACCTTAGGCATGCTACACTTTGTTAGCCTAGAGTCTGGTTTGTTATACTACAATGTGACAAGCCACACTTTATTAGCTCTTCCCACATGTCATACACTCTGTTTGGTGCCTAACTTTGCCACACTTGTTGCCAACGATTTGTTGGCCACACCTTCTGTGGCAAACCACACCTTTGGCAATGTTGTTGTGGCAAAGTTAGTCATCAACCAATAAGCTTAGCTATCTGGATTCTGCAACAACCTTGACTTAGAAGCTTCTGAGCTGACGGGCTTATCTTTTTCATGTACTTTGAGAACTCGTGCTCACAATTTTTTGCTGTTCCGCATTGCACCAAATTGTTTGTGAATATTGCAAACAGAGAGTGCGAAACAGCTATGTGTTTGTTTGTTATGTTTAATTCTTCGAGATGCGTTTCTTTCATGTGGCCTCACCTTCTAATCTATATCAATAGCATGCTGTTTTTATCTGTCTAATGTACCATTTTTTTTCCTAACGCAGGTAAGATCTGCTACCCTGGATACATGGCTGCCAGAGCAAGTTGCATTTATTCAATGTATGTATTACTCCCTGACCAGCAAGTTTTAATATTTGCCATTAAATAAAGGGGTGATGCATTTCTCAATAATGATTGTATTCCTATCTTCACTTCTTGCAGCAATGGGGAATGAAAAGTCAAATAGCTACTGGGAAGCGGAGCTGCCCCCTAACTATGATAGGGTTGGGATAGAGAACTTCATCCGTGCAAAGTATGAATCTTTCCAACTTTCAGTACCTACAAATCTAGTACAATTCGTTTGTCCTGCTATGAAATTGGGAATAACTATAAACACCACTGTAAATCACCTGCCTGTCCAAGCCCTCCCTTCCCCTCCCCCCTGCACATACAAACAAATACAAAACCCAAAAAAGTGTTTAATTTGTCTTTTTAATACTTACCATTCATAATGGGGGATTGAAAAGGCAGTTGCTCCATCCGATCATAAATATTTAACTCTTAGGACAAGATTTGGTCAAACTTTTAAAATTCTGACTATAAAAAAATTCTAAAATGCTTAGTTTAAAACACAAAAATGGCATCAATAGATTTATCTCGAAATGTACTGTCATAATATCATAAACTTATTGGATTTTATAAACTTATCCTAATATAAAATTGGTTGCTGGAATTTTAAAAGTTTGACCAAATCTTTGTGCTAAGTGTCAAATATTTATGACCGGAGGGAGTACCTTGTAGGGGTGTTTATGGATCTAACCTTTGGAACAATGTGTCAGACTAATGTTATTAACTTTTGTCTAAAATGTAGATACGAGGACAAGAGATGGATACCGAGTAATGGATCATCAAGATCGTCATCTGGTGCTAGAGATGAGAAGAGCTCAGAGTCACAAACTAGTGTTAGCAGGGGTGGGCATAATCAAAGATCTTCATTTGAGCAACACCGCACTTCACCAGCTGCAGTGAGCAAAAATGCTCCAGTGGTTTCTAGGACGCCCACCCAGGTAATCCTTCTGGATTATGACAAGTTTTTCCTAGGTATAACAGATTAACAGTTAAGTTTATTGATACTTGCCCTTGGTTGTAGTATCTTTAGATGTAAACCTATGTTGAGAGATCGACACTCTTTCTTGAAGCCAAGCTGAATAAGCCAAATTGTAGTTCTTAATTACTATCTGCCACTTCAGTAGTTAATCGAAAATGGAGAACGATCTATAAGTTTCATATATGTGTGTGTTGTGCCTTATGCGCCAATTGTAGATTTCCAAACTGAAAATGAGAATGATCACGTGATAGTGTGTATCATGCTAATGGATGTTTCACAAGTCAGCATGGATTAGTTACCTCATGATAACATGTTTATAGTTTTGTTTCTCTTGCCTGACCTTGATAACCTGATGATAATTAATGGTTTCACCTTGCTCACATGATTGAAAATACAATCTTATAACCAGTCATCTTTTCCACATTAGGTTAATAAGTTAAAGTTGGCACAATATCAATCTGAGTGCTTCAAGTAGTTTGGAGACTTATTAACTTTTATTTTATGCTTGCTGCATTTTGTTGTGTACTACCCCCGTTTTTTTATGTACGAGGCTGTTGACTTTTCGCATAATGTTTGACCATTCGTCTTATTCAAAAATTTAGTATACACATGTAAAAGTATAAGATTATACTTTGATGATAAAACAAGTCACAATAAAATAAATGACATTTATATATTTTTTTTGAATAAGACGAATGGTCAAACGTCGCGTCAAAAGTCAACGGCAGCATACATTAAAAAACAGAGGAGTAATTTATTAGCTTCTAAGCTTTAGTTTTAATCTGGTACAACTGCATTGAAATCAGGCACCACATCAACCAAAAGCACAACCATCAGTTCCCAAGGTGTCACCTCCTCAACCCGAGAAATCGCCTCCTAATGCAACACCGCCAAAAGTTGAGAAGCCATCAGTTGCACCACCTCCTAAGGTTGACTATGCCACTGATCTCTTCAACATGTTATCAATGGATGGAACAACCGAGAAAGAATCAGAGTCATCTTCTAATGATGATAGTGCCTGGGAGGGCTTCCAGTGTAAGATATTATGACTTAACATTTCTATTGAGGAATTATTCTTGTTCTATGAGCATTTTTTTATGAAATGTTCTGCGAGTGCTTCACCATACTCCTTGCTTGCATACTGTGGAGTATCTTTTTAATTTGGGTTCCTGTGTTCTCTTTCTCAATTATTCAGCTGCAGAGCCAGTACCTAGCTCAGACAAAAAGGATTCTGCTAAGCCAGTAGAAAGTAAGCCCCAGTCTACATCAGCAATAGAGGACTTGTTTAAAGATTCACCAGCTGTGATGGTATCCTCAGCTCCAGCTGTTCCACAAGTAAATGTGAAGAATGATATCATGAGTCTGTTTGAGAAGGTCAGCGCCAGCACTACTTTAACTAATGCTTTTGTGAAACGGCTGTGTCATTTAAAAGAAAGAGCACATCTATGGTCTATCTGAAGAAATACTTGTATTTTGCAGTCCAGTATGGTTTCACCATATGCTGTCCAGCAGCAGCAACTTGCTTTTATGACCCCCCAACAGCTTGCTCTTCTGTCTCAGCAGCAAGCTTTACTAATGGCTGCTCTTAAAGCTGGAAATGCACCCCAAATGATTCCAGGGAATGCCAGTCTGCTAAATGGTAACGGTTCTAATCCTGCCAATGGAGGCTTGCCTTCACAAAGCTGGACAAATCTTGCTTATCAGAATCCTGGGTTGAATCCAGCAGCAGCACAGAATGGTGCCACCAAGGTAAGGGCTTTTAGATCATCTGTATAGATATGTGCTTTACCGTTTGTTCATCTTTTCATGCCTTTGCTACTTGGCAGGTCGCGAACAACAATCAGGAATTCTCTTTTGGGACCTTCAATTTTAGTGCACCTGGGTAAGCAATATAGCTTGTTTTACAGTTTTTGGCAATTAAAACTTCATACCACAGCTTACTTGGTCGGGAAAGAAATTTAGATGTGCTTTGAGATCACAAATCATTGCTTAGCTTTTCTGATGCTTACTTTTGTTTTAATTTAGAGCATACAACACTAGCTCATCTGTCCCAGCAAATGGGGCCGCAAGTGCAGCTGCTAACAAGAGCACATCCCCGACCTCTTCTTCCCTCCCCTCTCAATCAGGCAAAGAATATGATTTTTCATCATTAACTCAAGGACTGTTCTCCAAGCGATGAACGCTTGCTATACTTGGAAATTAAACAAATGGGGCCTGTATGCAACGATGAACACGGCAGATTTTATTAGGGAGAACTGGGGCCTTGTACACTCTTTTATGAGGCAGCATTTCTTCTTGTGGATATTACGTCACCTTGTAGCTGTCCTGGACAAATAAGAGGAATATAGCAGCTAATTTGCTTATGTTGTTTCCTACAGCCGAAGAGAGTTGATATTGTTCATGATGCCGATCTCTTTGAATAGAGGACGCCTTGTGGCTTTGTTGGACTTACATTTATAAGAGCATAATGCAACTATTTTATTCTCTTTGTTCATGACATAGTTACAATACGTGATGCCGATTATTTTGTACTGTACCATACCTGGAATTTGATATTCTCAAACATTTGATTGTATTATTATGCCAAGTGCCCTATCAGACGCACTGAACCAAACGTGATTCCTGACATTTGTTCATGTGTACTTGATATTTCATGTGATGAGTGTTCTAAGGCTCTGTTTGGCATTGTGATGAAGTAACTTTATTTATTCGTAGGGTGTAACAGTAGCTAAGAACTGTCCGTGTGATGAAGTCACTTTTCATGTGTACTAGATTTTTCGGGTGATGAATCATGAATGTTCTAAGGTCGTTACGTGATCAGTACTCTAGATCGTCTGAAAACTCGTCAAGTTCCAACTACTCCATCTCATAAAGAACAAAACAAACCTAGTACCATAGTTTTCTGTCCAGATTTATATGTTTTTATTATGGGACGGACGACGGAGGGAGTAGTTTTAGTTTCCAAGATATGGGCACATATTCGGACCCCCAAAGATAGAAATTCTTGCGGCATATGGGCCAATATTAGGCCTACCAATGGGCCTAAACTCAGAGGACCAAAATCACGCGTACCAATGGCCGAAAATCCTATGATGTATGGGCCGAAATCGGCAGACCGTCCGAATGGCCAGAAAACACGCGCATCATGGGCCCAAGACGTGCTCTAATCGGTCGAAATTGAGGTACCTCATCTTGTCGTCAAGTTTTAAAATTGTCAGTGAATCGAAATACCAAATATAACACATCTTTAATTGAAAGAACCTTCATATCATCTAGAGAAGGATAAATAGATGTTCCTAAAAATTATTACAACTTCATAGCATATTAGAATAATAGGAACTTTCGGTTCAAATCGAAACTTCAGGTATGGGATTGGAAGTTTCGGTATCAGTCAAAAAGTTTGGCGAATAACGGAATAAAACATTAGCTATGAACTTGTAGCTCGAATAAATAAAATATATACGAAACAAAAGGTGACAAACAAGATATCTAAGAAGATATAAAATCACCAACTATATCAATTAAACATGCAAGTAGATCGAGTAAAAACAAGCTCAAGCACAATATGAGAGAAGACAAGAATGAACAAACCAAGAGAGGAGACGTGTGATTTATTTTCCGAAGTTCAGATCCACGGATCCTACATTTCCGTTGAGGGGCCACAAAGGTCAGATCTCTTTTAACTCTTTCCTCACGAGGTTGCACAAATGCACTCATCGATTTTATTCCTGATTTCTTTTTTCCCTTGCGGAGGCGAAATCAAAGCCTTCACAAACTTCTCACGGCACACCACAACCTTGGGTGCTCACCAGCGACGCCTAGCCGTCTAGAAGACCTTAGTTGCCAAGAGTAACAAATACAGTCAGCTATTTGCTTGCTATGAACTCAAGTGCTCAAAGAATGAAGTGAAGCTCACTAGCTCTCAACTTCTCAATCTCTCAATTCAACTCTCTCCCCTTCTCAAATCCCTCTTAAAAAGAGACACCACCAAAATAAGGGGATGGAGAAGGCTATTTGGCTTTGGATATATCTATTTTTGTCCAAGAACAACAACCACTCAAGGAGGGGATGGAGGGATTTATATACCCGAGCCCCTCAAAACTAGCCGTTTGAGGCAAAAATTCTATTTTTTGAAAGTTCCTAAATGCATTTTTGGAAAAATCCGAAAAACACTAGAGAGCAAACGTAAGATTTCTACCTTTTCCATAATTTTCGAAGATTTTTAGAATTTCCAAAATTTTTTGGAATAATCCAAAAAAATCAGAGAGCAAAACTAAGAATCGGCCATTTTTGAAATTTCTGAATTTTTTTGGAATTTCAAAAAAACACCATATTTTTTTGGAATTTTCGAAAAACACCAGAGAGTAAACGACCGTAACTTTTTGCTTGGGAGTCCTTTTTTATGATCTTGAACTCTATGAAAATCTCATTCGGAGGACTACCCAACTCAACCAAAAGCAAGATCTAAAACCACTCAAAGGATAGGTTAAAACTTGGGTTTCTCTCAAGGTAGTGTTGACGACGGATTTTGGTAATCAACTTGGAAAGGAAAGAGGAAACCGAAGCAGAGAAGAAGGATTAAGTTGGAGTCGGACCAAGCTTTGTATCGGATCCGGTAACCGTATCAGACTTGGGGAGTGTTGCTATAAAAGGCATATCGGCCGATACGGATTTGGTTTGGTCATGGGCCGATACGGGTTGTGAGTTGACAGCGTCGACGTGGGCTTGGTCTGGGCTCAAAGTAAGCTTCAAGGAAGTTGCCAAATAGAGATAGAGCTCGGTTTTAGGCAATTGTATCTTGTAAATTAGGTAGTTTAGATCTAATCTGTGGCTAGAGTCTGCCGCAAAGACTTGTTTGTTAGTTGTAGATAAGATCGTGCCCTACAAGGGTTCTGTTGTAACCTCGGATATAAATATCCCGATAGTTTGTACATGTAAACTCTCTCGAATCAATCACAAAAAACCAGTTCAATCTACTTTCGGCGCATCGCCAACCCTCGCAAGAGGTCTTCTTCAGCGAGTTCTTGCTTCTTCGGAGCAGAGGTAAGAACTCGTTCTCGACGATCTGCATCATCGGGGCTAGCGTGTCGCTTTAGACACGTTAAGCCTCGATGATGTGATCGTCGATTATCATGTCTTGGATAGTTTTGACGGGTGTCTTGATTAAACCTTGCCAGTGGTTTACTCGCTTTAGGGTTTACTGCCGACGATGGTTTAATTTGCACGCTTGGCTAGATTATTCAATGCATCTGTCATCCACAAAAACAATCGACGACCTGATTTTCTTTGCGTTAAGTCTCAATTCACACTTCGAGTTGCTATCGACCTTAGTCCTGTTCTGAGATCTAACACAAAGCCTGTTTTCGATTGTAATTAAGGATAGTACCGGGGTTTTAGCCGGTCTTACCTAATACATGTGATTACTTTATGTTCTTGCATGTGTTTGCCACTTATGCACGCGGATTGGTAAATATAAATATATTGATCACAGGATATTCTCAGGATCTTTCTGTGGTTGGTATATTTATATTGGCTGATTGGCTTTATAAGTTTGCACTAGGGTATTAGCTAGTGCGTTTATCTTCATGTTACCCTCATCGGCCGATTCCAGTAATTTGCTATGAACATGATAACTTAGGCCGATGAGATTAGATCTACTTTATTAATTTTGTCTCATTATTACCTTAAGTAAGCCGATATAGGTTTGCCCTATCGGCCAGGCTCCCACGATGCGACGTCGGCCTATCGGCCGATCGGCCATCGGTTCTCACATGGTTTACTTGTTTCTTGTTGATTGCAGATCAAATCAACTGGCACGCTCTGTCAACGACCAGGCAAGCCATTTGGACCTGCACTGGAGCTAAGCAGATCTCCCAGGCCGCCGTGGTAACGCGGAACCCGTTTGGTTGCTGGACGGGTCGAAATTCTGCGCCAACAGGTAGCACTAGGATAGGTCACTTTGAGCACTGAGATGTACACAAACACATTAATGTTACATCCCTCTTAATAGTATGGCATTTCTATACTAAATTATATCAATAGGAATGCCTTCATGTCATCTTCCTTTCTTTGTCTTAAGGAATGCTAATATCAAAACCGTTTCACCATATATTCTTCAAATGATTGATGCGGGCTCCTTGTAGTTTTAAATGACCTCGCATGTCCATCACGATAAAGCCGTCACTCTCTCTTCACCACCAGATTTGGTCCTTTGGCTCCAAGCCCCTTACTTTCCCTTCACCACCGCATGGTCCATCGTGGTCGAGCATCACTTGCCTTTCACCGTCTTGCCATAGTAGTTACTTGGTACCCCACATCTTCAATATCTTCACTTTGTCATCCTTCATATCTTTAGGTGTCATGATCTCTCTTGAGTATCAACACCCTTTTTTTTAATTCTTGAGACCTATTTCGCTCATTCAACACAATGAAATTGTTAGTCCCAATGATTTGGTTGTCAACCTCCACTTGTTGACCAACCGATCGCATGTATAAAATGATATGAATAAATTATGAGTATTAATCAACACTACAAATGTCATATACTCAAATGCATACTCAAATGTAAAGATCACAATTAATGAAAGTGAATAACTTGAATCAAATACATGCATAACTAAGGTATAGGATTTGCTCCCCCTAAATGTATGCATACAAAATATTTTTGTGAAGCAAGAGCATGCATAAAAAGATATGAAACATTGGGAGTTTATCCTATACAAGAATAGAAGACATTTATCAAATATAGACATTAAAATAAATGCATACCTTCATCATCTTCATGTTCTCAATGTAAAGAGACTAAACAAGAGAAAAGACTCAAACAAAAAATTAGTCTCACATGCATATGTCAATCACATGAAAATCTATACCATATTAAAAAGAAAGGAACCATGGTGTCCGTTCCCACCGAAGCCGCTCCCAATAAAAGCGCCTCCCTCTCGCTCGCTCTCTCTTCTCTTCTCTTGCCTCAGCGCCTCACTGAAGCCGCCCGCGCGAGCCGTCTCTCTCTCGCCTCATCGTAGCGCCGCCGCCCCTCCCGCCCCGTCGCGCCCGCGCGCTGCCCATCCCCCGCCGCTGCTGCTGCGCCGGCCATCCCCCGCCGCTGCTGCCGCGCCGGCCCTCTCGCGCCGGTCCTCCCCGCCGTCGAGCCGGCCCGCCCCCGCGGCCGCCCTCTCCGTCTCCCCTCCGCCGCCGTCTCCCCTCGCTGCCGCCACCGCCGCCGCCCCTCTCCCATTTCTCGCCATCTCCCCTCTCTGTCGCTCTCTCTCTCGATTTCTCCCCTCTCCGTCTCTCGCACAAGCCGCCGCCGCCGCCCCTCTCCTGCGAAGAAGCCGTGCCGCCCAAAGCCGCCGCCACCGCCCTTCTGCCGCCCTCGCTGCCGCCCCTCTCCGCCTCTCCTCCGCCGCCGCCGCCCCTTGCTGCCGCCCCTCTCCGCCTCCCCTCCGCCGCAGTCGGCAACTGCAAGTACTGGCTGCAAAAAAAGATTTGATATAAAAATCCAATTACAAATGAATGAAATTCTGCATTAAAAATAAGTATTAATGAAAGAAGAGTCCATATAGTACCCATTACGAGATTAATTAATATTCAAAATTACAAATATAATATATTCCAGCCTTAGAAATGAAATTTTAGAGCCCATAATTGATATGAATTGCATACATACAAATACGATGAAAACACTCCATTACGAAATTCATATTTGTCATCAAAATTACCACATATTTATATTAACCCAAAGTTTATAAAAAACTAGCAAAATACCCGTACTTCGTTACGGAGTTACCAATAGAATTTTATTGTAGGTTTTTATAAAAAATAATTATTATCGTTACAGGGTATTTCCATTTTTTAGATTTCCACTGTTTGGGTGTGGCTGGGAATTGGATATGCAATCCTGCTGGATTGAGGGGTGGATTGAGTGCTACGCGAAATTACCAAATTACCCTTACTATTTGGACACATAGCTATGCTGTCTACTCATTTACCACAGCTCGGAGGGGCATTTTGGTCATTATTCTAGAAACATATCCTTTTCCAATCCAACCAAACTACCACCACATCGACGTCATCCTCCTCCTCCTCCCCTTGCCAGCGCCGGTTACCTCCTCCTCCCTTGGCCGGCGCCATCCTCCTTCCCCCCCGGCCGGCGCCATCCTCCTCCTCCTCCCCCTGCCAGCGCCGGTCTCCTTCTCCTCCCCTCCTCCCCCGGCCGGCGCTGTCCTCCTCCTCACCCGGCCGGCGCCATCCACCTTCTCCCCCGGCCGGCGCAGTCCTCCTCCCCCCCGGCCGGCGCCATCCTTCTCCTCCCCGGCCGACGCCGTTCCCTCCCCCCTCATCCCGTTCTGCCGCCCATCGTAGCCCTTGCTGCCGGCGGCTGGCAGTGGGGTGGAGCAGTGGCGAAACAAGGGCGGCGAGGGCTTGGAGCTGTAGCGGTGGGGCAGCTATCGGCAGAAGGTCTGGAGCTCCACCAACGGTGGCTGACTACTCATCGAAATCGTCCATCACATTCCACTGGGTTGTAGGGGTCGCGTCGCAGCCATCCATCACATTAAATTTCTTGTCACTATCTTCCACAAACAAGATAGTGCACCAGGCTTTCTTCACTTCTTCCCTTCATTCATGATATGATGATGCTATCGCAACATGATTGGAAGGGATGCATCAGCAAACACTCCGTTAATGGACGTGCCCCATGAAATTTTAGCTCCCATCTCATCACATCTCTTCTTTATTAATATCTAATTGAAAAAAAAAGTTATTTTTGTTAGTGTTGGTGATCGGCAGTCACTTCTCAGCTGCTATTCAAAAATAAAAAGATGTTCCACTGAGTTTTTGGAAACTCCTAGCTGCCCATTTAATCAAATTGCCCATTCTTATGGTTAACATTTTTTCACTGCTTTACTGCTTTGCTGTAAATTTAAAGCAGTAATCTGGTGCATCACTGACTTTGTATGGTCCACTGTGCACTTCTGGGTCTGGACAAGTAATTGTTGCTCCTATGTTCCATTTCAGGGAATGGATTATGCTATCAGAGAAAAACTACATTGGTGAACTCTCAATATCCTGCCAAACGGAGCAAATTTTCTGTGTAATATCATCATGCTGCGGTCCCAACCCTTCTATCTTTGCTCCATTATCTTCATGTTCTACTTGGTGCAACCAACAGAAGCACAGATCACTGCACCTTGGGAAGGTAATACTCTTTCGATCTTTGTATCATAAGCATGGCCCTCGCTTGAGACGCATAGGAGAAGCTAACTAGGTGTAACATCGGTTCATTTGGTATGCAGTTGATGCTCTGAAAGCTATCAAAGGCAGTCTGGTAGATCCACAAGGACGCCTTAACAGCTGGAACCGTGGAGATCCATGCATGGGAAAATGGTCGCATGTTCTCTGTTACAATGCAACAGCAAGTGATGGATATCTCCATGTACTAGAATTGTATGAGCATAAGTGATCTCCTTGTCAACTGTGTTCTTATTATACCACATTCTTGTGTTGCTTATGTTATGGCTTGCTTTTGCTGGTTCTTATGTTATGTTTTGCTGTTGGTGATGAATTGGAAAACATGAGCTGGTGTCATATACAATTTTGTTGAATGTCATAACTTAACAGATCAAGTTTCGCCTTCATATATTCTGCATTTTTACGAGATGTGACCAGATACTTATCCACTGCTGCTGATAGCTTCTCTTTTTTAGAAGTAGAATGATGTTACTGTGTTCTTTACATTCTTATTTTTTGGCCATTCCTGAAAAAAAATACTGTGCTATTTGAGTATCTGTTGCCTTGATGGGGCTATTAGTGCAGTAAAAAAAGTGTTCTCAAATTTTCTCTCTGAAGATCTCATCTCTTTTTTCCCCAAGTGAATCTAATTGTCGTGACACCTATATGTAGGCAACTTCTACAATTGGATTTAGCTGGAACTTTAGCTCCTGAGCTTGGTCGGCTTTCTCACATGCAAATAATGTAAGTTGAACACAACTGAACCATTGATAAATTAACGAGTCAGCTTTAGGTGGGTCTTTGGATGCCCACTCATTTTATACTACAGGTAGTCAAACACAAGGGTACTGAGTTTTAAATTTTTGTTCTGTCCACTGAAGGGATTTTATGTGGAATAACATCAGTGGCAGCATACCTAAGGAGGTTGGCAACATCACTTCTCTGAAATTACTGTAAGTTAAAACCTGCATTACTTCAGTTTCATCAAGATGAGTTTCCTTCACATCTTTCTGGTTAGAAATTGTGGCTATCATCTTCTAGAGGTGCTAATTCAACTTAGTTATTTATTTGCTATAGAAATTGTGGCTATCATCTTCTAGAGCTGCTAATTCAACTTAGTTATTTATTTGCTATAAAACTATAGTTTTAACTGAATCGGTGTCTTCATGTCCTTCTGCTTGGACATTGATGTTGTCATTTTTCGTGAGTTGTTTGTTCAGCTTTATTTTTGTCATAGAGCTCTAATTTACTGAATATATATATTTCCATTGTAACATGTCATTCATAATATATATATATATATATATATATATGAAAAAAATATTTCTTTGAGATAAATTGTTGGCAGGTGAGGTGCCATTGTTGTTGTATCCTCTGTTCTTTGAAAAGAAAAAAATATTTCTTTGTAGGGGTCGCGTCGCAACCGTGCCCCATCGAATCCATACGGCATGTCATCGCACTGTGAAGTGCCTCACAAGTCACATTAGTACTTGCTGCACAGTTCTTGAATGTGAGGTAAGATCTGTCTCATCCAACTTTTCCTTTCACCAGTGCACATTGCATTGTGTAAGGCATGTCATTGCACTGTGATTGTAGGAGCGTGGTGTACACGGCATGTCTCTCCCTCTGTCAGCACTTGATAGATATATGAAGGAGTAGGGCTGGCTGGTATGACAGGAGCACAAGTCATGGCAGTACACCTCTCCATTCATGGGGAATGCACAAAATCGACATATGGTTTGGTTAAAATTTGGGAGAAGAGGATGGCGGGCTTGGATTCATGGCGGGTGGAGTTCAAATATTTTCGGATATACAACTATATATATTGTTTGATTGGCACAATGCAGAACAAGTTGCCTCCTAACGCTCACTGTCATCTTGTTTTACAGCTCATTCGAGGTACAACTCAAAAATCCATTTTCCATGTTCAGCTGTTGTAGTTGTAGTAAGCAGTTTAGGTGCTTTGCAGATTGTAGTTATATATACATGCATATGTAGATCGAGATCGACTGATCAGTATCAGCAAGCATGGCATCCTTTGTATCGTGATAGTTTCACCAAATTATATATATGTGTGCATGATCTATTTGCTTCCTTATGTGGTCTTTCGAAAAAATTGATTTTAATTTGTTTCGTCAATAATTGTCTATGTTCAAGCATGTATTTATATATATATAGCTAGCTGCCGGCACGCATAGTACTGTCCCATGCATCGCTAGCTAGCTTAATGAATTTTCCACTTGGGCAGTGATGTCCCATGCCGATATTAGTGTACATTATTTAATCAATGGTATTCTGCTTGATCCTATAAGTTGCCAAATCCTTCCTACAAATGGTTAGGTTATATGAGTCTGTATAATCCTTATCATTTGATGTAGCAAGACACCTTTGTTGGTTTTAAGAACATGTATTTTTTGGCATTTAGGATGGGGTCGTTGAAGCGTAAAAGAGTAGAAGCACTACCTGTTCCAACATTCAGTGACGTACATCCTAGGGGCAGTTGGAGTCTAGGTGTTCGAGTATACCATAAGTACCATGTTGAGAGATTTGCTCCTAGCAAGAAGAGGCTCAACTTGGTTCTATTGGATGAGCAGGTATTTTGAGCTTTGATATGTTACAGTGCAATGATTTCTGTATGGCATTTGACTTTATCTATTATAAATAGGGCACAAAGATGACAGCTATCATTTATGATGACCAAGTGGATCGTTTAGATCCCCTACTTCGAGAGGGTTCCGCATATTATGTGTCGAGGATGTCCATAGAGCCAGCTAGGATGATTTTGTATCAGTGGCTTGCAGACCATGCTTTTGTGTGTGTTTTCACACGTGATACTACTGTTACTGAGATAGCAAACATGCACGAGAAGATATTGCCATTACTCCCTCCGCTTATGCCACTTGATCAAGTTTTCGAGTTTACTTACCATAATGACATTTATGTTGGTAAGTAGTTCAACTAACCACCCAAACAAATATTAATTTGTGACAAATAGAAGTTCTATTAACACAATTTTCACATGTGCAGATGTTATTGGAATGGTCATCTTTGTAAGCTCTATAGGCTTTGTAGAAGGCTACAAGAAGAGGATCCCATATAGAAATATTTTTATAATTGATGGCAGGTATGCACATACTTTTTTTTAGAGTACATATGTCTTTTTGTTTCTACCTTAATTTCTTATCACTATTTGCATTTGACATGTTTATTTTTATGTAGTTTCAAACCTGTGATGTTAGTTATTAAGGATAAAATGCTTACTGACCATTTAACTAAATGGGCGAGATGCTCTAATGAGCAACCTATCATTGTAGCAACAATGCTTAGAGCAAAGCGTGAAGAAGGTAAGCTGATGTGTCCTTGTTAATTTTGTGTTCATCGATCTTATGATCAATAAAATTATGTAATATAATTGTTGTACCTTTTATTTCAGACCATAGCCTGCACACTACATGTTTCAGTAGGGTGCAGTTTGATCCTAATGTTGCAGTTGCACGTGAATTAAGGAAGAGGTAAATAGATTTTTGACCAAAATATTTATTTTATTAACTATTTTCACTTATATAGTTTATTATGAATGGTTTTGCAGCCTCAGTATGGAGCTTACTGGGAAGTCTTCTCCATGATACATGAAGGGAGGTGGGAAGTGCATCCATATCTTTTGGGGATTATTTCTAGCTATATGCTTGCTAGAAGTATAAGATCCCGTTCGGTGGAAGTAGATGTGACCTTTGGCTTTTGGCTAGGATATAATCCCAGTAAGCTATTTATAGCAATGATGCTTGCTAGAAGTAGGTGGGAATCTTGTGTCCAGGATACTTCTAACTAGCATGCTTGCTAGATGATGGTCCACTATGTAATTTGTAGTAAGACTTTGAACGTCTATTGTATTGGTATTGTAACCGTATTATGGTCAATGCTCCGTTGCATTGGTGTTGTAACTATATTATGGGACTATTTCGTGGTGACATATGTGTACCTCGCTGGAGCGGTTTACATGACATCTAGCTATTATTGTACGCTGCTCATGCTTTTGTGGACTTTAGATAGATATACATGTATTTTACTGTTCATGTTTATACTTTTTGATATTTCAGTAGATTTTCAAACTTTTCTCCTCTTGATACCCCTGGGAATTATTATGTATTGTTTTATTACATTTGTATAATAATATTTCACTCTATCTGTTGCTAAATATGTAAAGATCATTAGATCCGATGTAATTATTGTTTATGCTAAAATAATATTTTTTGTTGCAATGAACTGATTATTTCATATCATCTCGCTAAGATTTAAAGTTGCCTTAATTTTTTTCCCATTGCAACGCATGGGCATCCAACTAGTATTATATATGAACATATAAATATGTGCTTGGAGAGAAGGAATGACACATATAACTTGATCTCTATGCACTTCATCCTTGTTATGATTTCGGTCTACCATCAACGAACGGTTCTATCTCAACTCATATGAACTCCGGGAACCACCTCTCACAATTTTCACTTTCATATCCACATGAGACTAGACAAAGAAATGCTTATAAAAATATTAGTCTCGTATAATTGAATTTTATCATTAATCATCAAAACCAAATTAATGACACTTGAACTTTGACTAATCTTGTAAAATCGGGTCACATTGGGTCCCAAGACAGTATTACTCTCAATTCTGGCTGATGTGGCGGCTGAGTCAGTGTGGGACCCACATAGGCCCCACATGTCAGTGGCCCAAACTTCTTCCACCTCTCTCCCCATCTCAATCCATGTCTCCAAGGAGGTCGACAACAGACGGGGAGAAGCTTGAAGGCGGCAGTCGACGGTCAGCGGTCAGGGGGGGGAGAAGGGTGCCGAGGGCCGGTGACAGGCGGGGAGAAGGGTGGCGTACCTTCCGTCTCCTTCCTTTTTCTGCAAAGCCGTGACTCTGCGTCACCACCGCTAGCAACCACCGAGCCTAAGTGCTTCCTCACGCCATCGACCAGCCACCAGCTCGCCACTACCATCACGAGATTGCTCGGACCGAGCTCTCGGCATCGTCGAACGCCATGCAAGCACCAGGGAGACACTACCTCGATTCGCCGACGCCGGCAAGTCGATCGGTCGTTCTCCTCCATCCCTTCGCCCCCAGGGGAAACCTCTCACCAACAGCACTACCACCTCCATCCACTGCCGTGCCCCTCAACATACTGGTCCTTCCCTTGTTGTAGCCCCTCCGCAACACCCTACCAGGCGCCCTCCATCCAATCCCCTCATGCATGCAGCACACAAGCATGCCTCGAGCGCGCTGGAGAGCCACTATGCTGCCAACCACCTCAGCAAGGTAGCGACCACTTCCGCTCGAGACCGCCTCCGCACGCTTGACTTCAGCCGCCGGCTTTGGCTTTTCATATTTGGCTCCGTGCCCCCGCGTCCGCACCGGCCTCACCGCGGCCGCCCCGTGCTGATCTCCGCCCGCGCGGCCACGTCATTTGAGCCTCCCTCCGCGCCAAGCTTCGGCCGCCCACCTTCGCGTCTCCACGAGGATGAAGCCAGCTCCGCACGCAAGGATGAGGCGCCACTGTCTCGCCATGTGCGTTCGGCCCCGTCTGCCTCCACAGCTGCTCGAGCAACGTAGCCTGCGTCGGTGCGGCCGCTCGCGCAGCTCCGCCGTCTCCATGGCCTGCATCCATGGCCACCGCCCGAGCGAAGACGTGGCCACTCCGAACTACGACCCCTGCTTCAATTACTGCCTGCCGTCGTCATCGAGCGGCAAGGGTTACCTGTCCCAACGATGCCCCGCCGGCGATGCAGTTCACAGCGAAGGTGAATAATAGCGAAACGCCGTCGTTCTACTACCTCAACCTCGTTGGCATCAAGTCGGCGGCCGCCGCTGCTGGTGGGAGTTGATGTGGGCAAGGAGTCATCCGGCAGTCCTCGAGTTTCTCCCCGCCGGTCGCCGCACGCCTCTCCTGTTCGGCCGCTGCCCATCGCCGACCGCATGAAGGCCAGGAGAGATGTGGAAGAAGATTGGGCCACTAACATATGGGTCCTACGCTGACTCGGTCACCACGTCGGTCAAAACTGAGAGCAATACTACCTTGGGAACCAATGTAACCCTGGTTTTGCAAGATTATGGATGCGTTATATCTGTTATTCCAGTTCAGGGACGATTTTGAAACTCGACGACAAGATGAGAAACCTCAATTGAAATTTTTCCGCCAAAATCTATACCTAATAAAAATACGCAAAGCTTCTGGTTTGTTTTTTGGTCCATCCGTTTTTTTCATCTCTGTTCTTTTATCCGATCTGATCCGATCCACTGGTCCGTCCCGTTTCTTTGGCACCAGTTTTTTTCGATTCGATCCGATCTGATTTGCTGCACGCGCACGATTCCCTTCGATTTTGGGAAAAACGGAAAGAGGAGATCAAGTGATCAAAAACCCTCAACCAATTTTGAGAGATCGAGAAAGATTTGGCTGGATTTGATGGGGAAGATCGGCTCCGGTATCGTACGAACATGGGACTGTCTTCCGGAGGTTGAAGACTGCAGTCGGCTGTGTGAGTTAGGCCTGCAGCTCCACTTGTGAACTGGGCCGAAGAGAGATAGGCGGAGCAGAGAGGTAACGGATTGGGCTAGGGCTAAAAATGAAGGAATGAGCTTTCGATCCAAAACCAAGAAAAAATTTTCATCAACCTTTTCAATTATAACGTATAGCGATCCCAATGTTTTAATTTATTTCTCAGCTCCTATGGCTATTGTATCACTGAAAAAACGCTTTTACCCGTTGCAACACACAGACATTTTTTTCTAGTTAGGCCAGAATTCTCCAAACTAACGGGCCTAATTTCCTCGCACTCAAAAGGACCGAGATCACACACTCCTATGGGCTAAAATTCTGAGGATGAGTGGGCCTAAATCGTTCTTTCTAATTGGCCGATTTTATGCGGACTTATGGGTCAAAAGTCCTCGGACCAATGGGTCAAAATTCGAGTAGTGGGCGAAAATTCTGGAAACTAACGACTCGAAATTTCCCGGACCAATGAAATTCCGGACAACTGCTCAAACTTTTGAAGGAAATGAGATTGCCCGTTCTGAAATATTGAAAAATCGAAATACAAATTTCAACAATTCAACCGGTATAAGGGAGAAGTAAATTTAAGGAATACAACATGATTTGCTCCAATTTGGCCAACAATCACTATAATACCCAATTTCTGATGAACAGATGATGTAAATTTTTATTCCTCCATACATGTAGTATATAACTAGGTCAAAAATATGCCACAAATGGAAGATGCAAAAAGCTCAAGCGGGCTCGGCTGCGACCCGCAACATCCATCACGTTACATCAATATCCTGGAATTGGCTAGGACTGACATATAGCCGGGTTACTCCTAGACAACCGCCACAAAAAATGCTACGGCAGTCAATGATAAGACCTAGTTCCATTCCATTCCAACAGTTACCGCTGCTTACCACGACTCATCAGCATTCAGCAAGCCTGTAAACGTTTTTTCACAAACACAACACGGTCAACATCCTGTGAATTTACTCTGAAGAAAAAAGAGAGGCTAATAGTATTAGTTTATTCGTAATAAAGTAATAATGACTCACTCATGGGAATTGGAGTACACCCCAGTCCAAGGCGGCGACAATGATTTGATTCGCCAGCAATTAGTTTCACTATCAGCAGGCTGATGAGCTCTCATCATTTTCACGTAATTCTCAAGCGTATGTGCATTCTCGTCTATCTTGTCGTTGGATACAGTATCCTCAGCCAACTTGACTGCAGCTCTTTGAGATACCTCAAAATTGTCTCCAGCCAGCTGCACCTGACGGGCCGTTTCTTCTTTCCCCAGTTGTATTAGAACCACAAGTAGGCTTTTAAGCTCAGTTAGAGCACCAGAGGTCAGAGACATCCCTTTGAGATGCTCCACAAGTGCCATCTCCTCCCCAGGGCTGCACAAATAAAGTTGATGGTGAGTTGAAAAAACAAACAGAGAATCGACGTCTTCAAGAAACCACTCAGATTTGATTTTAAAAAATCTCTCAACGGAAGCTCCCTACCTTCCAGCTCGTATCTTGCCACCTTTCTTTTGTCGCCTTGCTCCTCTTGACTTGCTGGCACTGCTAGATATGACGGAAGCACTCGATTCCTTCGTTGACCTGCCCGAGCAGTATTTAGAATTTCATATGGGTTCAACAATGTTACTCAACATTAATTGAAGTTTCAGTTGATCCTAAAGCAGGACTTGGAACTAAATAGTGAAAAAAAAAAACTAAAAACAGAAGATAAAATTGGGTCAGAGAGGATGCACGAATAAAAATGGCAGATGACACACCTCGTGGTATATGCGCTCATTTGGCTGAAGCTAGTGCTGACTTCTGAAATGTTGTCGTCTTCAACATCCATAAATCGGTCTTCAGACTGGAGCTTAGCTGCAAGTGATAGTCTCCTCTGCCGTACAGCAACATAACGGGCCAGATATTTACCCACCTTTAGCAATCCTTCCTGATACTCAGAAATCAGCAAAGCAGCACATTCCAAAGCTGCATCTCTAACAGTATCAACCAGATCCTGCCTGCTGTGCATATAAGCTACCCGAAGAGCTTCTTCCCATTCTCTTGCCGTGATATAGTAACCAACACCTTTATCGACATCTGAGCAATAGTCCAATGCTATTTTAGCAGCATCTCCCGGCTTCCCAAGTGCTTGGAACTCATCACATAGGTCATGTGCGAGTTGGAGAATTTCTTCCTTTTTAAACTTCAGAAGACCTGCAACAGTGAACACCCCTCTCCAATCCCCACAATCACGATAAGCCTTCAAAGATTTCTGATATGACGAACAGCATTGATAAGTTATTGCAGCATCTGCAAAGCATTTCTCTTCAGAAAGTTGATCACCCCATGCCTCAAGAATTTGATGCCTTTTATCTGGGTCAGTGAATAACTGGAGCCCCAAAGGGAACAATTGAGGGTTAGCGTTAAGGAGTTTCATACAGTCCTCATGATACTCGTCGCCAGCAGAAACAATGTTCTTGAGAGCACTTTCATATCTTCCGAGTCTTAAATCAACTGTGTACTTCATAATAGCAGGAGGAAGGCATTCAAGACTCTTGAGAAAAGGAAGGAACTCTTTTGGATCTTTTTGGGAATTTAAAGCTACTATAGCAGAAAGATTCAGATCATACAGTCCCAAAGCAGCATTAAAAACAGCTTCTGGTTCAGTTAACCAAAGCAAGTGCTTCAGGGACTCTTCAGCAGATGGGTAGAGCTTTCTCCTGGCATCATCAACCCCAAGAAGTTCCAGTTCTCGGATGACTTTTATTCTATTTAGTGCTTCCTCCAACAGCGGAGGTTCACTACGGACTAAAGTAGTCAGTATGCAGAGTTCTCTTGATGAGCTTTCTTCCACCTGCGCCTCAAGGGCTTTTCGAATTGCCATCAATACAGATGTGACTTTGTTGTCTGACAACAGACCATGTGAATTTACAGTATCAGCCACAGAGGTTGCACACTGATCAGGAAATGATATGTAGGTCTCATACAATTTGCTGCTGACATTCTCATTCTTTATTGAACAAACAAATTCAGTGATGTGGCTAAGGTTATTGACTTGTTTAACAAAATCTGTCGCTGACTTCCTAAAAGCTTTCCAGCCACAGTAGTCAACAACCATATTGAAATCAATCCGATGGCGCCTTACCATGTTGAATGCATCTCTAAAACGTCCCTGAACCAATGCCTGAACAATTGAAACAAGGACCAGCTTCCTGGGGTAGATACACTCCAAGTTACCACGGGTGGTTTGCATTATGACAGCTGCTTCATCACCATGGAGAACACCAATCAGCTTTGCCCCCTTTTCCCACACAGTGATATGCTCTTTGCTTTGCTTTCCTCGAGGATGACTCCTGATATGGTTATCAGTTGTCACTTCGCCATTTTTAAGTAAAATCTCACTGATATCGACGATGAATAAAAGATCCTGCTTAGTAGTGACAAGCAAGTGGGTCACAACCTGCTCAGTTGCTCCATAAGCACTGGAATAGAATGTGAAGCTGCTACAGTTACTGCTTAATAACCTTTTGCCCACATGCAACTTGCTGCTGTCATCAAGTCCAAAGAGAAGTGTCCTAACCATTCCATTTTCATGGCATTGAACAGCAGTCATCCAAGGGCATGATGTTGTAAAAACATGGTCAGAACCTGTTTCACTAACTTGTACCGGGGCAGACATTCTAAACAAATTCACCTTTGAGCAGTATTCAACAATCCTTCCTCCACTTAACTGAATAAAGGCTGAACCTTCTTTTGCTGGATTTCGAGATATTCCAATAACTGCAGCCTGTAGAGGCATTTTCTTCAATATTTTTGCCTGCCAACCTGATGAACAGACTGAACCTAGCAAAGAATCCTCGGAACATACAAGTTCAATCTCATTGATAAAATATGGTGAGTCATTTTTCTCTAGAAGGCTACTAGGTTCACTGAACCTCATTGGTGTTGAAGAGAAGGCATCAGCATGGCAACAAATACCGATCAAGGTATGTGTATCAATCCAAGTCAGGTGCATATAGTTATTCAGTGTTGACTCAGAAAAGCAAGGGTCAACACTTATGCCACTGCCTTCAAACTCTTCCCAAGTATCTGCCACCGGAAGTACCGACACACACAAGCTGCCATTTGAAAGAAAAGCAGCAATATGGTTTTTCGAGTTATTGGATAGAAAAGAAACCTCATTCACAGCACAAGGAAATGTAAGATGGAACAAAGACATGGGGGGTGGCATGAGACCCAAACTGAGAGGAGTTACAAGGACATGGGAACCATCAATAACAAGCGCAATCGAAGTCTCACTGACAGCAGTAGTCCAAGCAAACCTGTGCGTAATAACCTGACCACATAATGTCCAGCAGATGAGATGCATTGGTTTTGTTTGATCCCAATAGAACTTCACCCCTTCTTTCTTTGTGTATCGCAGTTCTTGTTTCAAGTACCAGTGATTGTTACTGCAGGACCATACTTTGATAACATCATACTGGCCACAAGAGACTAGAGCAGCTAAGAGTTCAGAATTGCAGTTCCATTTTAAAGCTTGGATGACAGCCTCTGTTGGCTCATCAATGGAAAAGTGGCTCCTTTCTAAGCCATTCTTTTCATAGAATACAATGAGAGGGCACTTTCCCTCTGTCTTCCGGTCATGGGCAGTGGCAACCTTGGCTCCACTTGGCATCCAATCTAGTGATGCTCCTAGAAAAGCCTTAGTATCAGAAGAAGAATGTATATTTCCTGATTCACGTTCCCAGATAGTAAGTTTCTGAGAGCTCCCTTCAAGCCCACCAAGAGTAGCAAAAAACTTTCCATCACCTCGCCAAGAAATAGAACTTTGGATCTGACCATTGGGGCTGTTGATATCACCTGCAAGATCACTCTGGAAACAAGCATGTTTAGAATGAGAACATTTTAATCATATCTTTTGTCAGATCATGTATACAAAAACTTACATGAGGGTAGAGAGAAGTCTCAAACAACACTTCCCAATCATTTGTCATGACAAGCAATTGTCCAAACCCTGTCGTTACAGAAATAAGGGCCCCATCGGGACTAGAAGCAATGGTCTTCACACCGCCCTCCAGTCGTCCCACAACTTCAGTACTTTTCTCATCCACATTATACAATAATAGACAACCGGTTGATGAACCAAGCAGCAGAGACTCCTTCTCCATTAGATAATCCATGGCAACTATGTAATCTCCAGGTTCAAGAACAACCTCCTCTGCATCAGAGTCTAGGGTACTTTTGCTCCATTGCAGTGATTGCTGAAAGACAAAATAGGCAATCAGCAAAACAGAAATACTAGCAAAAGAAAAGGTAAAAATCATACTACCTCAATCCCAGAATATAAGAAGTTTTAGAGTTGGACACGTTTATTAAGAAAGTAGGTAGAATTAAATGAAAAGAGGTTGTGATTGGTTGAGAAGTGAAGGTAGGTGAGAAAAGTGAATGGTGGAGGGTTGTGATTGGTTGGGCAGAGAATGTTGGTGGAGAAGTTATTATATTTTGGGACAACTTTTGAGTGCTAGAAGTTGTTATATTTTGGGACGGAGGGAGTATCGACTAAAAAAAAGATTATATACTCCCTTCAGCCATAAATATTTGACGTTTAGGACAAGATTTGGTCAAACTTTCAAAATTACGACCATAAAGTTTATACTAGAAGAAGTTGATAAAATCTAACAAGTTTATGATATTACTCCTTCCTTCCATTTATATATGATGACATTGTATATAAATAAAAGCAGGGAGTACTTTTCAAGGCAAATCTACGAACACCATTACTTTTGTTTTTAAACTAAGAATTTGAGAAATTATTGATGGTTGGAATTTTAATAGTTTGAAAAGGATCTTGTCCTAAACGTCAAATATTTATGTTAGAAGGTACACGTACAGTACTACCATAGTAAATTGAAGATGACGATTGTTTGTTTTGTTGTACAAAAAAAATCATGGTGTTCTCTGCCCAAATTTAGTTAGCAGTATAAACGGGTGTATTGACCAAAAAACTGGAATTTGAGAATCATACGCATGGTAAATTAACACCATAATACGTGTATCCCTCTTGTACTGAGCGTGGTACTACTATTGCTACGGTGCGAGGCAAACAACAAAACGAAAGATTTCAAGCAGTATAACAAATTGGTGGGCAGTGGAGCCGTACCTGGATGGGGGCGGGGAGGTCGACGGAGTAGAGGAAGTTCTCGGAGGAGACGAAGAAGGCGCGGCGGCGCTCGGCGTCGGCGGCGGAGACTACCACGGTCTCCCCGTCGAGCTGGAGCCGAAGCTTCTGCTCTATCCGGGTAACCACCTTTAGGTTCTTCATCCCGCCGCCGCCGGTGGGTCGCCTCCGGCCGCGGGAGGAGATCCGGGGAGAGATGGAAACGGAGGGAGGGAGCGGAGGGCGGCGGGGCGGCGGGTGGAGCTCGCCGGAGTGATGGGCCGCGGCGGCGGGTGTCTAGGGTTTGGGGAGGTTTTGGCAAAAATATGAGTCGGAGGGCTTCAAGGTGGGGGGCTCAATCTCCCACCCGTGTTGATCTGGGCCGTCCCCGGGAGATCCGAGGGTTACTGTTAAAATCGTTTTTATGTTCTAAAAAAGATGAACAATTTGAAGATGTCCGGTGGTTAGATTTTTCATGTCCAGTTTGAAGATGTGATTTGGCTCGCTTATTTTTCATGTCCAGTTTGAAGATGTGATTTGGCTCGCTTATTCGACAAAGGTTTAGGACGCTGACAGGTGTACCCTTCTCTTCTGCCATGGCATAATTCATCCTAAAAAACGGATGATGAAATTAGTAGATTGTATAGGTAACTAGAAAAAGTGTCTCTTCGTTGCAACAGAAAGAATAAATGAGAAAATTGAGTAAATGTTGAGAAAGATTTACATTATGTAATTAATTAAAATACAATTTTTTTGGAATACTTGGGTAATTTTTTAAGTAGGTAGGTGTATAATTAAATTAATTTACAAATAAAGTAAGTGTGAAAAATAAAATAATATGGCTGGATTTAATTTTTATTAAATTATTCACAATTAATTACACTCTTTGAATTAATTTGGAATTTTCAAAGCTTAATTGCTAATTAATAATACAAACATCATTTCAGCATTGATTTGAATAAAAATCTAAATAAAAACTCTTCTTTCTCTCTGGGCCATTTTCAACTCATTTCCTTCCTCAACCCATAGCCGAGCCGGCCTGCTTTCCTCCTTTCTCTTCTTCTCCACCTCGACCCACAAGCACGAGACCGGCCCAGCAAGCAGAGGCGAAGCCAGGAATTGAGAACAGGGGGGGCAATGGACAAAGGAACAATGAACTGATGGCCATGAAAACTAGTTTTAACCACAAATTACAGTGTACCATGTTTCACAAATCTTAACCAAAACGAAATTACATATCTATCAACTTAAATTTAGCTCTACGACTAGCAGCAAGATCATAGGCTGTAATAATATCATCCGTACTGATTGATGCAGCCAATTCTTTCTCAATAAAAATTACCAAACAATCTCGTAGAAGTCCATCTCCCATTGTACATCTGAGACGTGTCTTCGCAAGTTTCATAGCTGAAAAGCATCTTTCAGTGGTTGCAGTTGATACGGGAAGAGTTAAAACTAATCTTAACAACCTGTCCACCATAAGATAAGATTTATATTTACCTGTTTTATATAGTGCACTTGTTATATCAGCAAGTGTTGATAATTCCTTTAGTTCTGGACTGTTGCATACATCAATTTGAAAATGTGGCAGCTGACTCTCCAATTGACCTCTTTCTTGACTTGAGAAATCAGCAGGATAATATTTCTCCACCAGAGTGCATATATTGTCTATGTTGAATGTGTCCCGCCTAGGATCCAAAGAAGCACAAAGGAACAAAAGCTCTGTCGCTTGAGAACTGAAGCGATCTTCTAACTCTGCTAGTTGTTGGTCAATTGCAACATTAAACACATCTACTTTGTAATGGTGAAAGGCTGTGGTGTTGTCATTCTTGTTTCGAGATTTAGTCACATCAACATACTTCTTACTCAGATCCGGAATATCAATCTCATGCTTTGCACAAAACAATTTTACCTTCTCAAGAAGAGGTTCCCAGCCATTATTTCTCAACTCACCAAGCAACACTTTTGTGGTAGAAACAGAATCCACCGCATTTAAGATATCAATGTTCTTCTTTTGGAGTGTCTGACACAACACATCAGTGATCTTCATAATCTTTTCCATTAGGAATAGAATAAACACAAAATCAAATGTGACAATGATTCGTAGGGCACCACTGGCATCTCCCCGAGAATATTTCGAAACTGAACGATCATTAGCAATGCTGCGTAGGACTGAAACTGTGGCACCAAACATCTTTTTTAAGCTTAGAATGGATCTGTAGTGGGAACTCCATCTTGTGTCCCCCGGCCTTTGTAGGGCGGTACTTTGATTTGCCCCTCTCCCTGTATCAAGCTCTCCCAATTCAATTTCTCGGGCAATTTCATCTGCTTGATTTGCTAGTAACTCATCATTCCGCTTAGGAGAAGCACTAACAACATTTATGATGAAATTTGCATGCTGAAAAAAATTGTGTACTTCATGTACCTCCCTTGATGCTGCTACAAGGGCCAACTGCAGCTGATGAGCCATGCAATGAATATAATATGCATACGGGCACTCATTGAGAATTAGAGCTTTCAATCCGTTCCACTCTCCTCTCATGTTACTAGCCCCATCATATCCTTGACCTCTTATATCTTGTATGCTTAGGCCATTAGCTGAGAGGACAGCACAAATTGACTCTTTAAGTGTCACAGCAGTAGTATCACTAACATGGATTAGATCAAGGAAACGCTCCTTTATAAGTCCTTCCTTGTTCACAAATCGGAGGACTATTGCCATTTGCTCTTTTTTGGACTCATCTCGAGCTTCATCAACCATTATGCAAAATTCGCTATTGCCAATTTCTTCTCTAATTGATTTCTGCACTTTTCGAGCAACTATGCTTAGAATTTCCTTTTGGACATCAGGTGAAGTGTATTTTGCATTTTTGGGAGCATTTTCTAACACAACCTCATTAACCTCCTTGTTATACGAAGCCAAAAGCTTGAGCATTTCAAGAAAATTACCCCTGTTTAACGAGCCAGGAGATTCATCATGGCCTCTAAAAGGACAACCTTGTAATGCCAACCACCTAAGGCAATCAATCGTAGTTGCAAGCCTTCGTCTTCCTTTTGCAACCATTATCTCTTTTTGCTTAAGAACCACATTGTCAATTTGACTCATTCTGTTCTTAAGATTAGTATAACACCCAACTGAATAATTGTGGGCTGAGCTAGCATCCCCCATGTGCTTTAGAAGAGAACATTCAGTTCCATTGTTAACTTTCTTCTAGTTCTGAAACCCCTTCACTATGAATGAATCTGATCCAACTTTCCCAATTGGCTTCTTGGAAAATAAGAAACACGGCAGACAATAAGCACGATTTGTATGAGGTGAATATTCTAGCCAAGTAAATTGCTTGAACCAGTTACTCTGAAATCGACGACGATGAGCTAATTCACTGAGCGGGTACTCTGCCAACACTGGTTGATATGGACCCTCTGAAATATAAAATCTCCGAGCTTCATCTTGTTGATCAGCTGGCAGATCCAATATCTGAACACGTTTACCAGGGTCTCTCTCAAATCTAGTAGCTACAACTGGTGGTGGAGTTGTAGCAGCAGCAGCAGCACTACTCTGATTATTAGGATTCTGGACATGATCATTATGAGTTTCCCCTTCCATTTGCAGATCAGGAGCTTCCACTTGCACGCTACTCTGAATGCCTCGGCTTGCAATGGCTTCAATACAATCAGCAGTTGAACCGATCGGCTAAAAAAAACTATTAATGGTCATGGTCTTTCTCTTCTTCGTACTGTGAAATTGGAAAGGGGAATTTAGAATCACTAGACTGCTAAGTGCTAACGAGATAAGAGAAATCAGAAATAGAAAATACATGCTTCCTTGCCTGCTGGTGGACGACATGGCGATCTCGATCTGGACAACGGCAGTCCGGCGGCTCCGGCGAACTGGCGAAGGAGAAGGAGATGAACAGCCGAAGACTCGAAACTGACTCGAAGTGCCGTGTCGAGCAATAACGTTTTGGGCGAGAAACGAGGAGGCAAAGAGCCACGACGCCGGCGGCGGACGCTTCGTATACGGTATAAAGGGAGCAAATGAAGAGGCTAATGGGCTGCTTCTTCATGGGCCTCACATACGCGTCGTGCAGCTGGATCGTTTGGAGAATTTGGGAGGGGCTGGACGGCTGGACCAGCGAATACATACACATATACGCACTATATACTACAGGTTCCGTAGAATGTCAGGGGGGGCCTGGCCTCCCCCTGCCCCCCCTCCCTCCGCCACTGCCAGCAAGCAACCAAAAATCTAATTTGTCATTCCTCTACTCCTTCTCTAACTATCGTGTGGGCCCATCACTACAGTATCGTCCTCTACCTTCATCTGTGTCCCTTGGCCGCCCGACACTGCCTGAAGCCACCTCCTCCATGAAATCTAGTCATATCCTTGGAGATAATCCAAAATTAGTTGAGGGGTTTTGATCATTATCTCCTCCTCTTTTCGTTTTTCCAAGAATCGAAGCAAATCCTGTTCGTATCGAGATCGGAATTAAGCCCTATCCTAAACAAGCGAACCCTAGAGTTTAGTCTGTTTCGCTTGAAAAAAATCGCGTGACGTGCGAATGATGACAACGACGGACGAAAATTGTCCCGGAAGCTTTACGTATTTTTTTAATTAGGTATAGTTCTCAACAAGCAAAATGTGGCAGTCGTGTACTTACAACCATCACACGGGGATCAAATTTGCGTTGAGCTTGTCCTGGCGGTAGAAGGGCATGCATATCCTTTAAAACTAAGTAGAATTGGCATGAGCTGCTCATGAATCCTCCGCCGGCACGTCAACGCGCGCTTATTTCTCTAATCCCTTTGCTGCTTGCAAACGTGTATTTCCTTCATCCCAAAATATAAAGGATTTGGATGAATGTGACTGACGGAGCGTGAAACTCCTCACCGGGAGACCGCGCGGGCCCCCCTTTGCCGGTTCGGCCGGGGGCGCTAAGTGAGGTTCTTCGCCCTCGATATAAAGAATGTCAGCGAGAGTGGAAACACGCAAGACGCGGGCGACGTAGACAGGTTCGGGCCGCTGAGAAGCGTAACACCCTACTCCTGTGTTCTGGTGGATTTGAGGGTCTCCCACAATACAAAGGGAAATCTTTCTCTCCAACGTCTTCGCCGGAGTCCTCCCCTCTTTCCTAGGCCTGGGCCTCCTTTTATCTGATCAGGGGTCACCACATGGGCCTCAAGCTGCCTAAGAAAAGAAACATTCTTTTTACAATCAGGGCTAGTCTACAGCCGGAAGTGACTTCTGACAAGCATGGTGCACGCCTTCTGCCCCGCTCGCCAGCTCTCCCGGTGGACGCCCGTTTCAACCTTCATTCAATGGCCGGCGACTTCCTTGCCACGCCTGCGCTAAAATCTGGATTGGATCTGACCGGGGCTGACATACCAACTCCAGGAGTTAGCACGCCGGCTCCGGCTAGGGACGAGAGCCAGGAGGCTCTCATCATTCCGACGGGACGGGGCGAGGCGTGCCATCGGCCGCCTGTCGCCACCTAACCCGCGATCTGACCGGTCTGTGACCGGTCACACACCGCGACCGGTCACGGACCGGATAAGCGTGCGCTGCGCCGCATTAAATGCGGCGTGGTGCGCTCACCTGATCCGCTATAAATGCGGTTAGGTGAGCCCTGTTGTGCTCACCTAACCCGCACACGTGGCGCCAAGATCACGGGGGGTCGGGGCGCCCCAGCCCTCGGGGCCGAAACGGGAGCGGCCCGACCCCTCGGGGAGACAGAGGAAGGGGTGGCCACGTCACCCCCGGGCTCGACCCCCCCGAGGGGGTCGGGACACGTGGAGGACCGCGGCTACCCAAGCCTCTAGTCATGACACCCCCGGTCCCATGTCACCGACAGTGACACATCCTAACATTATAAATCTGGACATTGAACTGTTCAGATTCGTAGTGATAGGATATGTCACATTCATCTAAAATCTTTTATATTTTGAGACGGAGGAAATATCATTTATACCATCTTTTTACTTGCTTGCCAAGGTCTTCATGTTTATTTCCAAAGGGGTACGAATGCTTTTCCATTTTCAAACTATTGTGGCAACTTTTTGTTGAAGCTTATTTTCAGGCCCCCCCTTTTTTTCTTTTTATCATTATTAATCTTATTCTCTCTGCCGGAGAATGCATGTACCATCCACATCTTTCTGTATTGCTCGGGAGCAAGTACCGAGCAGAGGGAACAAGTAGCAACGACAACAAACTACTGAAAATCAAACCGCACTTAAACGAGTTTAAATTTTTATTTCGAATGTAGGAACTTCATGATGTATAATTTACTATATTTAGCTTTACCTATTATAAAAATTAAAAATGATTCCGTACTCATTTTAATTTTTATCTGTTCGTCCGTGTTAATTAGAAATGTATAAAATCTATTTATTATAAAAATTAAAAATGATTCCGTACTCATCTTAATTTTCGTCCGTCGTCTGTGTTAGACACGTATAAAACCCGGATCGGACTAGAAAAAAAAGTCTACCAGAAATCCGGATCGGACTGAAAAAACCAGATCGGGCGATTGGACCTGAAACAACCGAAAAAAACCTACACACTGACGATAAAAGATTATAAAAATTAGGGAAACATGCATGTGTGTGGGATTCAAACTCAGGTCTCACAGGGTATATGCTGTGGGCTACGGTCATCTAGCCACCAGAGCAATGTATTTGTTGTGTTCTAATAGGAAACTTTGATCTATTTGACCGTTTTTTAACTTGTCAAATAATTAATTATCTATAGGTAGAAAGTTTCCCAGGAATTAATTAATATAAAAAAGTTTTCATTAAAAAATCTATAGAAAATATTAAAAAATCAAAAAGGTGTGGAAAAAAAAAGTTTGTCACCTATCAGGAGATCACGTGTTTTTACCTATTATAAAAATTGAAGATGATTTCGTACTCATCTTAATTTTCATCCACAAGATGATTTCATACACCTTAATTTTCATCCACGTATATTTATCTTTATCTATTATAAAAATTGAAGGTGATTCTATACTCACCTTAATTTTCGTTCGTCCCCCATATCATATGCGTATATTATGCAAAAATCAAGAAAAACATGCAAAGATGAGATTTGAACTCGGATGTACAGAGTATATGATACGCTTATAATTTGAATCTACTATGATATAACAATCTAACAGTCAAAGTAATTATAATTGAAATATAAGATTGTTTTTACCCGTTGCAACACACGAACATCTTTATTAGTCTATTATAAAAAAATTAAAGATGATTCCGTAATCACTCACCTTTTCTTCCGTCATAACATGAGCTGTCCGATTTTGTGACTCTGTACTCATCCTTTGATCTGTCCGTCTTCCGACTCATCCGCGGAATTACGAGAGAACGCGAACGCATGTGCATCATATCTGTGTGTCGTACGGGAGTAGGAGAGAAACGCGTCCGCGCGGGAGTCCCGCGTCCACAACTCCAGATCGGTTACGTTCCATCCATCGTCTACACGAGGCACTCACGCTCGACACCTACACTGCACGCACGAGCCCAAAGGGAGGAGTTTCGGAGCTTCTCTCGATCCGAACCTGTTTCACCGCTGATCTAATGGAAACAAACTAGAAAATCAATAAAGATCGAAACAGTTGTTGAAATCTCTAAAATTGAGCTCTAAACCTGCAAGAGACAGCAAGATTGCATGAAACCTGACCAAAGAGACTACCTCTCCACGGACCACGGCTGGTATCTCCTCCCCAAGAACTACCTCTCATTCCCCTCGCTGCACAGGAATCATCGATACATCTACAGTCCTTTCTGTCCCAAAAGAAAAGCAACAAGCCCAAGAAGACGATGAATAACACGACGCGAAGACTATGATGCCATTCTGGGGAACTTAAGAACCCTCCTGACCACCGTAAATGTTAGCAATAATCTTGACTTACATGTTTTAGAATATTATGCGTGGGTTAGTTGTGCATGTGTGTCGTGCACATAGTAGAGTAGTGCATGTGTGTTGCATGAGTTTGTGATTAGTGAGCACATTTGTCATTGAGTGCACCGTAGAATTAGTGGAGTAATTAGATAGCTGCATGTATGCATGTTAGTTGGGCACGTTCGGCGTGGCTCGTGGTCAGTAGCCATGCAAGAGGTAGTAGCTCACGCAGGTAGATCGTGCGTATGTGCGCATGAAGACCCGGGTAGTGGTTGCTCCTATATACAACATGTAATTAGGCTATATAAGCCAGGTACTCGTTTGTTTGAGTTGTGTGAGTCACAGAGAAAAATATAAAGGCATTGGTTGCCAGAAGCCTGTATGTGCGCGTGTTTTCTTTGTGTTCATCCCGCTAGCTATCACGTGTGTGTGATCCTTGGCCAAAGCTGACAGTAAAAGGCCCCAATACTGCAGTTATTGTCTCTGCCACAGGATCGAGGGCACCGCCGAGCAGGTTGAGCTCTATTGGCAGGGGATTATAGGACACTGGAGAAGCACTTACAAGAAGCACCAGGAGCAATATTGGCAGCACATCTGGGCACCGGCATGGCTGGCGGCCGGTCCGCCAGGCGCCAGTATGTGTGGTTGATTTGAAAGACGATGGGCGACGTGGACAGGGGACTTGGGAGACGGACATCCTGCTTCAGGAACAAGTGGGGATCGAGAGGAAGATGGCGGGTTTCGAGCTGTGACGGGAAAATGAAAATTGCTGCGAGTTCGACGTGTTCGGCCCTGCTGCAACTTCTTTTCCTTGGGCCCGAATCAAGAAAGAACGTAAACTGGACTTTGGAAAAGACACGGGCTAAAGAAAGACAAAGGAAAAAAAACCGGTTTGCGGAGAGATGTAATCTAGACTTTTTCCAAAGAGAAAAAAGGTTGGACTTAATTCGGCCCAGATCTTAGAAGAAGAATTAAATTACTTTTTTAATCTCTATCTTTTCTCTGCTATTTAAAAAGACTTCCTCCAAAATTCCTAAAATTCCTCCAAAAAAAGTCCTAAAATTCCTTAAAAAAAGGTTCATGGAAAAAAAAAGTTCCGCGCAAAAAATGGTCCGATTTTAAAAAAACTGGTTTGGCATTTTATGCTTTTCCAAAAATTTTTCAAACTCAATTTGGAAATTTAAAAGCAAATTTAATATTTCCTTTTCGAATTACTTTTTTTATCATTCTTTCCATGTTCAAAATTCATTCAAATTCTCATATACCAAAATCCAGCTAAAGATACAAAAGTTTATATAAACCGCGCGAGAAAAAAAGCTGTTTATAAAAAAACCGTTTCGAAAAAACTATTAAAAAACACCGTTTACAGAAAAAGATAAAAAAACCATCTAACTCAATACGAGAAAAAAAACCGTCATTTATAAAAATAACGCTTCAAGAAAACCGTCCGACTCAACACAAGAAAAAACCACAGTTTATAAGAAATCTGTTTTGAAAAAATCGTCCGACTCAACGAGTTTATAAAAAAACGCTTCAAGAAAACCGTCTGACTCAACGGGAGAAAAAAACCACCATTTATAAAAAATCCGTTTCGAAAAAACTGTCCGACTCAACGCGAAAAAAACACCATTTATAAAAAAACCAAAAACAAAAAAGGCATCAGTAAAAAAATGAAAAAAAATAAAAAAAATATCCGATTTGTACCACAACGAAAAAAAGTACATAAAAACTGTAAAATTAACATAGTTATGCATCATTGGGTGTGGCTCTGCTGACCTAAGTTAAAAGTAGGGATGAACTGGAATACATAGTGGGTTTCTATTTTATTTAGAAGGTATAAACTATTTATCGACTATATAACATGATGTTTTTTTGGTTACCCGTAGCAACGCACGGGTATTTTCCTAGTGTATATATATATATATGTATATATATATATATATATGTATATATATATATATATATGTATATATATATATATATATATGTATATATATATATATATATGTATATATATATATATATGTATATATATATATATATATGTATATATATATATATGTATATATATATATAAAGTTTGGTTAGTGCTGGAACTAGACCAATCACCAATGTCACGCTTAGATAAAAAAAAAATGTTTTCAAGAATACAGCACGGGGCTGTGAATTGTGGATGACGGTCCCCGGTGGGCCGATGCCGACAACTACAGGAAAGCTCCAAATAAGAGCATGGCAGGTGAGAGGTGGTGAACCCAGCGAGCAGTAGCGTTGTCCTCGCCAATCGAGGACAGGAGCTGAGTTTTTTTTATTTTTAATTTTATTTATTAAAAAATTTACAAAAATAATTTTTTATTTTGAAAATTTACAAAACTAATCGCCCATCGCCCACTGGGAGGGCGTTTTTTAAAAATCGCCCTCCTACAGGGCGATTTAAGTGACGTGGCACACAGCCATCACGCCCGGGAGAACGGCCGTCCGAGGGGGGCGGCATTTTTGCAGGCGGCCCCCTCGCCGCCCTCTAGGAGGGCGATTTTTCACTGTTGGGGGGGCCGCCTGCAGAGGGCGGCGAGGGATGGCATTTTTGCAGGCGGCCCCCTCGCCGCCCTCTGGAAGGGCGATTTTTGCCCGTGCCGGTTTTGCAGGCGGCCCCCCTAACGCCCTCTGGGAGGACGATTTTTAGCCCCCCCCATATATATGCCCTCCCCCTCTGCAAATTTTCATTATATTCACTAAAAATCCAGAAAAAAAGAAGGAGAGAGGGGTGAGAGAGAGCTGAAAGAAAGCGGCGATGCCCTATTCATTTTTTGACTCCACAGCAGGTAAACACAATATTTTCTTTGAAATTTACGTTGCATTTTAGCTGTACTGTCATATATTTTAGTAGATCTGGAGCACACTGTTAGTTTGTATAATTTAAGAACAAAGGATAGGGTTTAGGGTTTAGGGTTTAGGGTTTAGTGCAAACTATATATTTGAGTTAGGACAGTTATAGAAATTGAGACTTAGGACATAGTGCAAACTATATATTTGAGTTATATGATATATCTGGAGCACGTATCCGATTTGTAGAATTTGAGACCTAGGACAGATAATACATTTTCAGAAACTTTAACTTATGGCGTAGTACATATTGATGAATTCGACATTAGATCCGGTGGTTATGTTTGAAAGTTAGTTAACCTATTTTTTTGTTACATTAGGCAGAATGTCAAGTAAGGCCATGTTTCAGCTAGTACACGGTCAAGGCAACCTTAGATTTGGTCAAGATGGTGTTGATCTGTCAGATTTTAGAATGACATCGAAGGGCATCGATAGGCCTGGCGAGAGAACATTTCAGTCAATTTATAGTTGGTTGCTGCGAGGATTTAGAATAGACCCAGAAGTGAACACAATGTCAGTATCTGTTGTAGTGAGTCATGCAACAGAAGGTTATTTTTGGGAACTAATGCCCATGGATAGCACTGATGCTTGGAGACGGTATGTGGAGATGGCTTTTGAACGCTCATGGCCCCTTGTTATTTTTGTTTCGGTGCATGAAAAGGATAGAAACCTTGGAATAGAAACCGAAAATGTTGAGGGTCCTAGCCAGGTGGGCGATTGTGTAGGACCATCAAACAATGACGAAAATCAAACAAGGGTCGTGCAGGCCATGGGCATGGCGGATGAGGGGGAGATAGTCGGTACAATCGTCGATGAAATGGAGAGGGAAGATTCGGATAACGAGCAAGCGGAGGGCGACTTGTCATCCGATGAGGAAGACGATGTAATGCCCACTGATTGGACAAAAGAGGACTTCTCAGGACTTGTTGTCTCAGAGGGGCAACATACACCCTGGGAATACAAGGAGAACGAGGTAATTCAGGGTGCTAGGTATGCTCATAAGGAGGATATGAAGGAGGCCGTGAAGCATTGGGCGGTCTCATTGCAGAGAGAGTTTAGGGTGGTCAAGTCAACGAACTATGTGTACGAAGTAAGGTGCGTGAGGGAAGATTGTCCATGGCGCGTCCATGCATATAAGGGTAAATGGTTTGATTATTGGAAAGTTAGCATAGTGACCGAGCATCAGTGTCACTTACAAGGGGTGAAAAAGTATCACCGCAACATCACTACAGCTTTTGTTGCAAGTGAGATGTATAGCAGTGTTGTCTTCAACAGTGGCTTTGAACCAAGATCAATTATTAGCCACATTGAAAACAAATACAAGTACACCATAAGTTATGCCAAGGCTTGGAGGGCCAAACAAAAGATTATAGAGATGAGGTATGGCACATTTGAAGCATCGTACGATAATTTGCCTCGTCTGTTAGGCAACATTGCACAGAGAAATAGTAATACCTACTATGACATCCATACATTTCCATCGGTTCATGATCCTACCAACAGTGTGCTGCAAAGAGCATTTTTCTCATTGGGTGCTTGCATCAACGCTTTTGTGCATTGTCGTCCTGTACTATGCATAGATGGAACATTTCTGACCGGTAAATACAGAGGTCAGATATTGACAGCGATCGGAGCTGATGGGAACAATCAGGTGATACCTATGGCTTTTGCATTTGTAGAGAGCGAGAACACCGAAAGCTGGTACTGGTTCCTGGAAAGAGTGCACATGGCGGTTGTCCGTATGAGACCCAATGTTTGCCTTATACATGATCGCCATGCGGGCATGTTGCGGGCTATTGAATATCTGAAGAACGGTTGGTATGAGAAGGGAATTCCAGCAAGGTGGCCCGATGTACGTAGTAGGTGGTGCATGCGTCATATGGGTGCTAATTTCTACAAGCAATTCAAGAACAAGCATCTGACGGATCTTTTCAAGAGGCTCTGTGCACAGAATCAAGAGAAGAAATTTAATGAGTTGTGGAGAAGGTTGGATGAGTTGACAAGTAAGCAAACAGACAAGCAATCTCGTCGGCCACAAGCTGAAGTTGACGAGCCTCCCGTACCTCTTGGTCCACTGCATGACGATCCACCCACAATGAGAAGGAGGTCGGAATCATCTATCCGAAATTTCACCCATTGGATTGAGAACGAACCAAAGGAGAAGTGGTCTCTGCTGTACGACACCGATGGTTCTCGGTATGGCATAATGACAACTAATCTGGCCGAGGTTTACAACTGGGTAATGCGAGGAGTGCGAGAACTCCCGTTGGTTGGTATTGTCGAATTTATCCTTCACGGCACACAGGCCTACTTCAGGGATCGATACAACAAAATTTTTCCCTCAATGGCTGATAACAAGATAATATTTGGCAGTGTAGTGACTAAGTACATGGAAGATAAAATTGCCAAGGCACAGAGGCATAGAGTTGTTCCTCAAGGCACAAAAGTACATCGGTATGAAATAATGTGTGTTGATAGGAGCAGGCGGGGTATCTACCGCAAGCAAGCCGTGCAGGAATGTGTCCTTAAGGCCGATGGTGGATGCAGTTGCAGCTGTATGAAGCCAAAGCTTCGACACCTGCCTTGCTCTCACGTACTTGCCGCAGCAGGTGATTGTGGCATACTTCCCGATGTGTACGTGTCACATTATTTCAAGAAAGAAGCAATCTTTCATACATGGAGTGAGGAGATATATGGGTTCGGGATCACAGGATCTTACACAACTCTGAGGCCCCAAGTTATTTACATTCCGGATCCATCCAAGGTAAGGGTGAAAAAGGGTCGGCGTCAAACAAGACGCATCAGAAATGACATGGACGAGGCCGAAGCTGGTGGTAGGACTATACGTTGTAGCAAGTGTGATCAACGCGACCACACTTACAAGAAATGCCCGAAGAATGCGGAGGGTCCGAGCGTCTCGCATGACGGTCCATCTGGAGAGGCAGGTGATGGAAGCCGACCACCTGGGGAAGGAACAACAACCAGGCGAGCACGTCCCAGGCGTCCTCGTGCGGCAGGGGACGCGATGGTCTAATATTGTTTAGGAACCATAAAGTAGACCGATATTGTATCGTAATGAGTATTCGAACTAAGTAGTCGTATCATGTAATTTCAATGATGTAATGTAAGCTAGACTTGCAAACAATTTGATGTAGCACCGTAATGTTGTCGTAAACTCTATATCATTGTGTTGAAGTAATATTTATTTGTACTGTTCCTAACTATGTGTAAGTAATTTTTACTGTTTTTCTAATCATAATTTGCCATGCAGGTATGGCTGACGACACACCTGAGCTCTTCAGTCGTGGCCTCGACAGGAACCACCGCTCGTACATGTCTGCCGTGCAGGGTGCGCAGCTCGGCACCCTCCGCCCACGTACTTCACGCCAGTTGCTGCGTGTCGACCCGCGACACGTTCTCTGGTACAGCTCGTTCAAACTTTAAATCATCATATTTGACCGCAGTAATACTTTTTTGGTACTAATGTGTGAGGTTTACATTACGCAGGTTGCGTGAGGCAGGGCTCCTACCACTGTGTAGGCTTGTTGAGACTGGGGCGGATGAGAGAGACCCAGCGAGGCGCTGGGATGTAGACCGGTCTCTCCTTGCCGCTCTAGTAGACCGCTGGAGGCCCGAGACGCACACGTTTCATCTTCCCTGTGGGGAGATGGCTCCGACACTACAGGACGTGTCGTACCTCCTGGGTCTACCTCTCGCTGGAGACGCTGTTGGGCCTGTGGATGGTGCTGGGGGATGGAAGGAGGATCTCACGGAGCGTTTCGCGCACGTGATGCGCCTTCCGGGTGTACCTCCGCCCACTGGCCTACACCCGTACACTACCGCCGGGCCAAGCAAGGCTTGGCTGCTTCAGTTCACCGTAAGTTCAAAGTTTGAACGGGTTTTTGGTTTTTTGAACAAATATATTCATTTGTACTAATATTTGGTTCATTGCTACAGGCTGACCAGCTCCACCCGGACGCCGATGAGTACTCAGTTCGACGCGCCCTAGAGGCGTACCTGCTCTGGCTGTTCGGATGGGTGATGTTCACCAGCACTACAGGCCACGCTGTGGACAAGGGTTTGATCCACTACGCACGTGGCATCGCGGATGCTGAGCTAGGCAACGTGCCTAGGTGGAGCTGGGGGTCAGCAGTGCTAGCGGCCACCTACCGTGCCCTCTGTGAGGCGTGCACGAAGACCGACGCGGGGGCGCTCTTCGCTGGTTGCCCTCTGCTGGTTCAGCTTTGGGCAGCTGAGAGGTTTGCCATAGGACATCCTGTGGTGGACCCCGCACCGTACGGGATAGGACGCAGCGCGGAGTGGCCGGAGGACGGCCCCACGATGGGGACGTACTGGTGTCGACGTGGGGTGAGTAGTTCTTTCGCACATTGCACCGTCCATTTTCTTTCACGTTCGTCTGTAACAATCAATTATATTTGTACCATATTTGTATCTCGCAGCGTCGTTACGCCCACGTGCAGGTCAGATGGGGTTACCCGGACTTCGTGTTCGAGTTCGACCGTCTCCAGCCCAACGACGTCGTCTGGCAGCCGTACACGCAGCAGGCGGTGGCAGCGAGAGCACCACTTGGACTTTCGTCCCTCTGCACACGTGACGCGGCGTACTGGCTCACGACGATGCCGATGGTGTTCGACATCTTCATCGAGCCTCACTGCCCGCAGCGGGTGATGCGGCAGTTTGGGCTGAGGCAGGTTTTCCCCGGAGACATGGCGCCTACCGTCCTCCCTGCAGACCACTCGTGAGTACAATGCGTCCAAATTACACATATGATGTTTCTACATTCATTGAGCTATCTAAGTGCATTCTCTTCGCAGGTTGACCCGCCGGGGACAGCTAGCCGGCACACTGTGGGCACCACGCGTACAGCAGTTCGTGGACGACTGGCTGTTAGCACCGGAGGAGGTGATTGACGAGATCTTTCCACACACAGACGACCACTACCGTGACTACCTCCGCTGGTACTTACCTCGCACTCGTGCTCGTGTGACGTACACTCCAGCCGCTCCACAGCCACACGTTGCCGCTGTCACGGACGCGTACCCCACGCACCGTGACCGAGAGTACTTCTTGGGGGTACGTTGAACTTATGCTCGCTTGTTTCATTTATTTCTCGGATTGATACTGACATGCTTTCATATGTCGTGAATAGGCCGACGCTGCACGAGCGGTCAACGCCGATATTAATTCGGTGCTAGTCAGGTTGGGCGCTGGGTTACACCTCAGTGAACCTGAGCAGAGGCTGACGTTCGACCGGATGCAGTCGAAGATGAGCGCTGTGATGCGCTTCTTCTCTTGTCGTAGTGCCGTGGACGCGGTACCTCCAGGTGGTCCACAGCCAGCACGGCCACGCGCCCCTAGGGCCGACGTTGTGCGACCTTCAGCAGCGGCTTCCCACGGTACTGCTATGCCCATAGATTATTTCCATAACATTTGATTTATTATCGCTAACATGACCACGTCACAACAAAATAAACACACACGCAGGTCCCCCTCTGCCTTCCCACGCCTTCGTTGGAGCTAGCAGTTCGTCGCACAGAGCGTCGATCCCTCGTCCAGACATGCAGCCGCGTGTCCCTCTAGGTGAGCATGCGTGATCCGTTATTCACGTTCGTTGTACTCGTTCATACAAAAATTTTTTACTTCCATGAATCTTACGTCATTCCTCCCACAGGGTTTCAGGCGGGGATCTTTGGTGCAGGAGCGTCCTCTTCACACGCCGGCGGGGCTGGTCCTAGCGACCATTTCTACGACGACGACTTGGAGGACGCGACACAGCAGGATATACTTGGCTCGTCACAGCTTGGCGGAGCTCCACCACCGCAGACCCAGGAGCAGCCAGCGGACACACCAGTACCGGAGGGACGGGCAGCTCGTGCCGTACCACCGGACCGTTTGACGTACTCGCAGGGACACGTTAGGGCCCAGGGTAGGAGAGACAGGGGCAAGAGGGCTCGGCAGTAGTGGTCCACCGCTAGTGTGTCTGTACATACAGTTCTTCTGGTTTATATTTTTGTGATCCAGTACTACTTTTATAATTCTGCTACCGCTGCATTGCCTCTACCGATTAGTACATAGGCCTACCGTCGTCCGTACTGTGCTAAAACTACTTATACATCTACTGAACGAAACGACGAAAAACTTTCGGCGCGTAACAGAGGGCTACGATTGGTCCCTACCAGTTTTTGGCCCGTGACTGACGCTTACGATACGTCGCTATCATCTTTTGGCGCGTGAAGGCGTCCGGACTCAGCTTTTGCCGATGCTTTGTTTGACACAATCATTCAATTTGCGATACCGCGTGAACGTGTTGTCAAATCCACGCTACTGGTGAACTCACGTTAGATGGATATGTGCCTCTCCTTCCTCCACTATATATTACATAGGTTCGAATACACGCTCTTCATCCAATGGCCCTAGGAAGTGGTCATTTCAACCGGTCACAATTGAACGAAAAAAAAGAGAGAGGTGAGGAAGAAGGAGAAGAGTCGCGAAGCGTTGTTGCTGTGCTTATTCGATCGCAGGTTAGTACAATATCCCGACGTATGGTTATATTTTGTGTCGCATACTAGTGTAATTACCATGTATTTGAAATTTGTGAGTAGATCTGTAGCACGTACATGCGGACCCAGGATTTTTTGCGAGTAGATCTGTAGCACTGTGAGTAGATATGTTGAAATTTGTGAGTACATCTGTAGCACTTAGAAGTGTCAATAGTTTTAGGCTAGATTTGTTGTGCACACGTTTGGTTTGTAGTAGTACTATATTTGACCGTACAATGAGAAGTATTAAGGGTGTTTACAATATTTGATAGTTGTTTTTTAAAACTGTAGGATGCCAAGGCGTGGAAAAGCTACCAAATCAAGGTAACATAAATCATTTCTGTAATATTATGTGTTATTCGTTGTGCATGAAATGAGGAATCCTAGATTAACGGGTTAGGGTGTTTCATTTATTGTTAACTTGTAGTTATCGCCCGAAGACTGGAAATGCCTTCGACCCATTGCCTTTGCCTAGCGGTGTTCCAGTGCCCATGTGCTGATGCGGTGATCCTTGCAAGGTAGCCAAGTCCGATGAAGAGGAGACGTACATGCAGAGATACTGGATGTGTGCCAATTTTGAGTTTGAGCCAACACCTGCGATCCGCCACATTAACTTAATGGTGAGGAACTGATGTTTTGTAATAATTATTTGGTGTATTAAATAGTCTTGAACAACTTATTTGATTAGTAAACATTGCATTTGTTGCAGACCCCTCCACCACTATTTGATTTTGAGCAGTGGATTGACACCGAGATCAAGCCGCAAAACAAGGAGCGGTTGGAGTACATGCGGCAATGGGATGCAGAGCGCAAGGAAAAGATAGAGCAGAGACGCAAGGAGGAGGCCGCAGAAAAAGAGCACAAGGCTGAGGCGGAAAGGCGGCGTGTTGCTGCGTACAGGGAGGAGCGGGAGCGGAAGCTTGAGCGTGCGCGGCGAGCGAAGGCAGCAATGGAGGAGAATCCCGTTGCGCAGAGGAAGGGAAAGTGGCCTCGTTGCACTCAGTAGTATGCACAAGTTGGTAGTTGTATCCTCGTCGTGTTCAACTCTTGCACTACCTTCCTTCTAGTTCTAATCTAATCTTATCTATGTAACCGCAATGGAATCACGTGTATCATGTTTAAATTGTAGTACAACTTCTCCTTGTTTCGGTACGGTCATGAATGTGCTCAACATCAATTCTTAAAAAAAGTTTCTTCTCGGTTTCTAAAAACATGTTCTGTGAATTCGAAATTTTTTGAGTCCTGCGAAAACAATTTTCGGAATTTTCGAAATAGACAGAATCAATTTTCGCTTCTACAAATTTTTGGCCCTATCCGAAAGTGATTTTTGGAATTTCCCAAAATAACCGATAAACAAAATAAAGTTCTACAAATTAATAAATTACAAATGGATATATCTAAAATTATTAAATTATAACTCCGATATGTTTATCCAAATATGCAATTACAAATGTGTATTAGTCAATTAAAATAAATTATAATTATAATAACAACTTATAAATTGTAATTAATCAATTATAAACAATTCTGTCATTAATTATTTACTAACAACTTAAAAACAATTCTTACCAAATTAAAAAAAAGTTCTGTACATTACTAAATTAAAAATGGATATATCTAAAATTAATAAATTAAAAATCCGATGTGTTTCTCCAAACATTCAATTCAAAATGGGTATTAATCAATTATAAAAAAATTATATTTACAAAAACTACTTACAAACTTAATGATGAAAACAACTTACAAATTATAATTAATCAATTATAAAATATATGTCATTAATTAATTAATAACAAGTTAAAAACAACTCTTAACAAATTAATTTGTATTAATAACAACAAAAAAAACTATACTTAACAACAATAATATTTCTAAAAAAACTCTATTTACAACAACAACTTCAAAATTATATTTACAAAAATAATTTTAAAACTTTCAAAACTTAATGCAACAGTGAAAAATTGCTCTTCCAGAGGGCGGCGAGGGGGCCGCCTGCAAATATGCCATCCCTCGCCGCCCTCTGCATGCGGCCCCCCAACAGTGAAAAAACGCCCTCCTAGAGGGCGGCGAGGGGGCCGCCTGCAAAAATGCCGTGCCCTCTCGAACGACCGTCCCCCGCGGGCCAACGGCCATAAGCCACGTCACTAAAATCGCTCTCTGGGAGGGCAATTTTTAAAAAACGTCCTCCCAGTGGACGATGGGCGATTAGTTTTGTAAATTTTCAAAATAAAAAATTATTTTTGTAAATCTTTTAATAAATAAAATAAAAAATAAAAAAAACTCGACAGGAGCTTGCGGGCAGGAGACGGAGAGAAGCTCGGCCTGGTAGTAGAACGAAGAGAGAGAGTGAAGAAAGAGTGACAAGGAAGAAGACAACATGGAATCATGGATATCACCCGATCAATATCCGATGACTATCGTCGACTGATAAAATTAGAAGCTTCAATCGTCATCCCAGTTTTTTCATCCGTAGTTCCCATGGGCCCACAGGCAAGATCACGCCTGCGAGTTGCGTTGCACACCGACGTGCTAAAACTACAAGTGTTTCTTTATGCACACCATCGTGTTTTACTCCCTGCGTTGCTATGCTTCTAATAAAGAAAATTAATAAATCCATGAAAATCTTATAGAAATTATATTTACACTGTAAAAGGTTAAAACTTTGAAAATTCAAAATTGATAAATCTGTGAAAATCATTTATAGAAATCATATTTGCGTGAAAAAATATTGAAACTTGGAACTTTGAAAAACATATAAATTTCAATTGGGGTGAAATTTTCTAGGATACTTCTAATATTGTCGTTAATCTTGTGAAATCAATTTTTTCACCACTGCCACACAAATGTACAACTAAGAAGAAAAAATATTTAGATCTCTTTCTCTACAAGTAAAACTTTGAAAACTTATATAATTTAGGGGTTCAACATCCAAATCAAGTAATTACTTTTTTCCTAAATTCATCTAAAGTCATGCTCTATAAACATGATATACCAGATTATGCTTTCCATGCCATCTAGGGTCTAATTACAATATAATACAAGTTTGTCGTGATGCAGGGCCCGATTAAAATAACACGATGCAATATACATGGTTGAATACATGAAAAAAAAACCCATGAGAGTTTGTTGTAGTGTGTAATGATCCAGTGGTGTATTGGATTCCTTTGTAATATTTATTATTTTGTTACAACACACAGTTTAACATGGTTATACGTCACTGGGTGTTGCTCTGCTCATAGCTAAAGGCTTAAGCTAGGTTGAACCGGAATACACGGTGGGCTTCTATTTTGTTTAGAAGATATAAACTATTTATCGAGTAAATAATATGAGGTTTTTTTGTCACCCGTAGCAAAGCACGGGTATTTTTGCTAGTAAGATATAAAAGGAGAATTATTTCTGGTATGAACGTGTTGATTCATGGGCTTCTTTGAAACACATGATGTAAAAAAACACTGGAATAAAGAAAAACTTTGAATAAATTGTTATGCTCTTTTGAATACCACGGGATTTTGAAACACAGGAATATTTGAGCTAGTGTCTTTGGATGATTCACATGAAATAGACCATAGGAATTTTACGTGAATCACTTGTGTGTGAGAGAGAAAGGGACACTTAGCAAAGGAAAACAAAAACACGATCTCTTGCCTCATTCTTATTTTCCTTTAGAATGAAGAGGTATGAAGCCATTCCGTAGAATTTTGTTCAAGCCTATTCCTCTATTCCTCCAATCCAAATGACCATATAGGAATAACATCCTTAGGAATTCAATCCTCCAAAATTCCTATAAAAATCCTCCAATTCAAAGGATGCCTATACTGTGCAGAAGGCCTATTGGAAAAATCCAACAGAACAAAGCCCTCCACTTTTTGAGTTGTTTGGTACGTAGAAAACTCACAGGATCTTCGCAGATATTTCGCATAAAAATAGTACAGCGTTTAAAACCGGGCCTTCCTTTGTTGAACTTTATGTTCAAGGGAGAACCAATATTTCACCTCCACTTGCTCCATGCATCCTGACATTTTTTTTTCAAAATTCTTTGAGCAGATCACACACACACAAGGAGTCGGCAGAATCCAACAGTTTATTCTATTTCTAGGGGTGAGTTTTTTCCCTTACTTTCCCAACTCACATTTCTCTTTTTTCGCGCTCACGCTTTTCAAACTGCTAAACGATGTGTTTTTTTAAAAAAAGTTTCTATGCGAAAGTTGTTTTAAAAAATCATATTGATCCATTTTTTAAAAAAAATTAACAAATATTTAATTAATCATGTGCTAATGAGTCGATTCGTTTTTTGTGCGAAGGAAATAAAGTCCCAACCCACACTGCCGAACACACCAGGTGATCAAAATACTGGTTCGACATCATCTGTACATCAAAATTAAAACAACTGCTGCTGCTACATCCTAGCGGCTTCGCTGAACTCATCATCACTACTAATATCCTGGAGTACAAAGCAATTCTTCTCACTTGTGTAACAAATATCCTGGAGGAACCTCATATTCATCACTGGACAATCCACAACACTGACAGAAGACAGATTGCCAACTTTCTCTAAACAGGAATGGCTGCAGCACACAATTTAATGCCTACAGACTTTTATTGTTGAGTTGAAATGACTATTAATTAGCAATAACAACTAATAAGTGACCAAATGGCTTTTCTAATATTGTTCAGTAAATACACCGATGGAAACTTTTCAGCATTATCTAAACTTTATCTGAAAATTACATGTACAATGGATGGGCTAGCCATCACTATTCTCAGCTCTAACGTTATAATGTGTAAGTATTGTCAAATTGCCAGCCAGCAAGATACACCATATCACCATGTAAACACCTGGATGAGAAGGTGAGTCAGCAAAAGGGCATAACCTAGTATTTTCTGGTGGGATATAAAATGCATTCCCACGAAAAGATCACTGTACAGAGTTCGCAGCCCCTTATGGCTAGTACTTGTAAGAAATTAGTCATTGTCTAGCGGTAATCCAACGCACCGGCACCCAATGTAAACGGAAAGGTTAGGGAACCTGCATGCAAATAACACCATTAATATCCCTATGGCAGCAATACAGTTTTGAATGGTAAAAGAATAATGCTTAAATAAATACCCTCAGAAGATCCATTGATGAAATTGGTATGGCTGTGTAGACCTCCTGTGACAATATTGTCAATTGGATTTTGTGTCTGATCACAATGAGCTCCAATCATGGCAGCGATGTCTGGGGGCCTGGTTTGAAGAGCTTGTTCTACTTGGTCCATAAATATGCTTGATTGGTTCTCCATATAAGCAAAAGTTTCTATAGAGGTTGCAGCCCTAGCTGCTGCCATGCTGAACATCCGACACAGCAAGTTATAATGTTTTGTTTGAGCCAACTGAGGATCACCATCAAGTGGGAACGCATAACTACCATTTGAAGATCCTGATTTAGCATCTTTTCTCCACCTTTTCAAGAAGTATTGAGGAGGAAGGTCCTTGATATTCCTAGTGTCAAGTACCTTTAGCATATGGCGACATGGAATGCCGACGAACTCAAACCCCTTACAGCTACAGTTTGCCATGGAATTAAGTGAATCAAATTTAACAAAATGATCTTTTGGATTATCCTCAATGGCTACCCTATACTCAGAAATTGTGCCCATCTCACCGCAGTTGTATAACATGCAATCCATGTATAACTCAAACTCCCTCTCAAACATTTTAAAGGCAGCAGGTGTATATACATTGGAAGCTTGCCTTAACATTCGCATAGGTGGTGGCTTCTTTGTACTCTGACATGCATCCACATCAGCCTGCAATTCTGCAGATCGGCGGTCACACAGTACTCTTTCAAACTGCTTGAAGAAACTCAAAAGGTCAAAATTTAGGGATAAATGTTTCTTAATCTCAGTGCCCAAGCTCTCCTTCTGCTGGACACTTTTCATATCAGCACAAAATGCCTCACGGCCATATGGTAGTGCCCATTTCTCCTTAAGAGAGAACAAATCTGCTAGCCACTGATTATCTTGTAGGTCATACTTTTCCAACATTTCTCTCCATGCTGTCAAAAACTCAGGCTCATCTTCACAATCAAATAGGCATTTCTTGAAGCTGTAATCTAAGGTTTTTGACCCATGAAATGCTTGACTCAACTGCTGAAGAGCGTTTTGGTAAATTTGCCAGACACAATAACGATGGGCTGTCGCAGGCCAACTTGCTGCAACACCTTCACTTATCGCATCAGATCTATCAGTTAACAATGTCTTGGGCTGAGTTCCATTCATTGCCATCTTAAAAGTATCAAATAACCACCTGAAAGCTTCCACACTTTCGTCATAAAGCAATGCAGCAGCAAAGATAATAGTTTGCTTGTGATGATTCAGACCCGTAAACAAAGCAAGTGGCCTACCATAGCCCTGCAACGCATACGCTGAATCAAGACATACCACATCACCAAAGTGGATAAAATCAATGATAGACTTCGAATCTGCCCACAGAAAGTTTGTCAAGTTCCCATCATCATCAGATTTTACTGCAAAGAAGAATGAAGGGTTATCGTGTTGCATCTTTTGCAGGTACTCTAGAGTAGTGCCTACATCACCATAGTGAGGAACCTTTGTACACTTGAATCTTTTGTTACTTCTACCTTTTAGAGATGTTGGCATGGTGTTTTCAATTATAAGATTTTGCTTGTGGATATTAGCATCAGCTGAACCAGCAACCAGATCCAGTCCATCATCTTGACCAGTTTCTGTACTTTGTGATGTTGCCACAAGATCAGAAGGTGCAGCTGCACCAAGCTGGTGATTATGGAAAGTAACAAATTCTGTTACATGATATTTGCCATTAGATGCAAGTCTAATGACCATACACGCAGGACAACCAGTTCGTGTCTCTGGGCGAGGCTTCTTTACTCTTTTTGCCCCTCTTTTCCTCTCACGGAAACCTTCTTTTGAACAAACAAACATCCTTCTGGTGATAACATTTTCAGCATTCATTGTCATGCTTGCCCTTCTCACATTGAAACCAATTTTCCCAGCATACATGCTGTAAAATTCATATGCCTCATCTTCACTCTCAAATTCTGGCGTCCTCACAGTATCATCAACCAGATTTTCTCTCACAGCACGTGCTTTAAGCCTGATTTTCTTAGCCTTCAGCATATGCATTGTAGATGCTGTTGCAAGTTGATGGTTATGGTTCGGTACAAACCCTGTCAAACGGTACTTGCCGTTGGCATTAAGTCTAATGGTCATGCTCGCAGGGCACCCAATTCTTGTTTCAGGCCGTGGGCACTTTGCTTCTTTGGTGCCCCTCTTCTTCTCCCGAAAACCTTCTCTCGAGCAGACAAAAGTTCTCCTAGTGATTATGTTCTTTGACGTTGTCCAGAGTGTTGATCTCCGGACAAAGAAGCCCACCATCTCTGCATACGCATTGTAGAACTCGTATGCCTCTTTTTCGCCATCAAACAGCATATCTACCTTTGGCAACATCTTCTCATCACAACAACCAACGTCAGGACTAACATCAGCCACCACCACATCCTGCCAATCACACATTGCAGCACAGAACAATCAATAAGAAGGTGGCAATATATGAACATATCCCTCAACACCTAGATCAAGAAAGTCACATAGGCAATTATAAAATTGCAGTACCCCGTTTTGTTGTGGATTTGCAGGATTCACCGCTGGTGGCGGGGTCGGCACATGAGGAGGCCATGTTGCATATGGAGGCAGGAGGACTACATGTCCCGGCCAAGACTGCTGTGCTAATCTCGGGTCAGCGGCAGGATCGGTTGCCGCATGAACAGGCCTCAGGGTCCGGACCAACGGCAGTGCCACGAGCTCCGGAGCATTTTCAGGATCTTTCTCCTTCGCGCTATCCCCGCTATTGCTGGACATTGTGTTCTGTAACCTCACTCATACAACAAGCATACCAAGTTTACTTGATAGAGACCAGTGAAGCTTCTCCTAGGTGCCCATCTCTCTCCTCCTTGTCAACTGATTGGAGAAAACAAAAGAAATGGAACGAACAAATGCACAATCTGTTATCTCTCTTCAAGAACTAACATTCTAGTAGAATGAAAGCACGATTGATGTCAAAAAAGTTCTACTCGACGGGTCAGAAGTATAAAGAAAGGGGGCAAAAAGAATGTGCTTGGCAGCGCGAAGCTAGAAGCTGCACACATAATGTAAATAAAGTCAAATTTGCCCACGCTTACAACGAAGATCACCGAACTTAGTAGGAACAGCACAGCAAATCCATGGCAGGATAGCTCAGCTCACCGCCGGGGAATCAAAGCAGCGGGAAAGAACGCACCTGTACCACCCTCACCCCTCCCTCTCCGGCGATCCGAGCCGGAAAGGCGGCCGAAGGATGACACGCACCCACGCCGCTGACTCCTCCAGCGGGGCTCCCTATGCCACTCGATCCTCCGCAGCCTCCTGCTCCTCTAGCTGCGCCGCCGCACGTCCGCTCGCTCCTCCGCGGGTCGCTGCGCCGCCGGCCGCCGGCGCTCGCTCCGCACGCCGCCTCCGCCGCCTCGGTGACAAGAGGGGATCTGGAGACGACCGGGCTGAGGAGTAAGGGAGGTGGTTATGGGCTATTGGGCCTAAATAGTTGGGCCGAAATGCCCACCGCGGGGACGCACGGGCCGGCAATAAGAATAAGTCCACTTTGACTCTCTTAACAAGTGGCCGAGTCTGATTGATATCCTTGAACTGCAATACTGGATATCTTCACCCATAATTATTAAAACTGGTGCAATTTGACTCCCTTAGCGGTTTTAGAGGACGATTTTGCTGACGTGGCATCTATGTGGCAGTGTTGACCTGTTCCTCGCCCAACGTGACGTTGACGTGGCGCTTATGTGTCATTAGAATAAAAAACATATATGTGGGACCCATTTATCACTCAAAAAAATATAGGGCCCACTAACATGTGGGGCTCCTGCCTCGTCCTTCCTGTGGCCCTTCCCCACCGAGTTCGACGGCGGCCACTAGGGCGGCCGAGCCAACCGGTGGCGGTTGTGGTAGAGAAGATCGGCGCGGAGATGGGGGAGCCGGTGGAGGCCAGCCGCTAGATACGGTGGTAGCCTATGGGCGCTGCTCCCCCATAGACCCGCAAGAGGGAGTCGGGTTCGAGGCAGGCCGACGGTGAGGCAGATGTCCAGCTATGGAGGCTCAAGCTCGGTGAGGGAGGTAGATCCGGCAGCATCGCGGCCCTCCGCCACTGGGCGCACACGCCACGTCGTCGACGAGCTGCCATGACTCGGTATCGGGGATGAAGTCGTTCATGTCAAGTAGCAGCAAGCAGCACATCGTCGCCATCCATGGTTCTATTCTGGACCACGTTGTCCTCTCGTGCACGAACCGCCACCGCCGACCCCATCGACATACACCTCATGGATCCCCAACGCCGGCGCCGGCGCCTCCACCTCGCCACCGTCGGCGTCGTCCTCCCCGACCTCTTTGTCGGCCCCGTCCTATGGAGGCTGCCACGTCCATCGAGGCTCATCTCCTCCTCGGCTCCGCTTCCATCACCGATCTCCTTCACGGATTCACGCCGACAACCTTCGCTGCCCCCAGTCCCCTCAGTTCCGTGTGGGTCTCTAGCACCCACGAGCGAATCTGAGATCCACAGCGTCATCGTCAGCTCTCTCTGCCATCCACGGCGCCCGCCGGCCTCTCCACACCACACTACTAGGGGGACGGACCCCGTCCTCACCTCCACCGGCACGGCACCCTCATCGGGGGGACAAGCTCCCTTCGTCGCCTCCTGCCGTCTGCAACCCTACTTCCGCCACCCAGACCCCGTTACCGGCCTCCACCACGCTGGAACTCCGCTATCACCAGGGAAACGGGACCCACGGAAGCTGTCGACGCACTGATGGCCTTCGCCGGCCTTTCACCTCCATTGGCCAAAGAGGAAGAAAAAGGGGAGAGAGAGAAGGGAGAGAAAGCGAGGAAAAAGGGAAAGAGAGAGAATGAATTGTGGGCCCCACATGTCAGTGGGTCACACAATATTTTTTGTGGTGTATATTTTTTAATTCTAATGCCACATAAATGCCACGTGGGACGTAGATTAAGTCAACACCGTCACGTAGGCGCCACGTCAGCGAAACCGCCCTTCAAAACTGCCTAGGGAGTCAAATTACACCGGTTTTAGTAGTTGGGGGATTGAGATATCTCGTATTGCGATTGAAGGATACGAATAAGACTCGACCACTAGTTAAGGGAGTCAAAGTGGACTTATTCCCTAGCAATATGGGTGTCATGCAAAAGCAAACTGGGTCACAGCATCGGCCCAGATCATGAGTTGAATGGGTCGGCTGTCGCCGAAAGCGTACACTTTTGCAAACGACAGTGTCTGAAGAGAGGAATAGGTTCACTCTAGGTCCCTCAATATATCGTCCAGTTTGATTTTTGTCCTTAAACCGAAAAACCACATACAACCCACCCCTCAACTTACAAAACCAGTGCAAACAAGACCCCTCGACAGTATTGTCTCCGGTTTTGGCTGACGTGGCGCCTACGTGGCTCCTTTAATTAGGTCTTCGTCTCACGTGACACTTACATGGCAGTTTGATCCGGGAAACAATAAAAGGAGCTGATGTGGTAGCTAAGTCAAAAGTATGGGACACATATGTCAGCGCAATTCAATCTAAATAAAAAATAAAAATCGGTGGCCCCCATATGTCAACGACACATAATCTCCTTCCTCTCTCTTTGTTACTTTTTCTCGGCGGGAGCAGGCGTCGACGGTGCGCGAGGCCATAGGACGCAGATGACGATGACTGGCGCCTGGTGGCGTTGGCGTGGGTGCATCTCCTCCTGCCGCGTGCCTCATTCCCCTTTTCCCCTCTCCCTCCCCAGAGGCAGGCGGCGAGCGATGGGATAGGAGCTGGGCGGTGGCAACGAGCAGTGGTGGGCGACAAGAGAGAAGTTGGGTGGGGGTGAGCAGTGGGGGAGGAGCTAGGCGGCGTCGCGGTGGTGGTGGGCAGCGATGGAGGGCGGTGGTGGCGACCAACAGGAGAGGGCGGCTTGTGGCAAGAGAGGAGCAGGGCGGCGGTGAGCGAAGGAGGAGCTCGAGCGGCTGCTAGCGAGCGCGGCAGCTGTGGCGGGTATGACAGCGGTTGACGACGACGGGGTCATCCGTCTCTTCTTCCTCTCCTCCACCCCCTCTCCACTTCTCCCTACCACCCATGGCTCTTCACTTGGTCGAGCCGTCGCCACTGTGACCCCCTCCGTTGTCCCTCCTCTGCACTGAACCTCCGCCTCAGAGCCATCCACCTCTTTCGACTCCAACAACAAGGATATGCGAGCGTGGAGTAGGAGGTGGAGAGGGCGAGGAGCTTGCCTGCCACCACTCTTCCCGTCGCCCGCTCTGCCTACCTGCTTTGCCCGTCGCCGTTCTGCTCCGCTCGCTGCCCGTCGCCCGCTCCGACCTTCTCCTTACAGGGAAGAGAGAGAGGGGGGATAGAGAGAAGAGGAGAGTAGTGAGGATGGCATGTGGGGCCACGTGAGGCCCGTCATTTTTTATTATTTTGTGTGTAACTAACATGAGGGCCCCATGGGTTTAATTATTTTTTCAGATCGAATTGCCATATAAGTGCTACGCCAATACTACGTGAGACGAAGACGTAATCAAAGGATCCATGTAGGCGTCACGTAAGCCAAAACCAAGGTCAATACTGCCGAGTGACCTCGTTTACATGGTTTTGTAAGTTGGGGAATGTGTTATATCTGGTTTTCTGGATTAAGGACGAAAATCAAACTGGGCGACAAATTGAGAGACCTAAAGTGAACTTATTCCCTGAAGAGAAGACAGGCTAGGTTCGTTCGACAACCAATGTTCCCAACTCTCATCGCTTGTTTTTCACTCGCAAACTTTTGAAACTGTTAAACGGTATGTTTTTTAAAAAAATTTCATAAAAAAGTTTTTTTTAAAAAATATATTAATCTATTTTTTAAAAACTAGTACTCAATTAATTATATGTTAATAAGTCATTTTATTTTACGTGCATAAGTGATTAGGTCCCATATAAACCGGCTAAATACCTCGCGAGCCAGTAGTAATGTACCAGGTCATGCTAAATTGCTAATTAATGCTCGAGCAAGTTCAGAATGGGCACCATGCCGGGTCCCTATTGACAGTGTTTTACCGTTTTAACTGCATGATTAATTACGCAATCCAACCTGATTTGACAGTCCAAGCCGCCGCTAGCGCGTGCCACTAGATAAGCCTATCCAAATCCTTGTGAATATAATCTCAGGTGTATGCATGTATATATCTCCCTCCACCTCTGTCCCTGCCGCCGACGACGTTTACGTGTGACCAGCCGGCCTCTTGCTAGCTAGCTAGCTCGATGTATCCAGATCCGTCCCATGTACATACACCCTGGGTTACATCCGCGAGACGACCATGCCCATCTGCACAGCCGTGTTGACGTGACTGCTAGGCAGCGTGTTTGGTTCACGGTCATACATGAATGAATGGGATATAATCATCCATATTTTGTTAGATACAATGATTCAATTTTTTTATTTGCTTTGTACGATGATTCGATTTCTTATTTGGTTGAAGAGATATAGCATATGAATAGGATAAGCCAAAATTTAGTATGGTACATTTGTCATATATATTATTTTATTAAAATATAATCATCTGATATTTTGTTTTAAAGATTTAACTGTAACAAATATAATGGTATAATCTGATCACAAATTAGATAAATAGTTTAGGAGAAAAAATCATTTAGAGCTTGCTAACAAAAGATTAAACCAACCACAGCCAATTGGAATATGCCACATCACCCAAACCAAAACATTGATGACTTCATTTAGTCAAATTGGCCGAATCCACTCATCCAGCATATTGATGGAATATTCCTTTTTGGGTTCGCTCCATCCACCCTGCCCTCCAACCAAACACAACAATAAATCGAACGATCATCTTCCATCCAGCCTCATTCATCTAACCAAACATATCCTAAGATGACCAGTAACCAGATAGAAATCATCGAGATATGGAAACTATTTAAGTATCATGTTTGGGGAGCTTTCAACCTATGTAACTTCTTTTAAAAGCTACAGCTCTTTCAAATAGTTTAGATTTCATCATAATTTTAAGAATTTGTAGCTATAAAGTTCAGAAAATAAACTAAATATCAGAAGCTAATTTTTTAACTTATTCAAATTCTTTAAAACTGATTATCAATCAGATAATTCTCGGAATCCTAAGCTCTTTCAGTTAATTATCAGAATTCTAAGCTCTCTCAAATACAGGACTTAGGCTGTGTTCGCCAGCCGGAGTTCCCGCACGCACAGTTATTTTCGCCCGCGCACGTTTTTCAAACTATTACACGGTGCAATTTTTTGCAAAAAGTTTGTATACAAAAGTTGCTTAAAAAAATCAAATTAATCTATTTTTGAAAAAAAAAAGCTAATACTTAATTAATCACGCGTTAATGGATCATTTTATTTTCCGTATTTACTGTACGCTGCCCAGACGAAGGGCATCACCGACCTTGTAGCCAACTTACTACTAGTAACAAGCAGTCAAGCTAGCTAGCAAATGGTCGAACACGCTAGAATCGACACGGATCTTGCCTGTAGTACGTATTGTGTCCCATTAATTGCGGAACATATTACCCTAGCTACGTTTGCACACACCGTCGGCAGAAGCTTCCAAGCTGCAGTAGGTTACATCGTCCAACTGTCTGGTGTCACTTGCCGTGTTAATTGCATATATGCTCTGGTTCTGACCAACAATTTCACCAGGTAGTCGTCGAGATTCATCTACTACTGCATGCTATTAGCTCTGAAGGTCTGAATCTTCTGACTTTTCTCTTGCCCGGGTCGTTGCAACAACGACCACGACGCGCAATTCCGTCGTCGGGCTAATGCATGGCCAGGTGCCTGGAGGGATTATCATACGGTTTTTAAGATTATCATGTATGATAATTTTTTTAATTTTTGCAATCAAGTAAACCTCACAATAATCATGTTATTTTAGTCTCATGGTTACCACGATAACCATTTTATCGAGAGGTGACAATAATCTCATCTAAAAGTTTTGATAAATTCTGAGTATTTGTCGTTGAAGGCTGAATCGCGACGGCTTCCGGTTGGACGCAGAGGCTAAGTCGTCGTGCATGCAGGTGTCGGGCGGCGCTTGGCTTGCCGGCCGGCGACGTGAAGAAGAAGGCGGCCGGCCGGCCGGCCAGGAAGTTAGCAGCTGGGAGACAATTCAAGTGTCAGTCAAACTGTCGATATGGATTCAGAAAAAAAAGATCTTTTTAAGATTATATTGGATAAACACGCTTTACTTTTGGTTTGCTGACGTTGAAACGGTCACTTAGCAAGCTTGTTGTCGTAACTAACCCAGCTATTTACCTGCTGGTATATATTTTTCACGGTCAATGGCTCAATGCGATAAGTACAACTTTGCAGTGTACGTATGACATATTTATAAGATGGCATTAATTATCAACGTAGTTTCTCTTTCCTTTTGTTTTTCACCGGCCCGCAACAAAGCTAAGTCAATGGAACGATATGGAGCCCTGGAACCTTATCCCTGACGATCCGTCTTTATACAATTTCGATCGATATGGCGGTAGTGCATGCGCTGCGATATATATGTCGCGCGTACACGGTACACACATATATATACATGATCACGTCATCGTATACCAACGTGTACACGTGTGAGCAAGCCTAGCATACACGTCACATACGTATGTATGTGCAAAAGCTATATCGAGATCGATGTGATCGTTCAGCGATCGAAAATTATTCCTACCTAGCAAGCTATAGCTAGGAACCTATATATATGCCTATCCATGTGCAATTAAGCGGATCGGAATTCTGCGTCAAAAGTTGCAAGCCGATAATTAAAACGGGCAGCAGCTACAAATACTGAACGACATAAATATATATACACGTATACAGATCGACGTAACATACGTACATATGGTACAGACGTAACGAACTCAGAGCAAAACATGTCTAGCTACATTGCCAAATCCTGCTTGTTTTTCACCAGTGACGGAGCCCAAGAATTTTTTTTTGAGGCCGAACAAATCTTAATACGGCTATCATTTTGTTTTAAAAAAACTATTTTCAAAATGTATGATGGAACTGTTTACTTTGATGCCTAAATCAATCTTATCAAATTTTGGTAGCACCAAATTTTGGTATTATTAATATTTGGTAAGATTGAGAAGTGTAAGTCAGTATGTTATCATTACCAAGATATTGTGAGAAGAAGATTCTAGAATTATTAAAATTTTGATAACGAAGACAAGTTTTGACAATGTTTAGGTTGTTACCTTGTCAAATTTTGGTAAAGCCAAAACTTAATAAGGTTAGTTTTGGCAACAAGGTAAACATCTCCGATACCATGCGTGATTATGGTCAAGCCCGGGCATCCATGCTCGAGGTAGGCAAACAGTGGATCCGCCACTGTTTTCGACCGTACTCAAAATTGCCATGTCATCCTAGCTAGTTTAACCAATTGTTCTTGCAATATACTCCTTCCGTCTCAGAAAAACTCAACCTTAATCTGGACATGAGTATGTCGAGATTCGTTATACTAAATAATGTTTCATCTTATTTTAGGTTGGATATTTTTGGGACAAAAGGAGTAGTTAGTAGTATGTACTAACCCATTCCAAAGTATAAACATTTATACATGTTTTTTTTAAAATGAACTGGAACGGATTGATGTGCTGTTTATACTAACGCTGATCAGCATGCAGCTGCTGCTTGCTCCATCTCACGGTTCTGCTCGTTTCTAACCCTTCACATGGGCGCTTTGTCCCTAGAGAGCCGGCCATAATCCCGGAAGTGACAAGCTACTCATGGGTACGGTAGCTGGGTAGGTAGTGTAGGTCGCGTGAAATCAGGAGATGGATTCTCGGATTCTCCTGTCTCTGTTTTTCCAGTTTCCAAACAGAGCAGCCGGCACGGTGCCCCAAGTTTTCTACAAGTGGCGGTGAACCAGTTCTCAAAAAGAGAGAGAGAGAACAAAAATATGTAAAATTTTAGAAAATTCTCTAACTAATTCGGTACTATGCCCTGTTCGTTTCTTCTGAAACAGTGCAGATAAAAAATAAACTTTCGTGGCACGCTTTTCAAACTCCCAAACGGTGCGTTTCGTGCGAAAATTTTTAATATGAAAGTTGCTCTAAAATGTTAGATTAATCCATTTTCAAGTTTATAATAATTAAAACTCAATTAATCGCACGTTATTGTCACCTCGTTTTGCGTGAAACACTTTATCTTCATCTTTATCTTTATCTTCAGGACTTTCAAACATCACCTATATGTATGTATATGTAGAAATTTATTGCTTCACCTAGTAACTGAGAACAAACATGAGAAATTTCGCCAGAAAATGGGGGGTATAAATATGGGGCAAAGTAACTATGCTTTTTCAGTTAGTCGTTGCCTCCTATCCTTGGATAATGTTCTTTGTGTGTTATAAGCATCAAACATGAAACTGTTGGTATGGATTTGATGGTCCGAGGTGTCACCACTAAACCACACTCATCTTATCCAAATACGGACCAGTCCTTGTCACCGACCCATATATATGCCCATTAAATCTCTTCTCACTGAGAGCGCAAGTTTAACCATAAAACTCACTACTTACAATAAAGTTAGCTTCATTTTTTATCTTTTTCTTTCTCTCGCTATAAATTTAATGCATATTTTTTAAAGTACGAGTAAAACTAATTCTTGTATCCTTTATTTTTCTTTATCTATTTCTTACGTATAAACATGTAACATATTGGTTGCTTACAACTTATTATTATCCTTACACTGAATGCTTCCTGGATCTATTAATTGCTCGAGTACACGTATACCACGTACCCACCCCTTCATCCAGTGCAACCTTGCGCGTGTTGACACGCGATGGTTCTTTTCCTGTACCCACCACCTGCACAGTGCACAGACGCATGTAGAAACAGAAACGCGGTTTCGCGAACAGCGTATATACGTATTATATATATATATATATATATATATATATATATATATATATATATATATATATATATATATATATATATATATATATATATATATATAAAATATACGTACGTATGTATGTATGTATGTATGTATGCAGCAGTGCGTCCGATTGCTACACGCACACAGTCGGTGCAAGCCAACAAACACGGAGCAAGACTTCGTCTCACTGTCAGTATATTCATCTCGCTGTCTAAAATCTCGTCGTATGTATGTCTCGCCGCTAGCACGGTGGCACGGTCTACTGTGTGCAGTACGGGTCGAAGCGTTGTTGACCAAACACGTATTCTTGTACTAGTAGTAACAGCTGGCTGACCACGGCATACTGTTGGATTGAATGTACTGTCGATGCTTTCACTCTGGCGATGGACGGGTGATGTGTATCAATCGACGAGCTAAGTGTTATTTGCAGCTTGTGTGGATGAGTGGAAATTTCGTTTGCGACAATGCGACAATGCGACGTATGCGAGAAACTTACCTGAGTTGGTTGGTAGTTGGGCTGGCCGGCGCTTCCGGCCGGACGCTTCAGATTATGCAGGTGTCGGGCTGCGTTTGGCTCGCCGGCCAGCGACGATAGACGAGAGAGGCCAGGGTGCCGGGAGACAGACTGTACGAGAGCGAGACATATATATATATATCGCTGAGATTAAGAATCTGATTAATTAAGCTTCGGATAAAACGATCGATATATATCGATCAGGTTTTACTTACGTAACATCAATCGGTATATACCCTTTCCATGGTCAATGTGAAGTAGTAGATAGAGAGAGATAACATTAACATACATGAACGGCCCCTGGCTTTAATTTAGCTTTGACCTGAGCACGAATATATCCATGACAGATGTCTATATATGGCGTCAGTTGCGGGGACGACCCTGACTCCATGTGTTGCTATCCTTCTATCTTGTTTCCACCATCGGCTCTCTCTCCTATGGCCTTCAGCTACGTGTGTGCACAGATGATCCGGTTGCATCAAATGCATGTATACGAATGTGAGGTTATATTAGCCATACATAAGATAGATCTCTCAGCATCATTGATAATTAATTTACTCTCCAGTCAGACTAACCTTGCAGTTTTGCTCTGTTCATCTAACTAACCAATTCTTGTGTCTTATCCCCGCAAAAAAAATAAATCTTCTATCTTAATCTGCGTCACGATATATCTAACCATCTATTAATTGCGCTTTAATCTCGATCACCTCACATGGTTGATTAACAGCCCCATCATTGAACATATTGGAGAAAAAAACAAAACAACATATTTGTAAATAAAAAATAATTTATAAATAAAACTTTTATATATGTGTTTTTAACGATCTGAGAGCAAAGACTGAAAAATAAAGCACGATGAAAAAAATCTCAAAATCAACTTTAAATTTAAAGTTAAAAATATAAAATTTGATTGATAAACATAAGTATAAACGAAAATATGAAAAGATGAGATTATAAATTATAAATTTGGCCCCCCTGCATGGCCGGTGGCTGATACTACCGGACGCACATATGTATGCCAGAAATGACAAAGTGCAGATGAGTAGGTAAGGCCGCGTGAAATCGGGAGATTGATGATAGATTCTCGCGTGTGTGTGTGTGGTGCACATTGCACAGCGCATACAGCTGCACGCTCCTCGAAATTTTCTACAAATGGCGGTGAACAAGGATACCAACCTGCACCAACGGCGTATCTACACGTCGCCTCCAACAGAAGCATGCACTATGCCAAGTGCCAACCTTCCGGCTTTGCTCCTACTAGCCAGGCAGGATCTGATTTGCCGCCCACTCTCGCAGCAAAGCTCCAATTTTCAGAGGCCGTACGATCGATCTGTGTACGGCTTTTGGCTAGTTAATTTGGGGGAATTTTTTTCGTTACACGTAGGATGCATATGCACATATAATCACTACTACACATCAACACATGCGCACCATATTCTTGCACTTACAAATACACATGTTTAAATTGATGAAAACCAGTAGCAAATCACTAACATCTCTCTAAAATTATAAAAAAAACATCTTTTTTATTATATGAAAGACACATATGCAAACACATCGCTGTACACATGTCATACTCTTGCACCCGAAGAAAAGGAAATAAATGTTACATCTCTTTTCACTGAAACCATGTTAAAAACACGTTCGTATATGCATAATGCTCGTGGCATCAAGATTTGGACCTTTGTGGGAACAATACATTCACAACTCCACCACTACACCACTAGTGTTTTTCTTCGGGGGAAATTGTTTTCATACTAAAGGGGCTTGAATTTTTCTCAAACAATGTTACTCCTAGTTACAAACAAAGTTGATGCACAGTACTGTGGGTTTATCACTCTCTAAATATCAAACCCGATTTACATTTACATATATCTACAAAAGAATAAATTTAGACGTTAATGTTGCATGGGGTATTTTACATATTTTTTTCCTTCTCTATATGCATATTTGAAATTTTGAATGATTGGTATATGCTTCACTGACATCCATATACGTTTTGTAATACAATAATGTATCACATCTTATATTAGATTTATTTGTTTTGAGATAGAGAGAATATACATTATTCTATACCATGTTAGTTGACCCTTTCTTTTGGTACATCACCGAGGTTGCGACAGGTAGACAAGCTAGAGCCGAGAGCTGTTCTTTCAAAAAAAATAAAGACAAACTAGAGCCTACAGCTAAACCAATAATATTCGTCGAGGACTTGCAAAAGTTAGGCTTGGTTGAAAAAACGAAAAGAGAAACGTTAGGCTCTTTAATTTGCAAGGCGGAGCACGCTCCCGCGGCCGAAACGGTCTCATATTTTCGATCTCCAAACCGTTCGTGCAATATCGTGTCCTACGGCGCCTCTGCTGCACACCACACCTTCGGAGACACGATGAGTCGATGAGTTTGCGTACGGGATGCGAGCGTCGCGCGAGGGCAACGCGTGGTGGTGGCGCCATGCTGGCGACGTTTCGCCGGCTTGTTGCGAGGCCGCCGTCGCAGCTTTGGATGAACCGTCGCTGTCACGGGGATCCGCCAGGTCCAACATGTACGCGGCCGCTGGCTAGGTAGCAGCTTAGCTTATGTCAATATCTAAACTCCAACAAGATTAAAATTATTTCTCGATTTTCGTTAGCATATTTTTTAAACTACTAAACGATGTGTTTTGTACGAAAACTTTCTACATAAAAGTTACTATAAAAATTAAATAAATTTAAGTTTTTAATAATTAAAATTTAATTAATTATATATTAATAATATGTCTCGTTTTACATGTGTACTTAAATATTTGGACGTTGGAACGGACCTTAGCCTGGCATGATTAGAAACTAGTATAATATGCATCTGGGACAGAGTCGTGTCGTGGCTAGATACCTCGATTCGATAACAAGTGATTAATACTGGTCGCTACTATATATATGTTCAATTAAGCTACAGTTAAAATATATACTGAGATTGTGTACTGGCTAGCTGAGAGATGGCTGTAGGCTACGTACGTCGTATGCACTGTACTCACTACTCTTCATTGTTGGTAACCTAAGGAGAGGCCTACGACGAAGACACGGTTCGCGCGACGTAGGTTAGAACGTGACCGCGGGCCACGTATTGCGTCGTACATGGACACGCGCGCACAGTGGTAATTAACAACTGCACCACGTACGACGCACGCACGCACGCACGGTGGAAATTAATTAGTTACCGCGCGCGTGCCGTTTACCGCACGTCAAACCCCTCGATCAACACCTGTGCTGCTACGTGCATGCACGGTGCACCGATCGACTCACGTGCCAATCCTATCTTGCTAGCAGGTTACACCCTACTAAATTTTAAAACTTAATACATATAAAGATATCACATTATTATCCACTAATAATTATTACATCTTAAATAGCATACAAGAATGTTAAATTATTTATAGTTCTATAATTTATTAAATTTTAGAGTTTTAAAATACAAACATGTTAAATCATCATCCTACGTAATACACATAATATTTTATACATCTTTTCATCATTTTTATAGTATCCTATATGCCTATATAGTCTATTCTCATTACTCTCTTCTCTCGTTAGGCCATATCACATAAATTATTTTTAGTCCTTAGATGATTAATCTATGGTCCAAATTATTTTTCTTCTTTTATTCTCTTATAATGTCATATCATCTTACTTTTACATTTGAATCATTATTTTATATACCATTTAAATTATCATAGATCACATCAACTTATGTAAATTTATGTCGTCTAGTTATCTTACATATTATTTCTACTTATTATTATTATACTAAATTTTCGTAGCAACACATAAAATTGTTATCATACTTATTATTATTAATTAATCTCGATCGAGATATGCAGCGATCCGGCGCCTTAAGCTTACCTACGTGTGCCACCGAATTGCTAGCTAGTAACTGCTATCCAATAACCACCGATAGCTAAATTAATCATGGATTAACCGTGCGTTTTGTAACTAATAACTGACATTAGTGGTAGTGGCCGGCAATGCACGAAACCGCTTTGTGTTGTGTGGTGCGCAACCGTGCATAGAAGCTACTAGCTAGAGACGTGCCCTTGCGTAGTTGCATCGTACTACTTATATGTCCCAGACGGGGTCAATATAATGCTGCCTACGAAGTGTGTGCTCAGGACCATGCGAGCACACGAACATTGCTAGTAGTAGTTTGCTACGCGTGTGTGTGGTTGCAGATGAACGGGCAGGCAGGCCAAAGCTGCTGGCTACTGAAAAAAAACAGAGACTAATCAGATCGCCCCCTCACCTAATTCTTGACCGGCCAGGGCAGTTCACGACCAGCTAGCTCGACAAACTGCCGTGTAATTAGGCCAAAGCGCCGCGCACCAGCAAATATACTATCAGCAGCACATAGTACAAGTCGATTTGCCGTGCGCCATCGCCGGAGCCGCATTTACGTGTGGCGGCGTGCGGCCGTACCAGCTGCGCGACGTACGTGGTCGATCGTGTACACGTGCACGCTGCCCTTCACATGCTCGCCTTGGTCTAGTTCCCGTACACGCTGCGAGGTGAAAGAAAAAAAATAATAAAGCGTATCGATCGATGCGTGACCGTGTCGCCGGTCCGTGTCCGTTTCGCGAGTACCGGATCGAAGAGGAGCTCATTTTTGTGTCGTTTCGTTCTTGTTTGTTCGGGTCGCGGCGCGGGAGACGAGCGATAGAGCAGGAGGAGCACAGCTAAGCCGCGCGCGCAACGGCGATGATGTCAGCTGACGTGGCGAGCCGGGCTGGGGCCGGTCCAGCTCAGCGCCCACCGGGTCAGACAAAAGCCGGAGCGGCGTCCCGAGGCCGGACTACGTGGCAGGGTCGTGGGGCCCACCGTCGCCGCGCGGTTCGCATCCAACGGTTCTTTTTTTGACCGTTTGAGCGCTGCAACGCCCGCATGATGCGCCCCTCCCATGATTTATCACACATATATACTACCAGCCTTTATAACTCCCCCACGTGGCCCGTACGGGGCCTTCCAATCCTGGCCGTTCGATCATCTCACGTGGCATCTTGAAGCGGTGCATTACATTTTTATATTTTTTTAGTGAACCTCACTGTGCATTAGGCCCTCCTAACTAGGGGATTAAGTCAGTAAATCTCTCTGCAAACCGCAGGGGACGCGGTGATTACGACGTGTTGACGTCCACATATCGCCACCGGCCTATCTAGACCGTTCCGGTGGAAGAAAGCGGTGCACGCTAAGCCGGAAGCGGGTGGAGCCACACGGATCTCCCACCGTCCAACCACCCGGATCCGACGGCTCACGCGTCGCCCCGAGCTAGCCGTGCCCGCTATAAGTTGGCCGCCGCGCGGCGCCCCACCTCGTGACTCACACACACATCGCTTGCTCGGCTTCGCTTCCGCATCCGATTACCGATTCCGCTTTCGCCGCGCGAAGACGTAAAGAGAAGGCAGCGACGGCGGTGGGATTGGGTTCGAGTTTGGGGCGGCGGCGGGATGGGGTACGCGCGGACGGTGAAGGCGGCGACGGCGGCGGCGGCGGCGGTGCTGGTGGCGTTCGGGGTGCGGATGGCGGCGCCGGCGGCGGCGGGGTTCATGGCGGACGAGCTGCCGCGGGCGCAGGCGGCGGCGGCCACGTGGCTGACGCCGCCGTACCTGTACCTCGTCATCAACGCCATCATCCTGTCCATCGCGGCGTCGTCGCGGTTCCAGCCTAACCGCCCGCAGGCCGCCTCCACCGCCGCCGCGGCTGCTGCTGCCGACGACGCGTCGTTGGTGCGGACGGCTCCGGTTCCGGTTCCACTGCCGGTGGTGGCGGTGCCAGCGCCGGTGGTGACGATGGCGATGGAGATGGAGGTGCCCGTTGTGCCGGTGCCGGAGGCGATGGCTCCCGAGCCCATCCCCGTGGAGGTGACGGTGCCGGAGGTGGTGAAGACGGCGCCGGAGGTGGTGGAAGCGGAGGAGGAGAGCTTCACGATCTCGAGGTCGACATGGACGCCACGGCGGAGGAGCACCACCGAGGCGGAGGCAGAGAATGAGGCGTTGTCCCCGTTCGCTGACCTGACGAACTCGAGGGAGAAGCCACTGGTGTCCACCCGATTCGGCCGGAAGCCGGTCAAGGCGAGCCCAGAAGGTAACAACAAATCAGGAATTCTCCTGTAATCCCGTCTTGTTCTTTTGCCAATTCGCTAATTAATTGAGCTCCCGAGATTGATCTGTTTGATACCAATGGAGGATTGGGTTGCAGGGAGCAGGGCGCTGGGGGTGTCACGGCCGCGGAAGGAGCAGACGCTGGAGAGCACGTGGAAGGCCATCACAGAGGGGCGGCCGCCGCCGCTGGCGCGGCATCTCAAGAAGTCGGACACCTGGGAGACCCGGCCCGGCCGCCGCCCGTCGGGCGGCGGCGAGGACGCGCCCCCGCTGGCGACGGCGATGCGGAAGGCGGAGACGTTCAACGAGGCCGCCGGAGGAGGGAAGAAAGTGCGGCGGGAGCCGTCGCTGGGTCAGGACGAGCTGAACCGGCGGGTGGAGGCGTTCATCAACAAGTTCAACATGGAGATGCGGCTGCAGCGGCAGGAGTCGCTCAAGCACTACAACGAAATGATCAGCAGAGGCAGCGTTTACTGACGAGGCAGAGCAGCAGCTCGCGAGCTCGATGGCAATAGCAAAGCAAGAGCTTGTTTTTTTTTGGTTATGTAGTTTTGGCCTTTTTTCTTTTTGGCTCTTTTTTTTAAAAAAAAATTCTTCCTTCAACTATCAGTTGTGTAAGAAATGGTTTTGTTCAACGATGATAGTGATAGTACACAAAAGACAAGACTGTTCATATTAGGGGTGACATATTAGTGAAAAAAAACACCCAATTTCTATTGGGGATCTTGTGTATTAATTAGCCTTTGCTTACTGAGGTATTATCTTCATTCCAAAATGTTAATATCTATGATAAGATATGATTATCTTAAAACAATAAATTTGAATAGAATAATATTTTACTACAATAAATCTGGATAATATTCTAGTATTGGATGAGAGAAGTAACTGTTTATGATACATGTTCTGTTCTTGTAGATGTGCTTAGGTTACACTCCAGGGTGTGTGTTGTTTCGTGGGCGTCTTACATAAAAAGTGAACTGCCAGGCTCCACAAATGCACAGAATATTCAATGTTTTGTTTGGCTGTTTGTGTTAGGTGCGTTACTATCGCCGCACACAGTGGTTTTCTTCCCGGACATTTTTTTCAAATTACTAAACGGTGTATTTTTTTGCAAAAAGTTTCTATACAAAAGTTGCTTAAAAAATCAAATTAATCTATTTTTTTAAAAAAATTAGCTAATACTTAATTAATCACGCGCTAATGAATCGTTCCGTTTTTCGTGTTTACTTTGTGTGTGATGTGTAGTAGTAGCTTACACAAGGTTGTTGTACATATCACCACAAGCGTCGATATCAAAATGTTAACCACAACTTCGACAAAATAAAAAAATATGAGCTTTTAACATATATGGTCGTATGAATAAAAAGTGCGATTAGCCATAACTGTAACAAAGAACTGACTCGTATGTCCAAGGCCCCGTTTCATTTTTGATTATTAACGATTTGACTATAGGAATAAATTTAAAAATAAAATTAAAAAACATTTGGAAACAACTGGTCTAACATGCAGGAGAGTACTCCTTCCTCTCAAAATAAAACTCAATCTAAAAATGATTCGTCCTAATACAACGAATCAGAGCAAAATGGTTCATATTTTTTTTAGGTTGAGTTATTTTTTTGACGAAGAGAGTAAGATTTTTTGAGATCCTTTTTCGGAGTATGGAGTAAACCATTTGTTTCAATAATAATCTGATGAATTTTTTAAAAAAAATATAGGGCATAACAAAAAATGTAACAGATGGATATATATCCAACAAAAACAGATGATTCTGTAAGACTGTAGCCAAGAGAAGCAACCCTCAGTCTATATAGGGTGAAGGAAGGAGGAAGGATGATATCATGAACGGAATACGTACGCTATACATATCACATCAGAATTCGCGGTTTGAGTACCGGTGAACTTTGATGGTAAACATTATCACATCAGAGTACACTATACATAGAATGCATGCTATAATGCCAATGAGGGAAACCATCCCGGTAAGCAACATATTAAATCCTCTCCTTGCACAGGGATGGATGATCCGGTACATGAATAAATTTGCCCAGAGGTACATGCTGCCGAAGGGCGCCGCTCTTACGCTACATCAATACATACAGGGTAAAGCAACGGGCCTTAGGCAAACATCAACGGGTTCTACAACACCACCGACGCCTGGTTCTATGGTATGATAACATTAAAACTGGATCTCTCCCGCCACAGGATAAACTAGATCTTTGGTATAGAAAGGTAACATCTACAGAGCTACACTACAAATCCACCCGCCGCATTTCTCCATTGGTATAGACATTTTCTTTTTCATCGGTTATCTATCATCGTTTTCGCCAGTATGACTTCCCTTTTGGGCAGGCAGCCCTAGGTTGGGTTGTCCCTGAGGAGTCTCGTTGCATCGGATTTTGGTGACTGCTCGTCTTCCCGCTCTGGCTGACTGTTCAGGTCAATCTGGTTCTTGATAGGAGAGGAGGTCCTCTTATTGTCAATGGACATGTCTTCAGGACCTTCGCCGTTGGTATCTGCTCTCTGGGGAGGAGAGCTAGTACTGGCTGGAGGAGCACCAGAGCCAGATTGTGGAACTGGCTCGCTGGATTGACCTGACTCTTTTTTGCGAGGCACCCCAGAGTCCTTCTCTGACTGCTGGCGCTTCTCGCGCCGCATCATGAGCGTCCTGAAACGGCGTCGCACTGTCATACAGACGTTGCAAGTGCACGTCTGTTTGTGCTTTGGTCCCTTTCCGCTGGGTGGTTGTATGCAGACTATGCATGAGCAGCCAGGGCGATGGCGGGGATGCCTTGTGGTTGGCTGGGAAGGGAGAGATTCGCCTTCACCAAGAATTGCAAGATTTGCAAGTGTGTCCAGCCCATCTGAAACATCAATATTGTCAGTATCTACCTTCCCTTTGGTCTTTTTTGCAGCACCTGAAATGCAGCAACATGAATTTTAAGTAAACACTAGAACAGTAACTATAGTAGATCATTTAGTACAGTTATAGCTTACCACAGAGCAAAGAAAATATAGTGGCATTATGCAAACATTGACTACTTTTATACTGGTACCATAGACAGAAATATGTAGCCCAAAAATAAGATGGGGATGTGTTGGTTCAACATGACATTCTCAACACAGTGGATCATGGCAAGTCGTTTTTGTAGTTCAGCCCACTGCCAACTATAACATGTACCAACACTATGATGCTTCATTATGACATCCAGCCATCAGCAGTGATAGATATCAACCAGCCTTTCATGTCTCAGGCTGTTGTACATTTGTAGGCTTTGGCATGTAGCACATAGTTCTATACAGCCTATTGTTCGTAGTGAACCTCTCCAATTTATTATCCTTTTGGAATTCATATTTGGCATGCTATTTAAAAAAGAACTCCTAACGGAAATGGAGCTTCTACATCAGCATAGATAAATCACTAGAACATATACATACCAGGTTTTATAGGAATCATTTCGGCAAGCTCCTCCATATTTATCTCTTGGGCAGAATCACAGGAAGACCTAGTGATAAGAAGTAGTGGTTATTAGCTACATGTGTAAAGTAGACTATCCCACCATCCTACCAACCACATGCGAACAGAAACAAAAGCTATTCTTGTGTTCAAACATACTAAATTCCACCAAACTAAAGAGTTTAAGAAAAGCTATTCTTGTGTTCAAACATACTAAATTCCAGCAAACTAAAGAGTTTAAGAAACAGACAGCTCAAACTTCGTGATCACAAGATCAAAATAAAGAATTGATGGGATAGAAATAGTGTTAATAGAATTGCAGTTCGGTAACAAAAAAGAACCACAAGCTTATCTCTAAGAGCTATCCTAGAACTAGACGGTTTTGTAAATATGTTTTTCTATTGTAGCTAATCATAAATACAACATACAAAAAGCTGAATGGTTCCAAAATATAACAGGAGGTCACCTTTCAGAATCCCATTTATTGTCAGAGCAGGTCCACTTAGAGGGCAAAAGGGCATCCACCGGCAGTTTACGCCACTTAGAGCAATCCTCACATTGAGCCCATTGATGATTCTCACTGGTAAAAAATGATGATCTTTTGTAAGCAAGTAAAAAAGATGCTACTGTACTTTCCAAAAAGTAAACTGTTGGGAGTCCTACAAATGAAAGTCAAGTGAATTTATATTGTTGTCTCATCAGGCACCAATAGGATAAGAATATTCAGATAGACCATTAATGGTTTCAACAAGTAAAAGTTTTCAGAACATTGAAAAAACACATAAAAAATTAAGGTAGCTAGATACTAAGTTACAAGTATTACGAGAAAAGTGTTGAGATAAATGTTACTAAAAAGAAAGAACTGGAATGGTCTGTCTGGGTCATTTTCCACATATATAACAAATGCAAGTGGCAAAGCTAAGAGCATTACCCTGATTGATCTGTCACAAAATATGTCCTCCTCCCAAGTATTGGTGGCTCCTGAAAATTATAGGACGTCAATATAGAAGATATGTGTTTAATCTTCCATACCAAGAACATAGTAAAGCAAGTCAAGTCATGAATGCAAATAAGCTGATAGAATGCTCCAAACTGTCTCAAATAGTAATTGTGCCATAACATTGAATGGCTGAATAGGGCTCAAGTTTGCAGGCCTGTGCCCACTAGCCAAGATCCGAATGCTAAATAAATAAATAAAATAAAATGCACAGCATACCTCATATTCCTCAAACTCATGGCCATCAACGACAACAATTGAAGGGGCCTTAGGAGGAGGACGAAGTAATTCTTGAGCTTCCTCCCATGTTATCTTCAATTCCATGGATTCCTCACTGTCCATGCGGAACCGTTTGATCTTCGGACCAACAGAAGTTGCCTTTCTCTTGACAGGTACTGGGGAGGAACTTGAAGTTCCTGGCCCTTCCTTTTGTGGTAATGCACCTTTGTCAATTTTACAGGCAGTGGCTTGTTCCACAGGGCTGGAACTTTTGCTCTCTGTGTTGACTTTAATCGGTCGAGGTACAGCAGCATTAGGACTAGAATCTGGGACAGCGACTTTACTATTTGCCTCTGGAGGTGGTGGTACACCATTGGCAGGCTTTGTTGGTTGGTCCTGTCAAATGAGCCAAGGAAGACTTCAACAAACTAGTTACCAGTTCGACAGATCTCATATTCGTTCAAATAGTTTGCTAGTGTAGAACCAGCATGACTTAACACGCTAAAAAATAAGCACTCTCTCCAGGAGTAAGTAACAGAACACTCTAAATTGTGTGATATACATATGATACACCTAAATTTGGTTTTAAAATTTGTGTTCTTGAAGCCCAATACGTGTTGCCATAATTGTCTCATTTCAGTAGATAAAAACTCCTAGAGTCAAGCAGATCTCAAAACTTGAGAAATAATAAAGTATGCAGCAGAACATCTAATAGTGAGCATGTCAGATATGGTCGCCTAATAAGACTTCGTGAGACAAATATACAAAGAGCATGTTTGGTTCTGCTGGAACTAATGAGAGGTACAGTACAACAAATATATTGAAGAACCCAAAGTTCAAAACTTTCATACCTGTTCTGCAGAAAGATTTGTTGCCTTTCGAAATCCCATGACCAGCTTCCCTTCTGGATCTATTCGGCTAAAGGTTACTGAATAAATATGGCAAAATGAATTAGGATGGCAAAAAAACAAAGATGTTTCTCATATGGAGAAAGATAAGCAAAATCATGTCTATACTAAAAAGAAGATATATGAATCACTCAGATAGCATTTTTAAGAAATGTAGCACAACTGGAACTGGAATAGGACAGCAAATACAATACAATCATTAGAACATAATGCATTTAAATGGATAAGATGTGCCCTGATATAAAATGTGCAGAAAATATTAATGATTTACTACATGCATGCCAAATCTCTATGCATTAGAAATAGGTTTGCAGCATGCCATTAACTCACATTATAGCAAACTTATATACTGAGTCTTTTGTAGTCTTAGATCAACATCCACACATTTATAAAAGATATATACCTGTATCGCCTGCTTGTAACTGCATCGATTGAATGCAAGGTGTGACACCCTCCAATACATACATCCTGCTGTTATTATTGGGCCAGAAGCGGAACTGGAACACCCATTCCTTACCAGTAGCATCCTGAACTTTTAAGGGAAGCCCTTCTGCCTGAGAGATTGAAGGGAAGTACGCCTATTCGGAACATTTTTTTGTTAGAAGAGTATTTATGCAACAAAATAAACAAAATTGGAGGTGATCTAAGTATGTAAAATGACTGCACATCCGATTACAATGTAGCATCAACTGATTTCAACCCACCTTTGATTAAAACAACTAAAATGAAGGCAAGAGTTGCTGGTAATTCTAAATAACCCACATTTCTATAGAAGTTCCCATACATCAGATCAGTTTTAAATCACGAGCTTATTCACAATTATATAACCAAATCAAGAGATTATGCCAAATCTCTATGCATGGCTCAGGATAAGTTGCAAAACCTAGTAAAAGTAAAAGGACAGATTATATAACCATACATGGATTATTAGTAAACACTAATGAAGGCAGATTCTATGCATGGCAAGCCTAGCATAATAAACAGTTCAGTAATACAATATATAATAAAAGAAAAGACAGTTTAAAACGATAACTGAATAACTCACCTCAGCACATTTTTTTGGCAACACCAAACGACCAATCCGTCCAGCATCACTAGCACTTAACATTTTCTCAAACAAAGGGGTAATAACAGAATTTGAGCTGTTGGAGGGTTAAGGAAACACTTAAGAACAGGCAAGATTTTTTTTTAAAAAAGAGCACGTGAAAATAATGACAGTATTTACTAGTAAACAGAATATATTATCTAGAGGAAATTGCTCATGAAGATACGTAGAATTTTTTGGATACTCTCCAGATAGGTGCTGTAGCTCTTGATCTGTTATTCTAGGCCAATAGCGTGGAAGCAACTGAGATCTCGCCTTTGCATCCATTCTAGGCCTTCCATTGCGCAATTGCGCTTGAAAATCGTTATCAATCACACTATGGGAATAGAACTGTTTCTGCAATGAGGAAGCCATTTGCTGCTGCTGCTGAGTAGGTCCAATTCTGATATGGTCTTTTGGGCCATTTGCTGATGAAAAATTAGGAGACAACCCAGCTGGTAGGGCTGACGGATCATCTTTCAAAATGGACGGATGGTGTGAATCAAGCTTGAAGGTAGTAGATACTGAGGAACAAGGATCTGGAGTTACCCCTTTCCTTGCATTCAAATGGTCATTTTCTCCTGCATGGTGACTATGGTCATGAAGATTTGGATTTGATCCCTCTCTGTGATAGAGAGTGTAAGCGTACGTCGGATCAAGGGTGGTGTGCTGAGTATGCCCATTGGCATACCTCTCCCTCATAATCTGGTTCATGCCAGCAGGTGTTGTTGGTCTGTCATGCATGTCATCAAATTTCTTCTCATGGGCATGAATAAAAGTGCGCCCTGGAAGCAATTTTTCACTGCCACTAGGCCTATCAAACTCAAAAGCTAGGCGCTGCTGCAAGTCAGATTGCATGGTGGACATACTCCACATATTATTCTGCCGCCACTGGCTTGAAAATTGCCCGGCAGGAGGTCTCCAGCTCTTGACAAAATTGTCTTTTCTATCAGCTACATTTTGAGCCATATGCATGGAAGATGACCATATCTGACTTGGTGCCTGACAAACATGAGGACCAAGGTATAATGATAAGTAAAAAGTACGAACTACTTCCAAAGAAAACAAGCCCAATTGCAAAAGCTGTGGGATTCAAAAAAAATATATTAATCCATGCATATAAGTAGATAAGAAACACCCTTTACATAGTTCACTGAACAGCTTCAAAGTAAATGGCAAGAAAGGTACATCAACAGAACATCAGCTACATAATATAACAGACTTTCCCTAATTAATGCTGCCAACCAGATAGCATGACCGCAATTTAGTTAATGATGGTTGTTTCTCAGATTTCCATTTCAATGAAAAAAATAGATGCCTAAAGGTGACAATAAGTGGAACACAAGTGATAAAACGAACCATCCAGTACTTATGAAGTTTCTGCCAAGCAATGCATGCAATTTTATCAATCACCAACCAAGGATCAAAATACACATGAAGGGAGCACAATACCCCACAAGCCTTATATTTCCCATATTATACCGTCAATCCAATAACAGCCAATATTCACGCAACAGTAGCAACAACCACCACAACATACCATTGCAGCATGCGACTTGCGAGCACACATGACGCACTCGACCCCTCCAGCGTCGAGGTGAACAAATGCATGGACCGACACAATGCACCCACAGTGCAGCCTCTGCAGGATAAGAACAGAGATACAGGGAGGGATCAGTCAGCAAGCACAAATCACGACCACGGCCACCATCACCAACACCACCACCACCACAGGCTCGAGAGATTAGAGAACGAGCATGCATGGGGCACCGTACCTTCCCGCACGATTCGCAGTTCCTCCACCCGGCAACCTCCAAATGGAAAGTCTCGCAAAAGCCCCCATGCTCGAACGAGTGACTGAAACAGAACACCATGCATGGCATCAGGAGAGCTCTCGGAGTCGCACGCGAGTCAAACCACCACGGGGAACCCCCCCCGAAAAATTTACAGAAAACCCCCGCGTATTCCGCGGAAATTACAACGACGTGGCGATCACTCCACGTAGATCCGGTGGGCGCCATAGGCGAATCCGCCCGCGGGTGGTGGAGGAGGAGAAGAGCCGCCGCCCCGCACGAATCGAGCGCGCTCCGCCGCCGGCGCGATTGCGCGGGGGAGGGGAGGGGGAGGGAGGCGATTAAGGTGTTACCCGTACGTACTAGCATCGGTCGCAGAGCTCGGCGAAGTCGCCGTTGCGGAGTCGCCATCCGCGGCGGCGCGGGCCGTCGGATTTGGGGTCCTTGCAGTGCGCGTTGAAGCAGATCCTGGGTCGCTGTTGCGGCGGCCCGTGACCGGGGGGTCCCTGCTGCTGCTGCTGCTGCGGCGTCGGCGGTGGCCCAACCCCAACCGAGACGACCGCCTGAGGCGGCTGCTGCGGCGGCGGCGGTTTCGGCTGGAGCGGGGGCGGCTGCACCGAGATGGGGGCCACCGCCGCGAGGGATGGGGACGGGGCGGCCACCGGCGGCCGCGTCGGGGGCGGCTGCGCCGGCGACGACATGGGCGCCGGAACCCTAAGCCCGGCCGGACGAGTCCCCCGGGGCGGCGCGGCGCGGCGAGAGGGGGGGGGGGGGGGGTTTTGGGGTGTGGGAATCGTGGGGGACGGACGGAATAAGACGAGAGAGCCAGAGGGGAAGCGAGACGGAGGAGGCGGCTTTTAAAGCGAGACCCAGAAGAAAGAAAAAAAAATTGCAGTTGTTGTTGTAGTACTACTACCAGCGCCTCCTCCTGCTACGTGTACACGACACCCCCTCACACTCTACTTCTCTCTCACCCCATTACACATTTTTATATACTACTCTCTCATCGTTGTATATTGTGGTTGTCTACGTGATGGACGAATAATCATATTCTTTTTCTCTCCAACTTGGAATGAGAGAGATTAATTAGAGATCGATCGATCAATCGATGTGTTTAATTAGGGTCGATCTAATCTAACACTAACAGAGGCTATAACCATTCTTTTATAGCGGCGTGGAGTCAACCGCCGCTGCCTGGCTCCATGCATGCACGTTCCGAGCTCCGAATTCCCGATCCCCTCTCGCCCTCGCCTTCCCCTGCATGCAATGCATGGCCGCCGTACACAAATCAATCCAACCAAACCGCGACACCGATCACCACCATGCATGCATCTGATCTGATCTGATCTGATCGATAAGCTGCTGCACTGCACACACGACATGTCCTGTGCGTTCGTACGTCCGTCGTCCCTAGCCGCCACGGTCACTGACAGAATCATTACGCGCGCCGTACGTAACGTGTACTACGCGCGGTCACTCACCGCCGGCCGGTGCATGCACGCGTCGGTGCCCGGCGGCCGGGGGATCGCTCGCCGCCGGCGAGCGGAGGGAGATGGGTGGGTGGGTGGGTGCATGCATGCGAAATGCATGCGGGGGGTGGGGGCGAGCGGGTACGGTCACGGTCACGCGGCGTGGGGTGGGGCGGTGAGATGACCGGGCTCGTGGGCTCGTGGGCTCGCGAGGTGACGAGTTGACGACGCGGCGCAGGGGGGCTGTGGGTGGGTGGGTGCGCGCAGGCGGTAACCCTACCGGCGAGAACCGCAGGCCCATGCACGCCACGCCACCGCACCAGCAACAGCAACAGCAGCAGAGGTCATCGGTTTTCCCCATCACGAAAGGGAGAGAGAGAAAAAGAAAATATCGTATATACTACTACAACTACTGCTACAATTATACGTACTACTGAATACTGATACCATAGTATACTACAGCAGCAACAGCAAGAAAAACAAAGCGTTCTAGCTGTACTCGTTACGTACGTACTAATACCTGCGTAAAAACAGCTTGGAACACGCCGTGCCGTGGTGGGCCCCGCCCCTCCTCTCCTCCCTGCCGCCTCCGTCGTACATACGAGAAAAAAGAAAGAAAGAAATATACGTACTACAAACCAACAGTACAGTAGTAGGAGTACTAGTGAAACATATTATTTGCTTATGTATTTTAGTGCTAGAGATGTAGTCTAGTCTAGAAATCACTGTATCACCAACTACGTGCATGCAGCTAGCGCTGATGCGTTTTTTTTTTAATTACTGTCATGCATCCGTGTAGTGCAGATCAGAATCATTAGAGAGGGAGAGGATGGACGGACGTACATGGGTACGTTGTATTGCGTCTTAATTTATGCCGTCCTGATCGCGCGAATAGTGTGATTAGACGCTAAATAGTCTCCGCACACACATCACGCCTTAGGCCCAGGATAAATATACTTTCTTCGTCGAAAAAACCTAACTTAGATGAGGATGAGACATCACTTAAAACAACAAATCTAGACAACAAATTTGGACGGTTCGGATTCGTTGTCTTAGATGATTTATTGTTCTAGGTGATATCTCATCCTTATTAAGTTTGGAGTTTTTTTAGAACGGAAGGAGTAGACGAGAAGACCACGCACTTACAGCCCTTCTTTTTCTCTTTGTGTGTCCCACATGTTGGTTTTTTCTCATCGTGTGGATTTTTCTCGTTGGAAGGATATGCATAAGCATATGGGTTCTGCGAAGCCGTAAAGGTAATTAAACTTGTAGCGCTAATAAACGTGACCATGAAATGTCTTACGATGTGGTATTTCTAATGTTGTAAATAGTCTTAAATCGAGTTTGAATTTTTTTATGTGAAATTGGCAAAACATTTGATATCATACATATCAAAAAGTGTGCACCAAATTTTTGGTGACGCACATACGTCACAGTAGCTAGATGTTTTCATCCATAAAATAAGGGATTATGATCCTATGCACTCTTTTGTATAGATGTCTACATCCATAGCAGACATGATGTCCATGTGAGATGAACATATGATTTCAAATGTCATTCACGCTGGGTGGATACCCCCAGAAGGGGTATGTGGACCCGCAGTCCACATGTCAAGACGTATGCACCGTAAGCGGCGCATCCACCTGAAAGGAAGGTTAGCCCCATAGTTTCACACGCCATTTTGTTCTAGGAAGACACATGCATCATAAGCGGTGAGTCCACATGGAAGGAAGGTTGGCGTGGTAGTCCCACACATCATATGTGCCACGAGACATGCACCGTAGGCGGTCACCTCATCCATCTAGGAGGCTAGAAGGGAGGTTTGCCCCCCACATGTCATCTTGCCTTGTAGCACGAAAAAAAAATTGAATATCAATTTCGTAACGGAAGCGATTATAAAATAAAATAAGTTATAATGCCAGCTATATATTTTATATACGCCAACTTTGTTTGTACGCAAATATAGATGGGATAACGTAAATTTATTTCTTTTCTTAGATCTATCTATATGCATCTATGCATGCACAAGGGCAAACCTATGGGGAACTTGGGCCATGATTCGAGGCTTTGTGCCAAAAGACGGCCTACATGCTTGGACAATTTTTCACCATTGTAGTTTTAGCATAGACCCATAATAGGTTAGGCTGTTCCCGTCTTAGTCTAAGGTTGGGTTCATGCGCGTAGCAATATTGGGTTGCCCTACTTTTTTTATGGGCCGGTTATGTACAATGAAAATATGTATACATGGTTTATTTTAAGATTTAGAATCTTCGGGATATCTATATTTACACATAGTGATTTAGGTCGTCATAAGATAGTGGGGTTAGTACTCGATAAGGTCAAATATACCATGGTATATACCATGGTGTATACGATATCGATTAATGAACCTCTCATAGAACTAATTGATTTTGGATGCTGAGGTGAATGGGAAATGAAGATATGGATAGATGGATTTTCTTTGCGAAGCAATGGCTCGAGCAGAGATAAAGCGAGAGTAGAGATGCATGATATTAAATGGCATATATGGTCTCTTTTCTTTTTTTTTAATTTTGTGGGGTCTCTTTAATTTGTATGTCTTGTACATAAAATCGAATTCTGAATTGCCCCTAGTTTTAGAGACGGTAGCCTCTTGCTCAACCATTATTATGAAAGTGGATTTTTGTCCCTTGAGAGAACATCCAATTGTTTTGTGCATGACGTTTAAAAGTTATTAATAAATTTTTAAAAAATGTCAAGATAGATTAATATACGATATATCTTTTCATAAACATACAAATTAAAATTTAACTTATACAATTCAAAAAAACAAATTTTACCACAAATTACTCGTTCTATTCATAGTCAATTTGTTATTTTTTTCTATTTGTATAAGTTAAATTTAAGCATGCATATTTGTGAAGTGATATATCTATCATATTAAGTTTTTTTAAAAAAAATTTTGATAATTTTTTACGCGACATGAAAAAAATAAAGAACATCTCCTTAAGAATGAATAGATTCAATTTCCCATTATTACCTATATACTCCTAATGTCCTACATACTTATTTATAGATAGCAACTACACGTCTCTATTTCGAAATCATATATCCAGTGGGCTCACAGACGTGCAATATACAAATGCACGCAAAGGGCCCTTCCAATAACACAGACGCTGGCCGGACGCGCCATTTGCTCTTTCCTACGACGTACTGCTCCAATATAAGGTTAGTTGGTGCATGCATGCACATGCACGCATGTTTTTATTGCATGCCTTGTTCTGAATTAATTAATTAATTAATTAATTAGTAGTAGTTGTAGTAGAATATATTTTTTTATTATGCCTGTATCAATGATCGTGGCTAGCTAGTAAGTAGTAGTAAAGCACACGTAAGTAAGTAGGTGCCCTTATACTTTAATAGTACAAATTTGTTTACTACACGTAAGTACTGTACTAACTTCCCAAAATTAACCGAAGTAGTATAAAAAATCACATTATAGCTAGCTAGCACACACGTACGTGTACAAGTTAACGTAAATTAATCGAAAGGGTAACGATGTTACATCAACTGTATACAGATAAATAAAAAGTCATGTAAATCATACGGTATTAAGGATTATATAATTAAGCTCGATGAAAACGCAAGTGAATCAATAATAATTTAGTGGAGCTCGATCGTGTAACCGATCGATCATGCTCGCCTCAGCTGATCGATGAACGTCTACGGAGTTGTTTTTCATAGCCTTTTTTTAGCCAGTTTTATTTGTTTACTTGTCCCCATCAGCCACGTCAAAAGGAATCATAAAACTAAAATAAACTGAATTATTAGCGCAATACAAAATGGGAGGGATGGATAAATAAGGAGACGGCCGGGTGTGCGCGCCAAATAATAATTCGTGCGTGCATGGCCCGCAGCGTGGTGAGGAGGGGAAAAAAAAACAAAGGAATGCATGCGTGTGCGTTACAGCGCGCGGATTTTCAGTGGCTGCTTATCCGTGTTGCCGACTTTGCCGTCCCTGATGAGTGGTGAGAATTTAATTTGTGGGCTTGTGGCTTTCGCCGTCCATTTGTTTTATACTGCCAGCTGAACTGCTGAAGTTTAGGGGTTGTCTTGTCTGGTTAGCGGCCGAAGTTTGCTAAGCACAAAAGATTAGGTATGCTATAACTTTTTTAAGTGTCGCGGTTGATTAAGCCGTACTATATAATTAAGTATACATTGGCTTGCATTCTATATTTTTATTTTTTTTAAGTTAAAGTTTCCTACAGTATAACACAACATGCGGTTTATCACATTTATAACAAAATAGAGATGTGGTAAAGTTAGCCCCCATCCAAACAAACCTTTATTGTTTCATTCTTCTTCTTCTTTCTTTTTGCGAGAAGCCAAGAAAAAGTTGATTTCTTTATAGGTGTATATTTGTTATGATGTTGAAAATTTTAAGTATTTCCGAGAAAAAAATATGTTCCATGAAAATTAATACAAGAACATAATCGAAAGCAACCTGCTTATCCAAATAATAAACCGCCTATGTTTAGTTTTTAGAAGATCATAAATTTTTAAAGCAAAATCAAAATATGCCCCACTTAATTGAAACTATTTAATGAATTTATTGAAACTAAATTGGTGTTGTAAATGTTGCTATATTTTTTTTATAAATTTAGTTAAATTTAAAATAAGTTCGACTTAATTAGAACAAAACTCAAAATAACCTATAACACTATGAAATAAAGGGAGTAATAACGTCCTACGAAGCGAAAAGGCGTAATATGCGTCGTTTAATATTACTGCCTCTTGTATGGTTTGATCGATTTCATTCATGTTGTCCAACAGCGCTGAAATTCACCCCCTCAAATCGAGTTCATTAATTCATGTTGTCCAACTTGTGTTTGGTCAATCACTCCCTCACATCATGCATGCTCCTTCGTCAACTCAAATTAACATCGAACCCTGAAGCCTTCTCCATCTGCAATAAAGAAAACGACGTGCTATATTCCACAAAAAAAGAGAGAGAGAGATAAGATCAGTCACAGAGTGAGGGGTTGATCTGAACAAGCAATCGGCGCATGCCTGTATATGCACGGGATCGCCGATCGCGCGCACCGTCGTCGCAGGCAGGACGACGCATGCAGGGGTCCCATGCAGCTAGCCACTGGTGTGAGTGGTGCCAGTGACTGTATCTACTCTCTCTATTTCAGAATAATTTTTTAAAATAATTATCATATTAAAGTTTATAAAAATAGAAAAATAAATATATTAAAAATAAATAAATAAGAAAATAATTGTATTAGGATATAATAAAATGATAGTATTTTATTTGTTTTAGTTTTGTATTGATATATGTTAGACTGTGAAATGGATAAAAAAACTCTCTTAGTTTCATATTATTAGTCATTTTATTTTTTTCTAGTCAAACATTTGTAAGTTTGACTAAGTTTATAGAAAAATATAGTAATATTTTTAACACAAAACAAATATATTATCAAAATATATTCAATATAATATTTAATGAAACTAAGTTTGTACTGTAGACGTTGCTAAATTTTTCTATAAATATAATTAAACATAAAAAAATATTTTTAAAAAATCAAAACGATTTATAATATGAATGAGAGAGTAACTTATATTGAAAAAAAGTTACATGGTCGTGGATCATGCAGGATTCAGACGAGAGGACGCTGGCATGAATGTATGCATGCATGCAGCTAGGTAGACAGACGACTCCTCAAGTGCTCATGCATGATGCATGCATGGCAGGCCCTTTAAAAACGAGCTTGGCATGCATGTGCCATGTGAATGGTGATCACTCTCTCGTACAGCACCTACTCCTTTCTCTTCGGTCATGATAGTACTGTAAATATAAATTTAGTTAGATTTTATTTAAATTTGTAGTATTAAGATGTGTTACATCTATTTAAATTTTTTTTTATATCTTAAGATGGAGGGAATAGTTAGTATAGTGTGTAGCGTGTGTGCAGGGTGGGGTCTCGCTTGGTCCAGGCACGCGGTTGTGTGTACACGGAAAACTGCTCTTTAATCGGTTTCGTACGAGCTGCGCAGGTGATGTTTGGTACGCATGCCCTGTTTTTATTACTACCAGACGATTCCAAACTTCCTGTGCAATTAATTAAGCCCTGCTTTTTTTAATGATTGGAAACAATGAATTTCGTCAAAACCTTTTATAAGGTTTTCGCATAGATCGGTTCAATTTACATATGGTTTGTTTGTTTTGTTGGGTGTGTATTGGGAGGGGGAATCCGGTGTTCTCAAAATAATATTATGGGATTCGTGAATGTTTCAAATCTCAACACTGTTTTTTCCAATCTCGATGAATTTCACCTCTAAAAAAACCAGTTTAATAAACGATTTTACAAGTCAGGTAAAACCATCTTCCTTGCCGATAGTAATAATTCCGACGGGCCCTAAAACTTGAAATCACAGATGTTACAAGTAATGCAATCAAGATCGAACACGAGACAACGATTTTACGTGGAAAACCCTTGCGGGAAAAAACCACGGGCGCCAACCGGCGAACTTCACTATATGAGGAGAGTTTAGAAAACGCAGGAAATACAATGAGTCGTCAACTCTTTCCGTACGGAAACAAATCCGCTAATAAACATAACCAAACCGTGGGCCCTCCAGACGTCCCCACAAGACTCACGTTACTAATTCGGATCATATTCCAACAAACTCCACCTTGAAACGAATTCCATCTTGTAGCGAATGAAGTATCATCAATCAACTCACTTCAATAATAAATAATCACCGGCGCCAAAAGTCACTAGGACAATTTGTAATGCCAACTAAGCTTGAGCATAGCCCAAACTTAGCTCCAGGAACTGGCTTTGTCAACATATCAGCAGGATTATCATGAGTACTTATCTTGCACACTTTAACATCACCTTCGGCAATGACACCTCGAATAAAATGATACCTCACATCCATATGCTTGGTCCTTTCGTGAAACATCTGATCCTTAGTCAGACAAATAGCACTCTGGCTATCACAATGTATAGTAGTGCAAGAAGTAACCCCGCAAAGTTCAGAGTATAAACCTCTCAACCAAATAGCTTCTTTACAAGATTCAGAAATAGCCATATACTCAGCTTCTGTAGTAGACAGAGCAACAGTGGACTGCAAACATGCTTTCCAACTAACAGCACAACCACCAATGGTAAAAACATAACCTGTGAGAGACCTCCTTTTATCCAAATCACCAGCAAAATCAGAATCAACATAACCAACAAGTCCATCTCTAGATTTCCCAAACTGCAAACAGGCATTAGAAGTACCTCGCAAATATCTGAAAATCCATTGAACAGCCCTCCAATGCTCCTTACCAGGATTAGCCATGAATCTACTGACAACACTCAATGCATGAGATAAATCAGGACGAGAACAAACCATGGCATACATAAGAGAACCAACTGCACTGGAATATGGAACTCTAGACATGTACTCAATTTCATGATCTGACTGTGAACATAAATCTGATGATAATCTAAAATGTGCAGCTAATGGAGTACTCACTGGTTTTGCATTATGCATATTGAAACGACGAAGAACCTTTTCAATATAACCTCGCTGACTGAGATATAATTTACCAGATTTTCTATCTCTAGTAATTTCCATTCCAAGAATTTTCTTAGCTGCACCTAAGTTCTTCATCTCAAATTCTTTACTCAATTATGCCTTTAATTTAGCTATTTCTGATTTATCTTTAGCAGCAATCAGCATATCATCAACATAAAGAAGCAGATAAATAGCTGAGCCATTAACAATCTTCAAGTAAACACAGCTATCATAATCAGACCGCTTAAAACCATGAGAGAGCATAAATGAGTCAAACCTCTTATACCATTGCCTAGGAGATTGCTTCAAACCATAAAGAGACTTCTTTAGTCTACACACAAGGTTTTCTTTTCCAGGAATAATAAAACCTTCAGGTTGGTTCATATAAATGTCTTCTTCCAACTCCCCATGTAAGAATGCAGTTTTAACATCAAGTTGCTCAAGTTTATAATCATACATGGCAACAATACTAAGCAAAGTGCGAATATAACTATGCTTAACAACAGGGGAAAAGACATCATTATAATCAATACCTGGAATCTGGCTATAGCCTTTAGCAACTAACCTTGCTTTGTACCTTGCTGGCTCACTAGTAGAAAGACCCTCTTTTCTTTTATAAATCCATTTGCAACGGACAGGCTTTTTATTCTTGGGCAACTTCACTAAATCCCATGTACCATTCTTTTCAAGTGACTCCATCTCATCTTGCATAGCGGTCATCCAATTGTTGCGATCAAAAGAAGTAATAGCCTCAGAATAATTAGAAGGTTCTGAATTACCTTCAATCTCTTCTGCAACACTCATAGCATAAGCAACATTGCATTCTTCAATATACCTTTTAACAGGCTTTGGCTGCCTTCTAGGCCTATTAGCAGCAATAGAATGTTGTGGAGACTGCACAACTGGAGAAGAATACTCAACAGCAGAAGAATCATCAACAATTGGAGAAATTTCAGCAATAGGTGCATCTTGCTCAGCAACATTATCAATATCTGGTGAATCAATTAAGTGCTCCACCTGCACACTTATTTTCTCTCTCTCAATAGGAGCATCAACAGAAGGATTATCAACAAACATAACAGTCTCATTAAAGATAACATTCCTGCTAAGCATAACCTTCTGAGTCTGGGGATTCCACAATTTATAACCTTTAACACCAGATTGATAACCAATAAAAATGCATTTAACAGCTCTAGGCTCCAATTTACCATTATCAACATGAGCATAAGCAGTACAACCAAAAACTCTCAATTGTGAATAATCAGCTGGAGAACCAGACCATACCTCAATTGGAGTTTTCTTATCAAGAGGAATAGAGGGTGAACGATTAATAAGATAGCAAGCAGTGGAAGCAGCTTCAGCCCAAAAGTGCCTATTCAAACCAGCATTAAACAACATGCAATGGGCCCTGGAGATGATAGTTCTGTTCATACGCTCAGCTACACCATTCTGTTGAGGCGTATAAGGAATAGTGTAGTGTCTAACAATGCCTTGAGACTTGTAATATGCATTAAATTCATTAGAACAGAATTCCATCCCATTATCAGTGCGAAGCTTTTTAACCTTCTTCTCAGTTTGATTTTCAATCATAATCTTCCACTCTTTAAATGCTGAAAATGCTTCTGATTTATGCTTCAAGAAATAAGGCCATACCTTACGAGAATAATCATCAATGATTGTCAACATATAACGAGAACCACCAAAAGAATGCTTGCGAGATGGTCCCCATAAATCAGAATGCACATAATCAAGAATACCTTTACTTTTATGAGTAGAGATATTAAATGACACCCTCTTGTGTTTGCCAAACACACAATGCTCACAAAACTTCAACTTACTGATGCTATGTTCATTAAGAAGTCCTCTCTTGCACAATTCATGCAAGCCTTGTTCACTCATATGTCCAAGACGCTTATGTCAAAGATCAGTAGCATCAGAATTAGAGGATGAATTGGAAATTACAGCGGCATCATCTGTAATTGTAGTACCACGAAGACGGTACAAATTGGGAGATTTCAATTCACCTTTCATCACAATAAGAGAACCTTTAGACACCTTTAAAACTCCATTTGCACCGGAGTACTTGTACCCTTTAGCATCAAGAGTACTGAGAGAAATAAGATTCTTGCTCATGCTAGGAATATGCCTCACGTCAGCCAATGTTCTGACAATGCCATCATGCATCTTAATCTGAATAGATCCTTTACCAACAATTTTAAGTGGACTATTATCACCCAATCTAACAGAACCTCCACCTTGGAGAGAATCATAGGTGACAAACCAATCTCTTTTAGAGCATATATGAAATGAAGCAGCGGAATCAAGAATCCATTCATCATCACTATTAGCACATCCAGCAAAAGCAACAAGCGAATCACCATCGGAATAATCTGCCTTAGAGGCAACAGAAGCATTACCTTCATCATTGGGTTTACCTTTCTCTCTATATGTGCCAGTTCTCTTCTCTTTATTCTTCAATTTCAAACAATCCTCAATAAAATGATTATTCTTCTTGCAATACTTGCAGAATTTTTCATCTCTACCTCGAGACTTCAATCGGCCTTTGTAACGATTAGAACTTTTGCCTCTATTGCCATTGTTTGATTTATTTTTTGTCCTCCCACGAAGAGACAACGTTTCTCCTTTGGAAGCAGAACCTTCAGAAGACACCATCAATTTCATCTTTTCCTTAGCATGCAACGCCTCACAAACCTCATCAAGAGTTAGTGTATCATGGCTATATAATAATGTATCTCTGAAGTTTGAAAAAGAACTAGGCAAAGAGCACAAAAGAATTAGACCCAAATCCTCATCATCATATTCTACCTCCATAGCCTGTAGGTCAGAAACGATCTCATTGAAGACCGTCAGATGGTTAATAACAGAACCACCCTCTTGCAACTTGTGCGAATATAACTTCATCTTCATGTGCATCTTGCTTGTCAAATCTTTAGACATGCAAATTGACTCCAATTTGAGCCATAGAGCAGCTGCAGTTTTCACCTGCAGACAATCTTGCAAAATATTATTTGAAAGATGAAGCTGAATTTGGGTCAAGACCTTATGATCTTTCCTTTTCTCATCATCGGTTCAAGATTTGGAATCTTTGTTACCGAATTTATCAAGAGCATCATCAACATCAGCCTGCGTAAGAATTGCTCGCATCTTGACTTGCCATAGAGCGAACCTCGTATCACGATCCAGTTGAGGAATATCATATTTCACTGAAGACATGGTGAATCAATAATAGCAATAACCAGAAGAATAATAATCTGCAGAAATATAGGTGTAACCCTAGCAGAACCTGCAGCCTGGTACACCTGATGTGTACGAATAGCAAAAAATAGTTGCAAAAGAAATCCTCTGGTACTCTTTCTGTGTGCACGTAGCAAAAAAAAAATCACCAATTTTACTTTCACCTCACACGAACGGAAAACAGCCTTGGCTTCGATCTGCGTGAACACAGCAAGCTGAACTTGTAGAGCGGCAGCAGATGGATTGGTCTCCTCTTGATAGGACAGCAGCGGCGGCGTTAATTACCACCGCCCAAGACGATAGATCGGCAGCAGCACAGCGAAAACTTTCTCCACGATGACGAACACAGCACTTTGAAACTCAGCGACGACAACCAAGAAACTAGCAACTTTTATAGATGCAGGTCAATACGCCGACTTCGAAACGAACTTGGCCGGCGGACGGAAATCGCGTGGACCAGTTTTGCACTGACAACCACGCGACGGAACTTGGCGGCGGCGCACAAATAGGATTGAAACCCTAATTTTTTTTTTAATCTTGTGTCTTGCTCTGATACCACTTGTTACAAGTAATGCAATCAAGATCGAACACGAGACAACGATTTTACGTGGAAAACCCTTGCGGGAAAAAACCACGGGCGCCAACCGGCGAACTTCACTATATGAGGAGAGTTTAGAAAACGCAGGAAATACAATGAGTCGTCAACTCTTTCCGTACGGAAACAAATCCGCTAATAAACATGACCGAACCGTGGGTCCTCCAGACGTCCTCACAAGACTCACGTTACTAATTCGGATCATATTCCAACAACAGAGACTTTCACGATTTCACTGGATCGGTTATTCATACCACGTGACATATATCTATCCCCTCACCAAATTCGAGGGTTTCAATTAACAGTTGTTATACATGCATCCGTCGGTCACTCGCACCAGCATCCCCAAATCGCAATCGATCGATGGCTGCAAGATAACCACCTTTTTTTCGATCGGTACCACGCATCGACCGGGTTGCTTGCGCCCGGCGACTGCCCTCTGATCCTCTCTCCCAAAAGATTCTCCCCATCTCGGGGTACAATAATGCCGCGTGCACGCCGCATCAGCAGCAGCAAGCTAGCGTGCGTCAAAACAGCAGGACCCGTTTTTCCCTTTTTTTTTCTTTTTAGTTTTTCACTCTTCCTCTTTATGACCACATGCCCTCTGCGTGGTGCCAATCGGCATCACGAGACAGACGATCTGCACCTAGCTGAAAAAAAAAGTGAACAATGGTTGTCATTTTTTACTACGGCTAAAGCTGTTGTTAGTATCCAAGCCACATAAACTAGGCGCACTTGCAGCAGCTGCAAAAATCACAGGCGAACAACGCCATTCTCATTTCACCTTGGACCCTCTGAAATGAGATGCAAGCAGAACAGCCCAGCCCGTAAACACACTTGTCTATTGGTGGTTCGCAGGTTGACATACTTGTATTTGCGGACTGCAGTTTCAGTTGTATTGATAAGTATAGTAGCAGCTGTAGGTTTGTAGCACAGTAGCAGCATTGACCAGAAATCTTGTGATACACAGATCTCCTTGTCACACTTTGAGTAAAGCAGATATCACTGATCAGTGCCAAAAAGAGAGGAAGATCTCGCCGGACATTGCGCTTTTGTGGCTCTCCTTGTATTTGTGGTGTGTGAGTAATTACAGGTGTAATGTAAGTATGTAACATATGCTGTGAAAGAAGCGAAAAATTCAGGGCAGGATCAAGGATCATCATCATCTAGGGGAGAAAATGGTGGCCAGGCCCTGATCCACCGTCAGTTGGATGGGGGGGCCATAGGCCATCAGGTGCTCTATCTCGTCGCCGGTGTGAGATCCGTCGCCCCTCGCGATCACCTCGCCGTCGGAGTCGATGATACCGCCCTTGGTGCTGCTGCCGACCCGCATTCCCGGCTCAATCCTGAGAGCCTTCACCTGTCAGAGAAGTGGCATGAAATCAAACGATTCGCAGTCCTGGTGGTATATTATCAAAGGAGCGTGAATTGAGTGGCATATTATCAAATTTCTTCTGAATGTCTCAGTGGATTTTGCTGTGTGAAACAGCAGAGGCTGAAAATGTAAACCATTTCCATTAACTAAAAATATGTTTTGGTGGATAGCATAGTGTTTTCTTTTACACCGAGGGACAGAGATGGAGTGATCAGGAAACAGAGGAGTGCAGAGGGGTAAGTAAACGCAGTACCTTGAAGTACTCCACATAGGGGGATTTGACATAGCTGCCATCCTTCATCTGAAACATCAGCCCAGCAAGAGCCGACCTAGGGCAGTCCTTGATTATGGCTACATCCAAGTAGCCATCTCCAAACTGCAATGTAATGAAGAATAGTCAGGGTATGGACTAGGACTATGAACAATCAAGAGCTTTGTAGAAATAGCAGAAAATGGTTGACAACGCCACTGAATGATTGGCGACCTTTTGATACTTGTATTAAAAAAACACTAAAGAAACAGCTTTAGGGCTTAATAGGATGTAGACACTTTAAATACAGTGTTTCTTTATGCGTCTGAATATTCATTGCTACTAACCCAATAGCCAGCTTTCTATTGCTAAAATCACTTGAATTCCTAAGTTTCCAGCTTATCTTTTAACAATATTTTGGCCTTTCAGGACTAAAAAATTATGAAGAACCAAAACAGAGTGAGATTAACCTTTGCTTCTGGTGCTGTCATGACATTTTCACTAGCAAAAGGAACACCACTGACCCAAACCGAAACAAATGGGCCATCCAGTGATCTCCACTCATGATCAGCTTCATCAATTGACGGGCCTGCGTAAGCACATATTTCATCATTAAAATCATTTGATTTGTCCTCTTGTACACCAGTGCTAGCCCCATTTGATTTGCAACTGCTAATTTGCTCTACAAGATCACCAAATCCTTCGTATCCTGGGGCTGGAACAAAAAGAACACGTCCATTGTACCGCCGCAAGCTCACCACACGGAGAAGGGACTGAAATAAAGTCAGAGCATAGAGTGAATTGCTAAGTATCTAGAAGGGACTGAGTAAGCAAATACAAGGACACTACAACAATCTTTGCATTATACTTTAGACAGCCTCTAAATATGCTCGATGAAGTACTAAAGCTCATGATGACATTTTTCAAAGCAAAATAATGCATGCATAAACATGCATTCCATTTAAAGAACATGTTCCATGATGGGAACGTCATAAACAAATGTATCTGTTGATTGTTATTATATCATCAGTACACTGATGCAAGCCTAACCATTATGATCATCTAATTTTGGAAGCACATTACAGCATTGTGCACATGACTGACCATGAGGACCACATAAAGGAGAGGAAAGAGAGAGGAGAGAGCATACGGATATAAATGGAATGAAGTGTTTGATAGAGTTTTGGTAGAATGCATACATAGAAGTCAAGACGAGCACTGCCCATCCACCTGTACTTCTCTGACTCAATATCGATATCAGCTACCAGACCTGCAGTTCATAAATCGTTTTCTCTTATTGCCCCAGAAATAGATGGTGGGAGAACAAGCTCTGAGAGTGACAATCAGTGTTATGGGGGTAGACATGTAGTTTAAGAGAAAAAAAAATTAGCATCAAGTTAATACACTGCATACCCCAAGTAAGCATCAAGACACTAAAAAACCTTGTCTTTCCCTGCACAACAGAAGTAACATCAAGGGGACGCTTGTGACCTGTGTAACAGAAGCTGCATCAGTACTTTATTAACACAGCAAATGGGAATATTTTGAGAGGATTTACAATATGGAAACACAGATGACTATTTACAAATAATCAAGGGGGGAGAGACTTGCCTCTGATAATTGCAAGCACAGCATTATAAACAGAGAAGGATTCACCAGCAAAATGCAACAGTGATTGCACCATTCCATTTCCGGTACCTATGCCATGTGTAATGTGTGAAAACTCTACTCAGAGAACTAATGGTATTGAGCTGTAAAGAAGCTACACAAGGCTGAACAAAATATATAAAAAATCACAAGTTACTCTCTAGTGGAACATAACTTTATGAATGTTCTGCAGTGATGAGAAAGAACAAACCTGAGGCATATTACAGATCTCCTAGGTGTAGCTTTGCATCACTACAATAAAGGATAGCATTGTGAATTGTGATCACATACCTGCTGGGATGATGCCTAATGGTATTTTTATTGCTGTGTTCCAGTCCTCTCTTTGTAGCAGACCATTAACCACCTAAAAACCCAAAATAAAATAAATTAAATGCAAGGAAAAAGGATAAAGGAAAGTCAAAAGTTCTGAGGATAAAGAAAACCACTGCCTATAATTTGCATCAGGTTTTTGTAGGCATATCCCTTTTGCTAACCTCTACAAGAACACCATCTCCACTGATGCAAACAATTCCATCATATTTCCTAAGATCCAGTGAACGAGCAATTTCTTGAGCGTGAAGCCGATGCTTGGTTTCTGAACACAATTCATAACTCAAAAACTTTGTATACAGAGAAACTGGATATCACACTTAGGTTACCAAAATAGGAAGATTATGAACAGATATCACAACCTTGCATGGTGTAAAAGATGCCAGCAGCTTCAATGAGTGGTAGGACCTCAGTCTGGAAAATCCTCCGCCCACCTCTCTTTCCACCATAAGGGTTAACTATGATGAACAATCTCTTTGGCCGACCTATTCAACAGCATATCATGGAAGAATAAGATAGATTTCATGAATAATTAAAGGTGAAGCTCTAGTTGCACTGTCAATACCCTAAATAGTTGTCTCCATATGCATGGAGAAGAACAAATCAGAGATCACAAGTTTTTTTTCTATAAAAAACTAATGCAGGGGCTCTGGAAATTCATGGGAAAAGTCCAGGATAGGTTCAGGGAAAAAAGGAATTTATTACCAGAAGGGAATCAACAACTGAAGCAAAAATGACAAACCAAAGAAAATAACTTTTAGGAGAAACGACTAATGTGCTAGGACCTTCTAATTTCAGCATTTTCTTTGATGCAACAGAACACCTCCTGAAGCCTGGATGGACCACCTAATGCTGACAAAAAAGGTATTTCACTTCTTTCACAAATTCCAACAGGTGTATATAATCACTCCAATCACCGAGATTCCCATTATCTAGAAAAAATCACTCCAACCATATTCCTTCCTTGGTATTATTTCCCTTATCAATTACCAACAGACTGTTATTCTGGATTCTGGGACATATGAATGTGGCCAGGAAATAACAGCCTGCCAACTGTGGCAAGCGAGGAATTCAATCCAACTTTGCGAGCAAAAAGCCCAATTCAAAAGAGATGAGCCATTGTCTCTGCTTCAAGTATGCATAAGACAGTAGGTAACTGATGTGTGGAAAAGTGAAAACATAAAGAACCACCTTCATTGTTTCGGTTGAAGTCTAACGAAATACACTAGTGTGACAATTAATAACAGTAGTGACACTGAGAAGAACATTTGACCAACACATGAAAAGCATGGACCTCTCAATGAAGTATCCAAATGATCAATACAAAAATATCTTCTCCTACATTAATCAGCAGCAGATGGAAATAGCTCATCAGGATATCAGATAGTATGATTCTTGGACCTGGCTGAAGCATCGAATTCAAGCACCACAGTATCACAGAAATGGAAGTACGCAGTCTTTGTTATGCCACCAGGAGCCGATCCGTTTGATCCAAAATATATATTTAAAAAAACAAAAAAAACAAAAACTTCATACGCGATTTCAAACTATCTAGTAAAAGTTGATCTATGGTCAAGGAAACTTGAAGAAACAATGGGGTAAAAAGAACTCCCTATTGCAAGTATTGTACGCCATCCGTACATATATAGTACTGTATATTTGACGATTTGGACAAATTTGTGCAACAGAGCAGACAGGCCACGTTACAACAGCACGGGCACCAAGAAAGATCCAGAGATAACAATACTGTACATCCCTCCCGTCGACTGTAAAAACTCATTACATTAAGTTTTTGTTTACGAAGGTGATCAACTAAACAAAGTGCAGTATAATCGATATTTGGGGTTCTTTCCCCACTGCCTACGTTACTCCAACCGAGTCAACGCAACCACCGCCCACTTGATCAAGACCAATCCCAATTCCCCCATCACAATAAAAAAGGCAACATTTTGTGACCAAATTAAACAATAACCTAAACAAGCTTAAAAAACATCGAACAGTAGACATCACTAGTTTTTTTTTGTTACTAAGAACAAATCAAGAACAGAGGATTACCGAGTTACTAGTAGTGATTAATCAGTGAATTAATTACCAAGCGAGGCGAGGCGATCTCTCATGGCGTCCCCCCACGACGCGGCGGCCTCCTCGCTCTCCATCTCCACCACCACCTCCATCGTCCTCCCGCCCCCGCCTCCTCGTCCGCCCCCGCACGTCGCCGGCCGCGACGCCGCCGCCGCCTCGTCGCCCCTCGCGAAGGTCGCGACTCTGAGCGCCCTCCCGTCCATCCGGACCCCGAGCACCTCGGACTCCAGCTCCAGCCTCCGCCCCTCTCCTCCGCCGCCTCCCGATGGGCGCCACGCCAGCTCGCCGCCGGAGAGTGTGGCCTCCGCCGCAGACCCGCCGACGCGCACCGGCTCCGACAGGGCCTTCGCCCCCGCCGCCGCCGCCTGCGGCTCCGGCTGGGCCTTGGCCTGCGGCTCCGCCATGGATGGAGGAGGAAGGAAGTATCGACGAGGCAAGCTAGCTACCTCGGGTGAGTTGAGCGAGTCGGCCAAGGTCTTTTGTGTTGTGTGTTCGGGAGGAGGAAGACGAAGGCGACGTGGTAAAGTGATGAGGTGGCTACTATTATAATTGGCGCCTTCCAGCTAGTGGGGTAGTATAAGTAATAGTATATCCGTATGCGTGTATGTATTTATACGTGTATGACGTATGAATACAGTGGCGTACAGTGTACCGTATACGCATGGGAGTGTACGTAATTGTTGCTGGTGTACCGTGCACGTAGGATCCTGTATTGTGGGGAGTTTTTCTTCTTTCTTTTCTTTTTCTTTTTCCCTTTTTGTGTGGAAATCCTTGTATTTTGGCTGGACATATTGATGTTGCCGTGATGCCGTCCATCTTATCATAGGCTTCTGGAAGGAGTAAGTTTTTTTTCCTCTTGGGACTTCGCTTCTAGAAGTATATCTACTAGTAGTACTACTAGTAGCTAGGAGGAGAGCTATTAGTAATGTAGTGGTTCTAGCACGTGGGCTGTGGCAATTCTTCGTGTGTCCCCCTTCAACAGTGATTGTGTTTGAAAAGTGTTTTCTCAGCTTGAGAAAAATGTGACAAAGGCATCAAAAAGCAGAGAATTCCTAATAACTGCACTAAGTGAAGATGATTTGTATATAGATATATAGGATTAGCGGTGGGGCCAAGAAAAAAAACAATAATGTTTTAGGTCCTTATTGGAACCAAGATATAGATAACATGGAAATAGAAAAAGACATCAATATGATACTACCTTTGTTTCATAATATATGACGTTTTGGTCTTTTTCATTTTTGTCTAGATTTACTAACATTCATATGAATTTGAACACATATATAAAACAAATACATGAATCATGCATGAATCTATTTAAAACCCAAAACGTCTTATAATGTGAAATTATAGTGTAAAGTTGAAAAGTAGAGAATTCAAAACATGGGAAGATGCAATTTAGGCGGTTTGAATGCTGAGAAAAATCTAAGAGAGAGAGATATATAAGCAAAGGAAATTCTCCTTTAGGTTAAAGCGAATGTTTTATTTTTGAAGAATGGAGAAATTGCTACCTTTCCAAAGGAATCCAACAAACCCATTCCTTTGTTCCAAACAAGCTCTTAATAAAAAAATTCCAAATGATTGCAAACCTAAAAAAAGGCAATTGTGTGCCCCCATTTTGAGCCCTAACTGTTTTCCCCCTACTTTTTAGGGTTTGTAATTTTGCCTCCCTTTTTTAAAACCAAAGCAAACGTTTGTCACCAATTTCAACGACTGTTAGGTGGGTCCCACGATTGAGTTAAAGAAATAGAAACAAAAATAAAAATAATTTATGAAATATTCGTTTACCATTCTACCCTGGGAGTACAAGAAAGGCCCAACCATCGCATCGTTTACGACGAGACCGCGAGGCAACGGCAGGTCTCCGTCCAGCCACCGTGACAAGGGTTGCTTTGTTATTCTGGCGCAGCGAAGCAAGCCCACGAGGTGGCCGCAGTGTTTTTTGCGCCCCAACGTGGCTTGGTGGCAAAAGGTGAGCCCGACCTCTCCACATCGGCCTCGTCCTTCCCCTAGCACTCATCCTCCCGTCGCTCATAGCCCTTCAACGTCGTAGTCACCTTCTTCCTCAGAGGTGGCGACATCTTTGGAGGGAAGGAACAAAAGAGGAAGGAGAGGGCAGCGACGAGCACTGGAGGCGGTGGGCATGAGGAGAAGTGGTGGCAAGGCGGGAAGGATGGGACGTGGGGAGGGTGAAATCACAAGAGATGAAAAAAGTAGGAGGAAAAATGCAACAACTACTAAGGATATAAATGTCTTTCACCATTAAATTAACGTAATCAAACAAGTCATCCAACCTAGGTGCAAAACTCTGCTTCTTTTTTTTTAAAAAAACATGAGTAAAATTGCAAACCCTAAAAAATAAGGATAAGTGGTTTTGCCTTACCTTAAAAGAAATCTAGATCCATCACTGACACTGAGAAATCCATCAGCACATCAGACATGACAAATTTGAACAATTATGGCAATCTGTCGTAGTGAATTTTATCTAGACTCAAACTTTCTAAATCCGTCACTGATATAAGGGATCTATCCACTATCATATGGGAGGGACGTGCGGCTTGCCAACCACCTGGGGTAAGACGAGACCAACGTGTGCCAATGAGAAGGAATGACACAGGGTAGCGGATAAATTAAGGAGAGAGGAGCGGAGGGAGAGAGGGGCTGTAGCCACAAGCTTTTCAGTGTTCGCCTGTTTGAGACTTTGAACCCATCCAATTGGCATATGTGTGTTGGACGAGTGGACCCGATTCACTGGAAGTCACTGTGATGCGAAGGTGGATCAACCATGGACGCTGTACACGCCTACACACGTCGGCTAACCTCGTGCAAATATCGTAGATCAACCGGCCAAACACATTGATACATGCAATTAAATAGTCACGCAAAGTTGTTGTTTCGTGCCTGAAGTCGATTAAAAGGTGAACTAGGAGCAGGGTTTCAAAAACCGCCAGGGGCCCGGTTACCGCCACCCGGCGGTACGGCGGTTACCGGCGGTAACCGCGGTAACCGCGCAAAACCACGACAAATTTACAAATCGAAATTTGAATTCAAAAATTCGGGCAAACCGCGCGGTTTGACGCGGTAACCGCACGGTTTGGCGCGGTTACCGCGCGATGTGTAATGGGTTGCACAGTAACGGGCCGGCCCATTTTTTTTTCTTTTTCCAATTTTCAAATTTATTCTCCGTTTTGTTCTCAAATTTGAATAAATATTACTTTTTTTTGAGAAATTTCTTCACCATAAAACACTATAAATCAAGCACTACCTTCACTATTTTTTTTGATTTTTTTTTTAAATTTTTGAATTTGGACGAATTTTATTAAACCGTACCGCGCGGTACGGGTAACCGTACCTCCACGGTACGGGCGGTAACCGCGGTAACCGCGTGGTTACCGGCGGTTTTTCACACCCTGACTAGGAGTAGGCATCTAGTAGTATCTAGTAGTTGTTTGTTGTCATGGATATTAAAATAAAACATAGTATGGAGCATTGTCTTTTTCAAGCTGTATGCATATACAACTTTTTTAGAAAAATAATAGATAGAAATCCGGCCAAACTTGAATTTGTGAGAGCGAATATTGGTGAAATTGTAGGATAAGTTGTGGCTGGTCAAAATCTCAGCACTCAATTGTTTCTTTAAGGGTGTGTTCTGTAGTATTTCATCCTAACTTCTACTCCATTGTTCTTTGTGCACATAAACTGTTAAACAACATATTTTTATAGAAAATTTCTTAAGAAAAATTGTTATAGAAATCATATTAATCTCATTTTTAAATTTATTTTAGCTAATGTTTAATTAATCATGCGTTAATGGATTGTCCCAAACTTCACCCCTAAACATAGCCTTAAACCTGATGGTACTTGTCCAGTGAAGCAGACTAACTTGTCACTGTGTCATCCTCGGATCAATCCCTCTCCGTAAACGAATGGATGAAAAAGGGAGAGATGTGCGAAACAAGAGGGAAAAATAGGTCGTTTCCGTTCATAGCCTCACAGGAACGCAAAGGTACATCTATCCACCGTAGCTCTCACGATGCAAACGGGTAAAAGGCCTCATCTTCGCAGTCGACGTCGCCATTGGGGCACCCAGAACCAGAACAATTCACTCACACGGTGACAATTGACAAAGCTTCGCCTTGCTACCATCCGGTCATGAGTATTTGCACTCAGATGGTAAACAGATCTGCCTTATGAAATGGTAGATCTCTGCACTAGTTTTGCTTGTAAAATGAGGCCTCCCAGTAGCCAGAATGAGATGCCATATACTTCCTCCATTTTAAAATATAAGACATATTTTGTTTTATTACCACAAGGCTTTGACCAATAATTACTTCAATAGGATATAATATTTATGTCACAAAATTAAGTTTATTATATTCATACTAAAAAACACCTATGGTTATTCTTTTATATCATATATATATGATATTCTAATAGAGCAATTGTTGGTCCAAGTCTTATACCAAGGGCTACGGCTTTAGCGTGTGTGTATGAGGGGCATGGAGGCTTTTCTATTGCGTAAGAGCTGAAACTACAAAGGTACAGATCAGGTACAGGGATTCTCCACACTTCATTCTCAACTCAGCCAACCAAGCAAGTTGGGGCAGCCAACTATCCAAATCAATCAGATCAGTGTATCAGTGTATATAGCAATATAATATAGGCAAATGACGTTACCCATAGCTACAACCTTCTCTACACGTTAGAAAAAGTACCAAAAAGTCCAGATAAGGCGGAGAGGAGTATTGCCATCCCCTAAAATACCTAGATGCTAATTGACAATCCTCACACTTCAAGGAAATATCTTTGGTTTCTATAAGTCAAAAGGGGTGAAGGAACAACAACAAAAGGAAGAAAGAAAAGGAGATGATTTGATTCAACAACACGATTTGATTCAACAACAAAAGGAAGGAAGAAACGGAAACAATTAGATCCTCTTACTTTTGCAACATGCCAGTTCAGACTTGAGATACACTATTTTCTCCACTGTTTGTGAGCTAGAAAAAAAAACAGACAAATTGTTGGAACCATGTATATGTTGTCAACAAACAGAGTATCTTTCTTGCTCCATGGTTATCATGTACACGCTAGATTGTTTCCCAGTTTCAGAGGATTTTTTGAATAGTTTGACAATACCAAGTTACTCTCACAGTATGTAGGGCTCACAATGAACACACATTAATGCTGAAGATAGCATAGAGGGGAACATAATATTTGCTATTATACGACAAAAGACCCATTAGAGTGGGCTGGTTGCTATTGGGTGATGAATATCAAAGAACGTGATAGGACAAAACCAACCAATCCTACTATTACCGTGCATCATCAAAGGCATCTCAAAGGTGACAATACTATTTGTAGGCAAAGCATGCATTGTAAAACACATAGATCTGGTTGCTCTACAGGATGAAGATATATAGGAACACAAAGTTGGGTTAACCAGCTGAACCTTCAGTCATACAGAGACTTAGCAGATTGGACCCTTGACTTCTTGCTTTTAGCTTTCAAGACCTTCTCCTCAGCTTTTTCATTTTTTGAAATGGCCCTGGCAACCGCTTTCATTTTCCTCACATTTTGAGACCTTTTAATTTGTACTCCCTTTTTAATTTTCCTGGTTAAAGTAAAAAAGGCAAACTATAATAAAAAAGCATTCAACATGCACTAAGAATATATCCACCAAGCAAAAGTGCACAATGAAGACAGCAAACCCACACCACAAGGAAAGATATATGCATATTTAACTCCATCTCTATGGAACTTTTACTAACTCACTTTAAGCAGAGTCTTAGAAAACTTTAACAGGAAGTCACGGGAGGGAATAGGAGAAAGAAGAATACTAAAAAATAACCAACTCCAAGGTGATGCCCCAAAGAATGGAGAATGACTGAATAAGAAAAAGATCTACACTGTCAAACTGAACTATAACTTTCTCAAATCTCATGGTAGCTTAGATATGTGTTGTGACGTTAATTGCTTGAAATATCAAATACATTAATATGGAAGGCCAACAGCCTATATGGAACCATCCCTAGAGCACTAGAACAGAAAATTATCTATAATAACAGGCAAGCTGTTTCGTATCAATGTTCTAAAAGTCAGTTCTAGGAGCCGGCTAGGCGCCAGGTAACCGCTGCAATTAGGCATTAGATGGTGTATTAGGTGGCTGAACTAACTTGGGTGGTGTTTTGTTGCTATTTTAGTGTCATTTAGTATAATTTTTATGCAAGATGATTGCTAATTTATTGGGTTTGACTAGTTGGCTGCCTAGGTGGGGCCTGGACACCAATTAGGCGCTAGGCGCCCCTAAGCCACCCGACTAGCGCCTAGCACCTTCTTGTACCATGTTTCATATTCTAACAAAAATATTCCTAAACACTTCTTTTAGGCAACTTGGGCATTCCTATGAGGCTAGGATGTTGTGATATATAACTAAAGTAGTCTTTACCAACTCTAGTTAAAATCTGCTGCGACTCAGAAATACTATTAATAGTTAATCTGTCAAAATATAATAAAACAAAATTGGAGTTCAAAATAGACCAGAATGTTAAACGCTGTCCTAATCTAGTCTATTAGTGAAATGTCTGTTAACTCTTGAAACAATGTTTCCTAAACAGCCAACATTAATGGCATAAATTAATCAAACTATTGTATACTTGACAATTACAAAATAAACCATGATGGTCCATGAGCAGCTAATATGATGTTTCTCTTCCGCGAAACCATACCATTAGCATGCAGCGCCCAACAGGTAACCAACAGTCAATAACCAGTGCCAGCATCTAGTACTGTTTAGCATTCATACCATTGGCAACTTAACTTTTCTCCTCAGTTTTACATCAGCTTTACTTAAACCCATTTATCCCAGAAAAGATTTTTTGTCTTGGGCAATGCTTGTTTATTGCACCAACTTATTAAGTATCAAGTAGCATGTGCACCATGTGGTTGAAAGCGATGGTGCTTTACACCTTGAGGAGATAGGATCAATCTAGGTACCTGGACACAAAGCATTGAGCTGTTTGTTCTGGCTCTAAGTGTTTCAGGACAGGTATGTCTTCTGTTTTTCTGGAAAAGGATGACAGTCTTTCTCCATTGTTCTAACAAATCAAAGAAAAGATATTGAAACACCATTTGACTTGGAAAACTTAAAATATTGTACGTTCATAGATGGCCATGAGCCCATGACATTGTCAGCAATCAAATGAGATGGAAGCTGCCTGACAGCAACGGATGCAACGCCTTAGACTAACAAAGTCCATATGTAAAGAAGCCAGTTTTCAACAAAGTCAGAATATTCAGTTTGAAAAAATCTGCTTCAACAAAGTCAGAATATTCAGTTTGAAAAATCCTCAACCCTCACAGAAATATTATCATCCAATCCAAGTATGGACAAGATGTAGCGATTTCCGATTTCTTACTCAGTCAGAAAGGCATTAGTGGAGTGCATGACAGATAAATAAATGAAGTAGCACTCAAATATTCAATGTTTGCATGCAAAAAATTATTCATGGACAATATGATTCCGTCACACCCACAAGTGAAAGAGGTAGTTCTTGTGTATATCAACCGTACGAGACTATTTCTTCTAATAATTGTGCCATCAACGCATTATTTAAATAGATAAAGTCTGATAAACTGATGCAAAGCCCTTTAAGTCGAAGGTCCTCACTCCTCACGCCAACAAAATCAAACTAAGGACCACAATAAGCCTCATTGGCGTTCTAATTCGAATCCTAGCAGTTAAATTATTGAGAACAAGCCCAAAAATTAGTTAGCCCCATCCATAGAGACTGGCCAAAGCAACATACATCTGTAATGACCAACAGAGCAAAAAAAAAAAGAAGAGGAAAAAGAAACTGCTGGGAATCGTTTTGCTCACTTGTTAATCGAAGTGAGCGCAACCGATGCTGAAGATGTCTGCTTCCCCTCCGACGTATCCATGGCTGCAATCACAAGGAAAACAACATCACAACAACTTAGCAAGGAAAGGGAAGGGGGACACCCAAAAACCACTGAAAACTCTAGGAAAGGAAGAAACGGATGGGCGAGATTACGTTCAGGTGAGCCTACGGCGGTGGAGGCCGCCGGGGCGCCCTCGGAGGTGTCCATGGCGGCGACCCCGCCGCCGCCCTTCTTGCTCTTCTTGTTCCGGTTCTTCGCCATGGCTAGGCCTAGGGTTTCCCTGGGCGGCTTCGGCTCGGTGGTGACCGTCTCCGATGTGAAGCGCTGAATTCTAATTAACGGAGATGCAGGTACAGGCCCAGTATGGCCTTTTCGTAATTAAGGCCCAATTTACGGCCTACTAAGCCTAAGACCCAAGTTCCAGTCCAATTGTCCTTAGGGCCAATTTACCGGCCTAGTAGGCCAATGTCCCAATTTCCAGCCCAGTAGACGTAAGGCCCAATTTCTAGCCCATTAGTACTAACAGGCCTTAGGCCTTTCTGGACTGATGGCCCTTTCTACTATTAAGGCCATATTTACTCTGGGCTTTATTGAGGACTCAGAGAGCATTATCCCTTTTCATTTCTTTTCTTTTGTTGATGTTGCCATTTGTTTTCTGTTTGCAAATTGGGTACACACATTTTCTTTCCATTTTTTTCCCTAGTGAAGACCATTCCTCCATTGTGTTGTTGTGTATTTGCCTGTCAACTTGTACCCAGTTCCCCTGAAGCCACTGTACATCATTTTTTTTCTCCTCCTGGCTACCAAATTCCACACGACCAAACGTGCAATCGTCCAAACTAACACCTGAAATAGTCAAATATGATGGCTATACCATTGCCACGTCACAGTAACCAGAAAACGGTATTCTGGATTATTTCTTCCCAATATACGTGGCATATCTACCACGAATTCTTTTTCAGCGACGCAGTGGCTGCAGCCGAATCCGAGGCACACGCCATCGGGGGCGTCGCTGCCACCATCGCCTGCCTCCACAAACACGGCGCGGGTGAATCAGTAGAACGTATCGCTGTGTTGCCTCCACATGGTGTGACCTTTGTGCAGATTTTTTTTCAGGTTCAGGCTGCCGGGCTGCCGGCTGCCGCACATCTGACCGGCTCCAAATCAACGATGAAAATACTACTCCGTAGCAACCAGTAGGATTTTCTCTTTTTTTGGTGTGGCCTAGCTACTGCTCTGCTCTTCCACTACCCAAATACTCGTAGCCGTAGATGGAAGTTGCAGGCGGCTGTGGACTGAGTTAAGGTACTTTGCGTTTGCGATGGTACCATTCTGTCCGGTTGTAAGTTTTATATTTATACGCATGTTTATATTTATGACTAATTACATTTAGTTTAACTGAAAGTTGGATGAAAGTAATCGTTCGAAAAATAATAAGAATGAGTAGCAAGGCAACAATCATTTGACGAGGATCACATTTCCAATTAGACAGGCTTAAAACTTAACAAATACAACTGTGAATGTATGCTAACTATTTTTAATTTAATTTATTTTTAAAAAAAATATAGAAGTTGAATTTAACCGTGCATGTTTATGGAGTGATATAATTCATATTAATCTATGTTATTAATTTTTTATTTTTTTATGATTATTTAAGTGACATGCAAGAAACGAGAGGATGTCCTTCGAGGGATTAAAATCCTTCTCCGTTCATATGGGAAAGTGTTTTCATCACTCGAGTGGATATTTCTTGCATGTCATCTAAATAGTCATAAAATTTTTTTAAAAAATTAACAAGATATATTAATATGAAACATATCATTTCACAAACATGCAAGTTCAAATTCAACTTCTACAAATTGTAACAAAAATAACAAATATAATTGTGAATGTACGTTAACTATTTTCAGTTTAATTTATTCCTTTTGTTATAATTTGTAGAAATTAAATTTGGCATTACATGTTTTTAGAGTGATATATTTTATATTAATTTATTAATTTTTTTAAAAAAATTTGATGACTATTTAGATAAACATGCAAGAAACGAGAGATATCCGGATTAAATCCATCTCCTGTTCCTATTTACATCTACTTGTTTTTTTTGGATAAAGTTACAGAAAGTTAACAATAATGAGTAGTAGCAAGGCAACAACCGATCATATATCGATGGGCGTCGCTTTCGACCTGACAGAGCCAACCGGGCGCGGGACGGATTGGTGAAGCTCACCAACCAACCTGCCTGCACGCAGAGGCCAGAGGAGGATCAGGATGGATCACTCCTCGCCTCACCGGCGGCGGCGTCGTCATCGTCGTCGTCGTGGCCACTGACCGCGACAAACGCAACGAGACGGCGAAGCGAAGCAAAGCGAGCATGCTGAGCCCAAGTGGCGACGACGCATGCAGACGCGGATGGCGTAATGAAAGGGCCCTGGAAACACGCAGCGGCAGGACGCTCGCTTGATGGGGATATTTGCCGTCGTTTTCGGGGCTGTTAATTTCATCCGGTTATCTTCTGGTGGCCAACAGGCGGTTGATTGGGAAAAGGAGAAGGTTACCATATGCCATGCATGGGGTCGTCGTTGGTAGAAGAACGGCAGTGGAAGCTGGTAGTGCGGTTACAGTGCTAATTAAGTTTCGGAAGAAAGAGGTTCTCTCTCTGAGAAATTAATTAATAACTCCAATGATGTTCTCCAGTTTTTTGCATGGGATCAAACCTATCTTCATAATTTGGATGATCAGGTGGAGCAGCACTATTTTTCAGGGGGAGGAAAACATCAAATTTTTAGGTTCTGCATGAAGATTAAAAAAGTAAATAAATTTGATTAATGAATTATTGTGATTGGTCCGAATAAAAAAGTACCGGAAAAAATTATATAGATGATAGTTATAACCGGTTGGAGAAGATGTTTGTATTCTGTGATAGATTTTGAATGCTAGAATTTATTATATTTCGAGATGGTGAAATTATATGCCAGTGAGTGGTGATCGTTGAGATGTCGCATTATACCATGTCATTGCCCTACATGGGACATCAAGCGTGTACGTAAGAGTAAATAAGTTGTAGTTGCATATAAAACACATGCATGCTGAGTAAGTGACACAGTGATATGTGGATGCATGCCATGTGGCCGACATTGATTTTTCTGATCGATGGATCGATCCAGCCGGCTTCTAGCTATTGTATTGTGCTGAGGATTTGAGCTCAGGTGGATGTACCTGCCCTTTCTTATGTATGGCCTACGCGGTTGATGTTCTTTCATGCTCAATAAAAAAAAGGAAGTGTTTTCTCCTGCCATTTCTCTCAATTATGGTGTTGATGTATCATGTAATGAGACCCTATTGCTGATAAGTTTGACAGCTATCGTGGTACAGTAAAGTCCCTTTTTTGGATGAGGATAATAGCTATGAGACATGCATCTATATGGCATTGATACCAATGGCTTCAAATAAGTCAATAAAAATTCTCAAATTAACTAAGAAAAATAGTCTCACACATAATTAATTTTTATCCATGGACGTTGTTGGACGACAGACTGGCTTACTACCAAAGGGCTGGGCAAACGCTTGACATATCTCCATATGTAAGGCTACAAGTGAATCGACCCACAAACCCACTTACAAATTAAATAAGTGGGTAATTCATTTGTAGCCTTACTCGCATGGCACGTAACAGGAAACAACAAACTATGTGCTCATCGCTTGCATATACTTTAGGCAGTTGCGGCGACGCCTACTGTTGGATGAGAGTCTTCTGTAGTACCGTACTTGCTCATGTCAGTGAGCAATACTACATGTGCAGTACTACATAGGATCTGGATTACCTACTGCTCACTTTTCCTCATTTTGCGGCGCCATCCAGCCATTCCTCTGTGTTTGAATGGTGGCTGGCCACAAGGAAGACCTTGCTGAAATTTATCAGATGGGGGTTCGACTCGCTCGTGATCTTGGACGTCTGGCACCTTTGGAAAGAGCAGAACGCTCGCATATGCTTCTTGGTATTCTCACGTCCGTGCTGACCCCTGTTCACAGCCGTTCTTCAAGAGACTCGTCTTTATACCACCATCTTAGCACTCTGCTAAATCTTGGCCACCAAGCCTGATCTCGCTTTGCTTGCATCCTTCCTCCGTTTATTTTGGGAGTTTGTTTTTCCACAGTAGCTTTTCTTAGCTAATGCCCGGCTTGTGCATTCACTTCATTTTTGGGCACTGATGCTAGTAGTTGGCCAAATGTAAACTATTTTGCTTCTTTTTAATATATCGATGCTCGGGCCTTTTGTTTGTTTGCAATTTTTTTATCAGGTATGCTCGGTATATTTCAAGGACAAAACTTTGTAATTTTGAGCAACAACCTCGAGAAAAAAAATTACAAAAATGGTTGATATAGAGCATGATTTTGCGGCAAAAATAAAAGAACTTAAGTTTTTTAAAAGAGTACGTACCGTAGTCCCTATAGGATGACATGCTAAAATCTACTTGAAAATGTTTTTTAGTTGAGCTTTTTTCCTAAAGGGAGTTGAGGGTTTATCTCATCAACTCATGCCTCTATTTTAATATCTAAAACATATGGTTTTAGGCCTAACTGCAGAGATCGGAGATGTACATCATTTCTATTATTAAATTTTTTTTTATGTAAGGCTCAATTTTGCTTTCCCACTCCATCACTACCCTTAAGCACCTACCATATTTGAGATTGAAGATATATGCACAAATTCTGCCACAATAATGCATCTCTTTTTAATTAATAGGTGAATCAACACATATGTGCAAAATCCTCCATTTGAAGGCAAGGAAGAGTTGGCAACCCAATTAAGCTTGCAATGATGGTTAGTAGAACTGAACTGCACTACAAGCCAGGAGCGTACATCCTACAGATACTCGTGGTCCCAAAGAATCAATGTAAGTAGTATTCTCCATTCAATGTGCAGGATTAGTTTGCATTGGATGCATGGTTGGTTGGCTGTCTCCTGACACTGCCGTCCCAGTGCACCCTCACTTGCAAGCAAGGCCTGCAATCATGGGTCATCCCCCATGATGCCTGACCAAGCTTTGCTACACCTAATCATCGCCTTAAGACCAGCAAAAGAAGCTAAAGAAAGCTAATTGCCCATACACTCTGCAGCAGTGTGTGTGCTCCAAAGAGTATTTGATGCAGAGGAAGAAACCTCATCAATGTGCCCACTTGTGTGGATGGATGGATGATGAGTTGATAATGAAGCAGGAAATCCTGCATTGTGTTGCTGATCTTGCTCATTGCTAGTGGGGGTGTTCCGATTTTCTTATGTTTTGTGGAGTTCAGGTCCCTGTATTAAATTGCAGAAAGGCCTACGAGGAATGAACTTATGGAAAAGGTATATGGTACTACGAAATTAATTCCATGGTCTGATTATGTCACTAGCCGTTTGCCTGTCATAAAATATAGCATCACCACAGTAGCTAGGATGTTGATACAGCTCTATCATTTGGGATTATGCTACACCAAAAGTGGGATAGTACTATACTCTACAATCTAACACTTGAGCAGGAGTGAATAGAAATCAATACTCCTAGATGAAAATGCAACTCTTCTGAGTACCAAACCACATCACTGTAAATATCTGTCGCCAAAACGAGAAATAGTACTCGTAATGGCTTTCACAGTGGGCTGAGGTGTCATTCGGCTTGAGCAAATAAGGTGACAGATTCCATGCCACGTCCGTCAATCCGTTGCCCTGCGAAGAACATGGAGCCAAGTTGAGCCATCGGTTTCTCGTTAGGTTTTGCAGGTTTGGCCCATGCTTGCCCCGCTCCACCAAGGAAGGGAGAGATGCCTCGTTGCCATCCCCATGCTCCATGCTGCCAAGCTCGTCGGTCTGGGGAGGAGGCCGAGCTTATGGAGCACTCGGGTTGCGCCGGCAATGGCAACGTCATGACCGCGGAAAAAGAGGAGGGGCACGTGCTCGACGGGGTGGCGGCGACCTCGACTTGTTCGCAACAGCAATCGGACGACGCTTGCCTCGATCTGTGTTGGAGAAGCTGGCCAACTCGATGGGGAAGGCGGCAGGGCCGGAGAAGCCCACCGACTCGTCCTACCGCCCTACTAACACTATTGAGCTCGTTGTCATTCTCCACTCGTGCGTCGGTCAAGCTTGTCGTTGTTCCACCGTGCTGCACGTCGATCGAGAAAGGTGGAGAGGAGAGGTGTCGGTTGGGTGAGGAGGAGAAGACATCGCTTGTGAGGAAGATAGGGGGGAGGGAGGCGATGGAGAGGGAGAGAAGCTCGAGCTCGTCCCAGATCTGCGTCGCCTCCCGCTCATAGCCAGTGCGTGGGCCAGGGGAGGAGCGATGCCGTTCGTGGAAGGAGAGGGGAACCGGGGTCGCTGTCGGGAGTGACGGAGGTGTCGAGATGATAAAGAAAAGAGAAAGTAGAGGGAGAAAGGGGTTTTTTATATTTTTTTTCTTGATTCTAGGTGTTAGTTGTAAATTTTATACCTCCACACAAATTGAGAAAAATGTGAGAACTAAAATAAAAAAATGCAAAGGGCTGAAATAAAATTAAAGCCAGTGAAAATTTTGAATCATAGCACTAACCTACGTGATACCATGAGGCTTCTCGTAGAAGGGTCTTGCACTGTGAGTCCCTAACTGAACTGTGAAATCTACCTGAAGCCTCTGCAAGAGACTACGGCAAAATCTCGTGTGCCTCGAGATCTGAGACAAAAGAATTCGCAGCGAGCTCGCTGGAATCATAGGAAGCTGGACTGGATGTTGGCGCCGGTCGCAGCAGCGCCCAGGAGATCTGCGCTCGTGGGTTTCCCCGTCACTGAGCAGCCCAATCGAAAGCTCCTGCAGCTGCTGCTGCACCCACCATCACCACGGGAAAGCTAAAGCAGCAGCACGCAATTACCACAGAGATTATCACCAACACAAAGATAGCAAAGCAAAGCAAAGCGCACCAAAGCAAAAGCCCTGGTCACATTCCTCTTACCATACTAAGAATAATAGGTAGGGATATTTAGTTACTTTGTCACACAGTTTATCACATTAGATAAGTTTAAGTAATTTGGCAATTATCTAGTTGTTATCATAGTTATGATAAAAATTTTTTCAACAAAATTTAACTCTCATATGTCAACGACTCAGAAAAGTGTGACAATACAACAAAGAATATATTTCATTTTAGTTTTTTTGAAACAAATATTTTATTTTAGTCAAGTGTGACAACTTTTATAATTATAGCTAGCAACCGAACAACCTCGTTGTTTGCTCGCCTTACATCGATCATTACTTGTTGGCCCGATGGCATGACCGCATGAACGATGTTATCGCGGGCCCACTTTGCAGTGACCGTTGCGAGGCGCGGTTGTACGCGTTGTATGGGTCTAGGTGCATTTTGGATGGAATTCTGTACCCTGACGAACGCCATGTTCTTCTACTTCGATCTCCTGGCCACCTGAAAAGTTATTATTTTTTTCTCCAGAAACGAGCTGGCACTCCACGAGGATAGCGTTGACATTTCCATGCCACCAAGTAGTATAGAAATTACTAATGTACTGGCAATGACAGGGATTTCGTGTTTACTGCAAAGGATGTTTGGTTTCCGTTCGTCTGGTAGCTACAGATTTTTTTAAAAAAAATTTACAGCGTGTAATTAATTCTAGTCCTTGATGACTGGCGTGATCTTGCTCACTTTTTGCGTTGGAGATAAGCCGTGGAGCGCTTAGCTGTAATTATCGTACAGTAATAAATCTTGGACTTTTGATGACACGTCCTTGATGGCCATGGAATTTTCTTCAATGCAGTAGCCACATATTTCTCCATGAAGGTTTGGTACAGTTTAAGTAGTATTACGTCTGTTCAGAAGTTTTGCGGGGCATTATTATGGGCTAAAAATGAATTCAGGCTCAGATCGGAGTGGCTTGGATTTTCAGACAAAAAGTAGTTGATAAAAATTGCTGTTTTTTAATATGAAAAATCTGCATGGATCTCAGAGCAAATGGGAGTTGACATAAATACATAATAGTCCACAAAAACCTTCATGCAAGGATGTTAAAGCAATAATTAATGATTAACCAATGTTCTAATATAGTACTTAATCCACTAATGGGCACACTTATTCAGGTTCATTGAAATGGGCAAATCCCGAATAAAGAAAATATCGAACTTCCTATTGACTATTGTCATTAAACATTACCTTTTTAGGAGAACTTATGATGCCCTGATCCTTCCCATTGACAATGACACAAAAAATGCATACAATGAAGACCTGCCAAACAGAAGCTTCCATTAATTAAATCCACTGATCTGTTTACTTATTTCTCTAGATAACAAAACTAGATTAGGATTTAGGAACAGGCAAAGCACCCTTTTTTTTAAGGCGCACACTAAAACCAAGTAGGGCTTGGTGCGTGAGCACTAATCTCCAGGGGCAGTTTGGTAATTCCACCGGCCTCAACTGAAGCCGTGGAGGGGAAAGCGCAGCCGCTCGCATCCAACGGTCCAAACTGAAATCCCCAATCAGCAACCGCCAACCACACTCCCCTCCATATTTGAGAAAATTAACGGAAATGCCACTGCCTAACCACCGTATTACGGGGGCACGCGAGGGCATAATCGTCATTTCGGTTTGCTTTGTCCTAATGTTTTCCACTGCCTAAGTAACGAATCAAGGGGGAAGGGGAAAAAGACACAGAAATGTGGGGGTTGGGGAGGTTTGAATTGTGAGGTTGAAGCAAAAGCCCCCGAGAGAGGCAAAAAAATCGCGTTTTTTTGGTTGTTTTTCTGTTTGGGTTTTGATTTGGGAGCGGCTCTGAGCGCGTGCGTGCGTGCGGCTGTTCTTGCCGCGCGGGGAAAATAAATCCCGTTTTATTTCTTCTAGTCCTTTGATGATTTCTGCGCCTCTTCATGCTGCTGCTGCTAGTGTTGCGACCCTTTGATTCGGCAGGCTTTTCTTTTTGTTTCGGGTTTCTTTTGCCTTTTCTTTCGCCAAAGATTGCAGCTTTTGCAGTCTCCCTGCCGATTCCAAGCTTGGCCCCGGTTCTTTTCCCCTTCAAAAATCGCGCAAAGTTTGGGTTTTTACCCCGTCCCTTGATTCGGGCATCGCCGAAATCTGTTCTTGGCGCGTGCAATTAGTGCTGATTCGGGGCTGGGAGAGTGGAAATTTTGAGAGATTGTTGAGGGGATTTTGAGCCCTTTGTTTTGGTTTCTATGGTGTCCCGCGGCAGGATTTGGCGGATTGGTGTGTGAGTCTCCGTGTAGGTCACTGGTCTGATCTGGTGGCTTGTTTGGTTTCCGTGGCGGTGATGCTCTCTGCAGCCGCCGTGATGGCGCCAGCCCCTGCCGCTGCGAAGAGCTCCCTGGAGGTCTTGCTGGAGACGATAAAGAAGCGTGATGAGCAGCCCAAGGATGCGCCTCCGGCATTGCCAGCGCGGCCGACGTGCCGCGGCCGCTTGCCCAGTGCAAGACGGCCATCACTGCCTTCTGGGGTTAAGCTTGAGAATGGTGCGGCGAAAGGCGCTGTGGTGGATACGGTGATGGCTGACAAGAAGCCAGGTGTTGAGAAGAAGATTTGTGTTCAGGAGGTCAAGGAGGAGAATGTGGTGAAAACTCGCATCTTTGGGACCAAGAGGAAGTTCTCTAATGGGGAGGTTCTTGAGGAGTCGCCGTATGCTGATAACATTCATAAGGAGAGGAAGGGGATGATGGTCTCTAAGGAGCTCCCTTCTGTTTCCCCAAGGGCAAAGACAAATGGGAAGCCGGTGTTCACTGATACCATGGATTATGTCCTCCAGAAGGTGAGAAGCTTGTTCATTGTGAATTGATAAGATTTTATCTTGTTATCATGTGAACAAAAATGGTACTACTTGGCAACAAGTTCTCTGATCTATTTGTCTTTATTACATGGAAGTATCATGAACTGAATGCTTGCTCTTATATGATGACAAGAAATCACTCATGAGTTAAGGTTGAGAATCGTTAGTCAAATTGATCCTTCAATTTGATTATATGTTACATTTGTTTGTTGTCCTGCAGTATTAATCAGTATATCCAGGCAGTCGTTGCTTTGTGCTTGTTCCTTGCCTGGGAAGTAGACCCTCTACTTGTTTTGGCTAGTGGGTCAAGAACATCTATGACTACCTTGCATGTTATTGTTACAAAGATCCTTAGAAGTATGGAACTATGGATATTTTGGACAATCAAAACAATTTTACATGTAATTGGGATTACTTCTCATTTTTTTTAAAATTTCTTTCCCTTGATGATTTGAGTATGATGCTTTTGAGTTCAAATAGTTGTTAAAAAACCAGGCAAAGCCATAACATTTGGATTTTTTTTTTATTTTTTCAGAAGCTCCGAGTTTGGTGTTCTTCACCAGATGCAACATGGAAACTTGGACAGATTCAATCAGTTTCTGGAGATGATGTCGAAATACTCCTGGTTAATGGAGAGGTGAGTCTCATGCTAAAGTAATGGCATAATTATTTGAGTAAATTTCTGTAACATTTTTTTATTTAATGGTTTCTATGTGTAGGTTTTGACACTGTCACCAGACAGACTCTTGCCGGCCAACCCTGATATTCTTGATGGAGTGGATAATTTAATCCATCTGAGCTATTTAAATGAACCCTCAGTTCTTTACAATCTGCAGTTCAGATATTCTCGTGGTCTTATTTATGTAAGGTCTATCCTGCAAGTTCATTATGTTTTTATAGTCTAGTTTGTCTCTTCATTTGTATTCTTGTCTTTGTAGACAAAAGCAGGGCCTGTTCTGGTTGCTGTCAATCCATTAAAAGAAGTTGCTCTCTATGGGAAAGATTTCATCACGCAATACAGGAAAAAGCTCAATGACGATCCACATGTGTATGCAATAGCTGACTTGGCTTTTAATGAAATGCTAAGAGGTAGGTGCTAAAGGGAGTAGAACATTTTATACTATTGTTTCGCAACAAGTATAATCTGATGCAACTCCTCTCTGCAGATGGCGTAAACCAATCTATAATAATAAGGTTAGGACATGCCACTGTGCTTCCATGATAATAACAACAATTCTCTTAAGACCATGTAGCACAGTATTTTAATGCACTGTTGGGGTCCTTGTATTATTTCAGTGGCGAAAGTGGAGCAGGAAAGACTGAGACAGCTAAAATTGCAATGCAATATTTGGCCACTCTAGGGGATGCCAGTGGAATGGAGTCTGAGGTTCTTCAGACAAATGTTATTCTGGAAGCATTAGGGAATGCAAAAACATCACGAAATGATAACTCTAGTCGATTCGTGAGTTTATCTTCGTGTAAAATATGTCTTTCCATTTTTCATCAATTAATCATTTCTAAGTATTCTCATTATGCCATGATGATTTTAATATATAGGGTAAACTTACTGAAATACACTTCTCTGAAACTGGAAAGCTGTCTGGTGCTAAAATTCAAACATGTAAGCCTTCTGTACAATTTATTGTTGAGATGTCTAGCGATAAAACCGTTGAACTTCCCGATAACGTGTTTCTTTGGGCATGTATGTTCCTTGAACTGAATCTCATGGAGCAGTCCTGTTAGAGAAGGTATGGTGATTTCAGCCGTTATAAAAAACTCTGATCTGATTTCTCCCCTGAAAGTTCTAATGTCCTTTATCTTGTCTATGCAGTCGAGGGTGGTTCGAAGAGCAACAGGGGAGAGGTCATTCCATATTTTCTATCAACTGTGCTCTGGAGCTAATCCCCTTTTAAAGAGTAATTACATCGCTATTGTTTACATGCTTGTTTGTCTTTGCAAAAATATATATTTCCTAGATAATGGTTCATTTCTTAATATTCCTCTCGCATCCTTACTACTGCAGAAAAACTGTTTTTGAAAGAAGCCAATTACTACAATTACTTAAAGCAGAGTGCTTGCTTGAGAATTGATGGTGTTGATGATGCTAAAAGATTTTCAATGCTAGTGGTAATGTTGCTGCAGATTTGACCATCATTTCTATCCAAATTTCTCTTATTATCTTATGATATCTGTTATTTATGTCATTTTTTCCATTTGCAGGATGCACTCGATATTATTCAAATATCTAAAGAAGACCAAATGAAATTGTTTTCCATGCTCGCAGCTGTCTTGTGGCTTGGAAACATTTCATTCTCTGTGATAGACAATGAAAATCATGTGGAGATTGTTTCAAATGAAGGTACAATTTTCCCCTTATATGTAATGGCCTTTTTTTTTCCTTATGGTATGTACTGGAGAAAATATGTATAGAAATGTAAAACTATAAGCCACATTGTATTCATCCTGCATTTGTAAAGAAAATTTGGTATAGCCATATTGGTGCCAGTTGGCTTTCGCCATGCTTAGTGAATGACTACTGTGTAACATGTTTTTCAGGGTTGGCTACTGCAGCCAAGCTATTAGGTTGCAGCGCTGCTCAATTGATGAATGCCCTCACTACACGTAAAATCCAAGCTGGAAAGGACAATATTATTCAAAAGCTGACATTAACTCAGGTAAGTTACCTGGCAAATTTAGCAGCATGGATCATAGGTCGTGCCTTATTATTTTCTCCATCGTGTTTTTACTGTATGTTTTCTACTTTCTCTAGGCCATTGATGCAAGGGATGCTCTAGCAAAGTCCATTTATGCCCATTTGTTTGACTGGGTTGTTGAGCAAATTAACCATTCACTTGGAACTGGAAGAGAACACACATGGAGATCCATAAGTATTTTAGATATTTATGGGTTCGAGTCTTTCATAGTATGGAACAAATTACATTCTATTTAATATCAATTATTTCTTCTAATATCTCAGTTATTAACATTTAACTATACCACTACAGAAGAATGGTTTTGAGCAATTTTGTATAAACTATGCCAACGAAAGGCTACAACAGCACTTCAACCGACATCTTTTCAAGCTAGAACAGGAGGTATGATTCTAACATTTCAAGGACTATTTGTTTGTGGCAGTGCCAAAGTTTTGAAATAATTATTAGTTTTATTTACATGTAAATTCTTTCTTGAAAACCAATTCTGGGATATATTTTTGTTTGCTTGCTATGCATTTTTAGCAAAGGTGTAAATGAGTTGCTTACTCAGAACATGGCATGTGATCGGATGCCAATATTTTTTATATTTCAGTTAGATATGCATGCGTTGATCTGATCCCAGTATCTTATGCTATTTGTTTTGCCATTGTCTTTCAACTTTTGAGTGCTTGTAGTCTTGTACCTGTTCCAATATGGTCATCACACTGGTTGCAACTTCTATTGATTGGGTACAATTGTGGAAGTTTGTATTTCTCAGTTATTTAGGATCTATGTAGATTGCCTTATCTTTCTTTGGCTCCCTTTGGCACAACCAATTTGTGGGTGAAGCTTGTGAGGGACAGCTTTTGATTGTTAGTGTAATATCAGACTCTGCTCACTCATAAGCTGCTACTGAATTTTGCTATTTGGCAGCACAATAGCTTTTATCTCTGCAAGCAATAAAAGTTGTGCCAAAGTTTTTTTTGTGTGTGTGTGTGTGTGTGTGAAAGCTGGTAGTTTCACGCTTTTATCCCCTATATCAATGCTAACTTTACCCTTTTTTCAGGAATACTTAGAGGATGGAATTGACTGGGCAAATGTGGAATTTGTGGATAATGCTGACTGCTTATCTCTCTTTGAGAAGGTATCTAGTGTTATTTTCATGGAATCCCTTTACTTAATGGACCATAATCTTTCTGAATAGCATAAGTTTGGAATGTTCCGATTTCTGAGCTTGTTATTTGCATGCAATTCCTTTTTATTTGCCTTTTTTTTTTTGAAATTTACTCTTTTTTCAACGTGAATCCTTTTTGTTTGCTTAGATGGTAGAGGCAGGCAAAACCGCAATACCATATTTTAAGTTTTTTTCCCCCTGTTCTCTTCTTCTTTTTTGCCTGTGTCTTTCCATGTCTCCATCAGTTGCCTTTTTTTTAATTAAAGTAGAGTAGGTACTACAAACTGTTGTAGCAGACCTTACAATAATGTCCAACCTTCTATTCCACAATTCTGAGCTACTCTAGTTTAGTGAACATTTTCCAAGATAAAATGAGAGAAGATTTTGACCAGACAGACAGAAGCACATCCTTAAGAGGAATGTCTCTATGGAAAATTCCATTGGTCATAAAGCAAATGCAATTAGTAATTATGTGCAATTATTAAAAAGACCGACATCGTCATTGTTTTGCATATTAATACCTTGTGATGTAAACTTAGTTTTTACATGCTTTGTCTATGCATGTACTGTTGTATAATTAATTTCTTTGCATTACAGAAACCTCTAGGGCTATTATCATTACTGGATGAAGAGTCTACATTCCCAAAGGCAACAGACTTTTCTTTTGCTAACAAGCTTAAGCAGCACTTGAGGGGAAACTCTGCCTTCAGGGGTGAACAAGAAGGTGCTTTTAAGATTTGCCATTATGCTGGAGAGGTTGGTGATCTGTGTTGACCTATCTTTTCTATTGTTTCAGTGTAGCCATCACTTTCTCCATCTGTGTGAACTTGTCCGTTTACCGTCAATTATCTCACTTGTTTTTGAAGCTTTACTTTATACAGCTTGATTAATTGTACAAGTTGTGTTTCCAGGTGATGTATGATACAACTGGTTTCTTGGAGAAGAACAGAGATCCGTTGAACTCCGAGTTGATTCAACTACTCTCATCATGTAAATCTGAACTCCCAAAATACTTTGCCTCTGTCATGGTTGCTGATTCTCAGAATAAATCAACCTTGTCATGGCACTCAGCTGTTGATTCACAAAAGCAAAGTGTCGTGACCAAATTTAAGGTACCACTTCCAATCATTCATGTATTCATAGGATCAGATAATTTTGTTCAAGAGTGTTGCTCTTGTCCTCTACTTTTTAACTCTATATTTTGTATTTACTTTCATGGCAATGCTTTTAGCTCCTGGTCCATGACAGCTTAATGCATAATGTTGTGCACATTTCTATAAAGTTTGATGTTACGTGTAACCATCTTCATGCTATTATGTTATCAGGCTCAACTGTTCAAGCTGATGCAGCAATTGGAGAACACAACTCCTCATTTCATTCGATGCATCCAGCCAAATAACAAACAACGCCCCATGCTATTTGAGCATGATCTTGTTTCACACCAGCTTAAGTGCTGTGGGGTGCTCGAAGTTGTGCGGATATCAAGAGCAGGGTATCCAACTAGGATGACTCACCAACAGTTTGCTGAAAGGTTGCTAGTTCGCAGAATCAGACTTCATGAGCATACTTGTTTACAATGTTCAGTACTAGTGTACTAGCTGATTTTGAAATTCCATTTTTTTTTATAATCTGCAGATATGGGTGTCTTCTCCTGCATTCCATTGCATCGCAGGATCCTCTTAGCATTTCAGTTGCTGTATTACAACAGTTCAATATTCCACCAGAAATGTATCAAGTTGGCTATACAAAATTGTTTCTTCGTACAGGACAGGTACAACAATTCTTACATTTTTTGGATAAAATACACTTGAACTGTCCAATAACACACACTGGCTTGATATGGATTGTCGTTCTTATTGATAACTTGTAGGTTGCTGCACTGGAAAATGCTAAGAACCGGATGCTCCATGGAGCCCTTTGGATTCAGAAGAACTTCCGTGGGTTGCGTACTAGACAAGAATACCAGGGACTGCAGAAAGGAGCAATGAATTTGCAATCATGTAATTCTCTTTATTTTTCTAATGTTTTTAGTTTTAAATATTCCTAATAAATTGACCTTCTGGCATGTATGGAATGTGGTTTGGCACCTGCTTTAGTTATCAGTTAGGAGATGCCAGATATTTGGTCTAACATTTTTGCCTTGCAAATTTGCAATTTGCAGTTATAAGAGGTGAAAAGGCAAGAGTTCATTTTGATCATCTTGTAAAGAGATGGAAGGCAGCTATTCTCATACAGAAGTATGCTAGGCGTCGAATTGCAGCTACCATGTTTATTGATCAGCTCAAATATGTTGTTCTTCTACAATCAGGTACTTTAAGAGTTGTGAGAAGGCTTTAGTGACATCATGTAGCAATATATAGCACATCCATCTAATCATGTGCTGTATGTGTCTGCAGTGATGCGTGGGTGCTTGGCCAGGAAGAAATATAAGTGCCTGAAGGAAGAGAAGGACTCAAAGGCTAGTCACAGCAAGGTTATACATGCAAGGAAGAATGTTTCACAAGCGCGGATGTATCATGTGAGTTCTCTGCAAAGGATTTATATATCTCAATATTATGTAATCCTCCCTCACTTCCCAAGCTGCGTACTGCTTTAATCCAGTATTGAGTGAGCAATTGGGCAGTACATGATCTGACCGAGGATTTGCGATTGATGCTAGATGATTTTGTTCTGGTATTTGCATGAGCACAATTGCTTACTGTATTTACCTAATCACCAACACATAGCTACTGACAACTTTCACTACTTGTGATATCCAACTTGAGTTTCCTTATTGAGAAGTCTTCCCTGTACAAGCTTTGAATCGATTCAACATTCTAGTGGCATAAATGTCAAAGGTGTATCTTCTAACGATTAGCATCCCATGGCAGGAAACGAATGGAGATTATCCTCGACAACCAGTTATCACAGAACTCCAGGGACGTGTTTCAAAAGCTGAGGCTGCATTGCGAGATAAGGAGGAAGAAAACACAATGCTAAAGGAACAATTGGACCAATATGAGAAGAAATGGTCAGAATATGAGGCCAAAATGAAATCTATGGAAGAGGCATGGAAGAAGCAGCTCTCCTCTCTGCAGGTAATTAATTATCTACATTGTAATTTTCCTGTTAATTTCTCATGATTGCTTATTTTTGTTTGAGGGAGCACATAAACACTTCTTAGAACACGTTCTCATATTTAATGCCCTGTTCTTTTCTGATTAAGATGAAGATTTTACCTTGGTTCCGTTAGCATGTTTTTCAAACTGCTAAATTGTGCGTTTCTTACAAAAACTTTCTATATCAAATAAATCCATTTTTCAAGTTTGTAATAATTAAAACTCAATTAATCATATGCTAAATGCTTTCTTGTTTTACGTGCACTGACTTCATCCATCTCAAACACCAGTATTATATGGCATGCACTTCTGTACTTTGACATGCCAATCCATGAATTTTCAAGTCCCCTCCCCCCCCCCCCCCCCCCTCCCCCCAAAACACCACACACACACACACACACACAATAATGTGTCAATCTGGCCTTGAAGTAAAGAACAGTTGCTCTGAAATGGAGCTAAATTATGCAGCACTGAGCTATGGCAAAGATTTGAGTGATTGGAGTGTTGAAGAGTGGCTTGCAATAGTGTTTTCTTGTATTATCATTAGAAGATTGCATTCCTTTGGAGTCTAAATGTAATCATCTGTATTCATTTCAGTTGAGTCTTGTGGCTGCCAAGAAGAGCCTAACTTCAGACGACGTGGCCACCCGAACAGCTCGAACCGACGCTGCTCCAACGCATGCTCATTATGACTCTGAAGATACGTCGACTGGGACCCATACCCCTGAAGGGACAGAGTTCAAATATCAAAGCCACAACACTGAGGCTAGAGTGGCAGCACCGAATTCAGACAGGCGGATAAACGCTGTGAACCACCTAGCCAAGGAGTTTGAGGATAGGCGGCAGGTGTTCGAAGACGATGCCGGCTTCCTTGTCGCAGTGAAGTCCGGACAGGTTGGTTCAAACATGAACCCAGACGACGAACTCCGGAAGCTCAAGGACCGATTCGCGACATGGAAGAAAGATTACAAATCTCGGTTGAAGGAGACCAAGGTAAATCTTCAGAAGGTTGGTGAGGAGAAATCCCGGAAAAGATGGTGGGGGAAGAAGAGCTCAAAATGAATGCATTCAATCTAAATCCAAGTGCATTTCCCTACATTCCCTGCTACTGCATACAAGAAAGAGGCAATGGAAAGACCGGGAGGCGAAAAACAAGGCTTCGAGGTTCTCTCCTCTTCATCGCAAGCCTGATGAGATGATGGTGAATTGGTGATGTTCATGATGATGATGATGATGAGCTCCATCATCAGTGGCGGTAGTGCTGGTACTCGATCTTCCGGTCTCCAGCTTATGAAAGGAAAGATTATATATAGGTGAAAGCAAGAAGTCTGTACATGTATATTAGTTCTTCGTTGTCAGTGTATGTATGCCATCTTGTATGTAGAGAGAAACCTGAGATATGGAAGGGTAATTAAATACAGATTATCCGCCATGAGCGAATAGAGAGAATGCAACATCAGTTCTGTAATGTGTACAGTAAGAAAATCATCGAATTTGCAAGGCGTTTTACTCCATTCCTGCCTTGTGCAAATGTCTTGTCTCTGCTGCAACTGAAGTCTGCTAGGTTTTGTATCTTCAGAAATCTGAATGAACTCTGTATCCAGTCGATATTTACTACTTGATGCAAGACAATTCCATAGCAATTAGCAATAACCAAACACTATGTCTCGTATGGATCAATTACAAATCACACAAAATTTCAAAACCATCAAGAGTTAACTAAGCATAAAGCAGCTGACACACAATTGTTGCAACCGACAGACAGCACAGATGCAGCAAACCCAAAACCCCCCACTTTCTTCAGTTTCTGAATTCTGGATGGATCATCAGATCCATCACAGCATCGTACAATCTGTGCAAAGCATTGGTACATCGAACGATGGAGAGAGTAGTCTACAATGGCGGCTCGGCCGTTCAGGAGCCCGGCGCGAACTTGGTGGCGTAGACCCATGCGTTGTTGGCGACGGGGTCGGCGAGGTGGTCGAGCAGGTTCTCCAACGGGCCCTTGCCGGTGACGATGGCCTGGACGAAGAACCCGAACATGGAGAACATGGCGAGGCGGCCATTCTTGATCTCCTTCACCTTGAGCTCGGCGAAGGTGACGGGGTCGTCGGCGAGGCCGAGCGGGTCGAAGTACTGGCCGCCGGGGTAGAGGTCGTTGCCGTCGCCGACGCCGGGGAGGCCGTTGATGCGGTAGCCCTCGACGAGGCCCATGAGGATGACCTGGAAACCCAGCACGGCGAGGATGCTCTGCGCGTGCACCAGGTTGGGGTTGCCGAGGTAGTCGAGGCCACCCTCGGAGAAGATCTGGGCGCCGGCCTTGAACCACACGGGCTCCTTGAAGTCGACGCGCACCCACTTCTCGAGCACCTCCGGCGTGATGCAGCCGAGCGCGCCCAGCATCGCCCACCGGCCATGGATCACCTCCAGCGCCCTGTTCCTCGCGAACGCCTCCGGGTCGGCGGAGAGGCCAGCCGTGTCCCACCCGTAGTCGCCCGGGAACTCGCCTCTCAGGTAGGATGGTGTCTGCGCCGAGAATGGCCCCAGGTACTTCACCCTGTCCGGCCCGTACCACAGCTCGTTGCTCTGCAACCCACAAGCGCAAACTCGCGTCACTAACCGCCATGGCCGGCGATCGAACAAGCAAACCACGTACCATAGCTACTGCCAGCTACTCTCTCCGTCCCAAAATATAAGATCGAGTGAATGTCACATCCGATCTTATATTACCGTATTCCGAGACATATTCTGAGACAAAGGGAGGGAGTAATATATATGTGTACGTACCATGGTGATGCGGCCGGCGGCGGCGGCGGCGACGTCGCGGAGGGGAGCGGCATTGGAGGAGCGGGGCTGGCCGAGGAAGGGGGTCTTGGCGGCGAGGACGCGGGAGGTGGGGGCCATGATCGTGGACGCCATCGGCGGCGGCTGAGCTGCTGGTGGTGGATTCTGCTAAGGCTACAAACTCTGAAAGGAGAGGTGATACGTGTAACGTATATGTAGCGCGGGAGTTTGTGGCGGAGGTGAGCGGCGGAGGGCGGTGATTGGAGCGGCGGGTGTGATGAGGTGGAGATTTCTGGATTTGGGCGGGGCCAATCGGAACGCGGCTTCAGATTGTGGAGGTGTGGCGCTGCCACGTCGGATGGATGGCTCCCATGTGTTATCTGCAGGCCGGCGTCGCAGCATTTATGGGCCGGCCTGAAGAACGCCTCAGGCCCAACGTTGCACGTGCCCTGGGAGGAGTCAGCCACGGACCCACATTCGGAAGCGATGGAATCCAGATGGAGCCAGCGATGGATTCTTCTTGCGCGCCTTCTTCTTCTTCTTCCTCTTCGGGAGCACATGGCGCGGGCGCGCGGCATTGGGCGACGCAGGCGAGGGCGCGTGGGTATGGGTCGTATGGGCCTTTGCTGGGCTGGTTTAGTTTGGCGCAGCGCCAAACCTACCACCGCGTGCACTCTGTCCCGGTAAGAGAGGCCAGTAGGAGGCGGCGGCGGCGGCGGCGCTACGGTTAGCCATGCGGCGGTGGGGGCTCTGGCTTGGAGTGGGGGGGCTTCGGCCGTCGGGGATCGGGGAGGTTGGCAGCGGGCGCTCGGCGGAGGTGGGGTGCGCCTTTCCTGATTCTGCTTTTCCCCCTTTTATTCCATCTCCTGGTTGATTAGTTCGAGTCTTCGCGATCAGCGAGTACTGACCAAAGTAAGCAGGGAATTTTGTCATTTGGGCATTTATGGTTTGATTAATTGGCAATTTGGTTTGGTACATGTTTAATTGTTTGATTAACTGGAAGTATGGGCCCTGGTGGAACCGCCTTGTCTGCAAAGACGAATCTATGTTATTTATGGGATTTTTTTTCATGTACATTGTGTTTTGCTTGATCATTTTTGTTCTAGGAGCATAGATCAATTAAGCATGTGAAATATGCAAGTGCTTTAACCATGTTTTGTTGACTTAGATCATTTTGTCAAGTGAAATATGGAAGTGCTTCAACTTGTGAAGATTATAACCTAAAAGGCTGAAAGTATTAATTTTTTCCCAGGAGGGATATTGTTCATGCTAATTTTTAGGTTATATCAAATATGTGGATTGTGGGAGTTATCAAAAATAAAATATGTGGATTGTGAGGCATGTATATCTTGACACTCTAGTTTTCACATAAACCAGCCATTAGTGGTGATAATTGATCGGAGTATGTTGCATGCTAAGCATATGTGGTCAACTGGATGTGTGCGACTAAAGGAATAATGTTTGTTATTTTCCAATAGAGCCAAAATGCAATGAATGGAACGAATTATTAACTCCATTCTTTGGTGCTCCATAGATCTATTACGTTCATGACAGATTCAATTAGTGTCTTTTGTATGAGACACACAGTGAACATAAGAGCATTGGTTGAGGAAAGCACAATTTACTGCCAGTAGATGACAGAATGGAAGAGTCTATAAAGAGATGATACGAAAGAGTGAGAATGATAGATCCAATGAGTAAAACTATTTATTGGGTAAATACTTCCGGTGTCATAGATTCATATGTGTGATTGCAGTATACTTTATGTCAATTTCCTCCACAATTCGAAGCCGTGCGTGATTGATTCTACACCTGTGTCCTTTTTCAGGAATGGTTGGATGTATTAACAATGCAGATGGTGGAGGAGAAGAGGAATTTAACATCAATAGTGGCCATGCTTGACACAAAGAAAACTGACGTGCTTATTCTGAAGAAGAGGAAGCACTCCGCAAAAGGAACAGCTGACAAATTTGGAGGTGCTAGGAAATATTTTGAAAGGAAAAATAGACTCCCATTTCACATAGCCCCTTGGCATCTCAGCTTCAGAGAGAATCTGGCAAGTGAAGCCGGCCACCAATGTGATATGTCTCTGAAGAAATGGCAACGAGAACTGTTTGATCTGAGGCAGCAAAAACAGGTTTCAAAGGTACTCATTTTCAAGATCAATAAGCTCAGGGGACAGGTGAAGAAGCTATTGAAGGTTGGTGATTGATCTGCGGAGGCTAGAACACTCCAAGCGACTGAAGCTCTTTTGTCATTAACTTTTTACTCACTGATTCTTTTAGCCGGCAGTTCTTCCCTGTGCCAGCGGAACGAAGTATAGCAATGTATGAGATATGAAGTAAAAACGAGCTAGTGCAATCATTTCAGCATCTGAAGTAGTTCAACGAGTATTGCACTAGCTCGTTGAAGCTTATTGCCCTGTGTGGCTGTGTAATTTGACACTGGCTCTTGTGGGTGTTGGTCAATGAGACTAACATTCTAGTACCACATGATTGGTGGTACTCCAGTATTCTGTTAGTACATGCTTTAAGTAGTATTCTGATATGAGGTGCACTAATTAACTGGTTCGAGCTAGTAAGTCTTCTGTTTTAAGTGCAGACTGTGCGATGCTACCATTGTAAAGAAAGAGGTCAGCTCATACTATAATTACTCAATTTGTCAGGGAGTGAGCGAATCATCGCAAAAGATTTAGTGCCATTTTAGTTTGGTGCCAACTCTCACCCTACCAATTCTTTGGTAGTTTTGAATAGTACATGTTAGCAATTTGAATTGATGCCAATTTTTGCCAAATCAATAGAATGGGGCCAAAACTATACTATCAAATTTAATTTGGTGGTACTACCAAATTTTGGTAGAGTTTCAAACCGAACGAGCCTTTACTTGGGGGCCGCAAGCCTTGCAACTTATAACCCTTTTAGTAGAGATTCAGTTCTCAGATCTATTTTATCTAAAACGTCCAACTGAACGATCGAACCAGCATAATAATAATTACATGGTGGGAAGCAACGAGGAGGATAATAGGAGCTACTAGTCCGAGCCGGATGAGGGGTGATACATATATACCCCTACCACCGTACGCTCCAAATTACTACTACAACTAGTACTAGTTCGGGTCGACGGATCGAGACTCGAAAATTGTACCTAAATTCCACATGTCGCATACGGCGAAACCAAGATTAGATTAGATTAGATGAAGCTAACCAAGCTCCTCATCGGCTGCATCGTCCCCCGCGGCGCCGAGACCGAGGTACAAGTGATGGTGAGGGAGCTGGAGGTGGAGGAAGAGCTCGACGAGCTGTTCCGGGACGTGCTGCCACCACGGTCGCCGTGGAAGAGGGCTAAGGAGGCCATCCGACGGCGCAGGAACGGCGCCAAGGTCGCGCCGGCGACCGCGGACGCCGACGTGATCGTGCTTGGCCCGGCCGTGACGAGGATGCTCATCAGCCAAGGCGCGACCCATCTTCTGGAAGAGCTCGAATTGCTTAACCAGGCGATAAGGGAGTACTACGCGTCGTCGTAGCTTCATATGCTAGCTGCTTGCATGTCTTGTGACCTTTGGCTTTGGTTTCGTAGTATTATGCAGCTGCAGATCGAAGCTCTGTTCCTCTGTACAAAGCTTGCTTTGGCTGTACAAGATTTTGGAAGCTCTGCTTTCCCATGCATCCATGGCTCAAGTAATTATTCTTTTTATTGATCGATAATAACCTTTTTAACTTTCGCTAAACTTTGCTTCCAACAGCTCACATTGCTCATATTTTTCTCGACGAAACGAGTAAACGTTCAGGGCTCCTTTAGAACAAAGTATTTTTAAGGAATGTTAGAGGAATTTAATCCTATGAAACATTTTCCTAGGTGTTCATTTCGATTATGGGAATAGCTATAAAAAATCATATGAAATTCTTTTGAATTAACTCAAAACATATAAATTTTATTGGAATTCTAACATGAGTTTTAACCTCTCGAAAAAATATTCATGTGTTTATCTCTTCTGATTCTTCTTGCATTCTATGCAAACGGTTATTCTTATAGTTTTCTTCATATTTTTTTCAATTCATAAGATTTAAGGTGTAAAAACACTTAATCCTGTTTTTTTTTCTGTTAACGCGTTCTGATATTCATGTATTCTAAAGGAGCCCTCAATGTTAAAAGATGTAGAAAAATCGAGAAGAAGAAAACTTGCTCGCCCCCTTCCCTTTCGAGCATCTACGTCTAGAGACAGGAGCGAAATATCGGACGCAAGGAGAAAACGAGATTCAGGCCCTGTTCGGAACTCCAATGGCTGTTGGATTAAGTTTCAGATTTTCGTGGCACGTTTTTCAAACTGCTAAACAGCGTGTTTTGTGTAAAAAAATTTTATATGAAAGTTGTTCTAAAATATCAAATAAATTCATTTTTTAAGTTTGTAATAATTAAAACTCAATTAATCACACGTTAATATCACATCGTTTTACATGAAACACTTAATTTTTATTTTCATGTTAAGAAGATTTAAACATCATCTCAATCGAATTAATTTTTCTAGAATGCCCTTGTCTCTTCTGTAGGGCGCTCTATTTTTGTTCCTTCACCATGCACATCGTTTACTTGTGCAGCCAATACCTGGGCCAGCCAGCCACCAGCCCGCCACCAGACTGAGTCCCACCATCACTAGCAAGTTGTGACTTTAAAATTACGGATGCATAAAAAAAATCATAGGACAAATTTCCACCGAAAAATTAGCTAAGCTAAAAAAAATAACGATAGGTCCTCTTTTAAAATAAATCTTATTTTTTTTAATTAAAACAACTTACATTGTACACCTCACAAGTGAAAAATAAATTCAAATTCATTATCTAAAAATCCATTGTCTATTTCTATTTTCTTTATACAAGTTCATATTTTGAACTAATTCTTATGAAAATTTCATTAAATTTATACTTCTAAATAAAAAGCAATATGCATAGGCTAGGCACACCAATACGTGTGTTAATTTTTTGGTCAGAATAAGTCTATTTTATCATCCTCATCTCTTGTCCTGATTGAATCGCCTTCCTTAAACATAAAACTGAGTATAATGTCTCTTCCATCTTTGAAAACTATTGTAAATCACCTCTTTCGGTGGTTTGGGAAGCGGTTTCTGCTGACGTAGCAGGTTGACCGTGGTTGACTCGCTGAGTCAGCCGGTGGGACCCACATGTCAGTGACTTTCATCTCATCTCATCTTCTTTCTCACCTCTCCCACTCCCCCTCCTCTCTCTCTCATTCCTCTCTACCTACTCTCTCACCTTCCACCAGCTCATTGGTTGGCGAGCTCCTCCCCATTCACCCCGGTAGAAGAGGTCCTCCCCCTGTGCCCAACTGGTAGGCGAGCTCCTCACCCTCCGCGCCTCGGCTGGAGAGCTCCTTGAAAGTTCAACTGCCATTAATTTGGTTTTGGTGACTAATGACAATCCAATTATATGAGACTAATATTTTTATGAGCATTTCTTAGTCTCATGTGGATATGAAAGTGGAAATGATGAGAGGTTGTTCCCGGACGTCATATGAGTTGCGATAGAAATGTATTCATTGATGACAGACTTTAATCTCAACAAGGATTAAATACATGGAGATCAAGCTATAAGTATCACTCTTTCTCTCCATGTACATAATTATGTGTTCATATAATATTTCTATGTGATTGACATATGCATGTGAGACTAATGTTTTACTTAAGTTTTATCTTGTTTAGTCTCTTTACATTGAGAATATATACATGGTGAAGGTATGCATTTATTATTATGTCTATATATTATAAATGCCTTTCATTCTTTATAGGATAAGCTCCCAATGTTTCATCTCTAATTATGCATACACTTGTGAAAATTCAAGTATCACTAATTTGGTTTTGGTGATTAATGATAAATCCAATTATACGAGACTAATATTTTTATAAGCATTTTTTTGTCCTAGTCTCATGTAGATATGGAAGTGAAAATTGTGAGAAATGGTTCACGTACTTCATATGAGTTAAGATAGAAATATTCATTGATGGTGAACCTAAATCATAATAAGGATGAAATGCACGGAGATCAAGTTATATGTATCATTCCTCTCCATGCACATATTGATATATTCATATATAATATTTTCATGTGAATAACAATATACATGTGAGACTAATGTTTTGTTTAAGCATTTTCTCTTATTTAGTCTCTTTACATTGAGAACATAGAGATGATCAATGTATGTTTTATTTTAATGCCTATATTTGATAAATGTCTTCTATTCTTGTATAGGATAAGCTCCCAATGTTTCATATCTTTTTATGCATACTCTTGCTTCACACAAACATTTTGTATGCATACATTTAGGGGGAGCAAATTCTATACCTTAGTTATACATGTATTTGGTCCAAATTATTCACTTTCAATTAATTGGGATCTTTACATTTGAGCATATATTTGAGTATATGACACTTGTGGTGTTGATTAATACTCATTATTTATTCATATCATTTTATACATGTAATTGGTTGGTCAACAAGTAAAGGTTGACAACCGGATCATTGGGACTAATAATTTCATTGAGTTGAATGAGAAAAAAATAGATCTCAAGGATTAAAAATGTGTTGATGCTCAAATGATATGATTACACCTAAAGATACCAAGGATGACAAAGTGAAGATATTGAAGATGTGGGATATAAAATGGTTACTATGGTAAGACGGTGAAAGGCAAGCGATGCTCGGTCGCGATGGACCATGCGGTGGTGAAGGATGGCAAGGTTTTTTTTTCTTTTTTTGTGTGTGAATCACACACAAAAAAAGAAAAAAAGAAAAAAAAACTTGTGTACCTGTAGCTCTCTGCCTTTCCAGTTGAAATGGCAGAGGATACTAACCTCCTCCACCCACTCCCGCGGCTCACACCACCGAATACGCTGCATGCCCCCGGCCCCGTCGCCTAGCCACTGTGGCGAGAGTCCCTCGCTAGTCACACCGACTCACCACCCTTCTCTTCTCTCATAGCCACGGTGATGCCTCACACCACCTCACCGNCCCCGTCCCGCCACTTGGACCGTCCCTATTGCTACGAATTTTTTTTAGAAATAATATTATTTTAATGAAAAATCGCAAAAATAGTTGGCATGTGGATGAAATTGCAAAAATAACAGTCTGTCGAACGGCGGGGAAACGACATGTGGGCCTGTCGAACAGCGGCGTGCCGACAGGCCTTGTCGAACGGCGGCCGAACGACAGGCCGGCCTTTCGAATAGCGGGCGTTCGACAGGGCCCGCCGCCTGCCATGCGCCGTAGCTGTCGAACAACGGGAGCGCGACAGGCCCCTCCCCACCGCTCTATCGACCAACGGGCCTTCGACAGGCACCCCCCACCGACCCTGTCGACCTACGGGCGTGCGACAGGCCCTTTTATAAGGCGCCCCCGTTCCAAATCGTCCCCAACCACTCCAAACCCGAGACCACTTCGCCTCGCCGCCTCGCCGCACGCCGCAGCCCGCCGTCGCGCCTAGTGCCGGTGCCGTCACCAGTCGTCGTTGTTGAGGTAGCAGCACTGCAAGGGAAGGGAAGGTTAAGGTATAAATATGTATTAAGTTGTGAATTTTTAATTCGTAAGTATGAGGTTTGTTAATTCGATGTTATTATTTGTGAATCGTTAGTCATTGTTGAATGTTAGTACGTATAATGTGTGAACCATTTGTCATTGTTTAATGTGAGCATATATAGTTATTTAGTTGTATCTTGCAAATAATTTGAAGTTAGTATATGTTTGCTGAGGTAAGTAGCAATTTTGTAATGTTGAAATAGTTATCATCGGGAAGAAATGAATGTTGAGCATTAGTACAAATCAAAAGGAAGTTATATTTAAGTAGTCTAATTTAATGCAGAGTTGTGTCATTCGGCCGAAGGGAATAACTACGCGGTTGGGAAGGTGAAGTCCTCAACTGTGCAGGAAAGAGCAACGATAGCAAAGGTATAAATTTGTAATCCCTTAGGACGTCGGCAATTTTTTTGTTAATCATTGTTGGTTGTTAGTATAGGTATTATACGTTTATTATTAGTTAAAATCGAATGGAGGTATGATACGTTTATTATTAGTTAAAATCGAATGGAGGTATTATACGTTTATTATTAGTTGAAATCGAATGGAACTTATATTTAAGTAATGAAATATAGTTTGAATATGTTAGAGCAATAATGTAAGCATAGAGCATACGAAACTTTACTGGGTAGTAACGTATTAATAGCAATTGGCATGCTATTTCAGGATGTCAGGTGCTGTACCTGTTCGGGTGTATTATGACAACGCTCCAATATAACTTTGTGATAGCGGGGTAGATTTAACCGTATATGCATTCGTTGATACTACTCTAAATACACCAGACCAGTTTGTTTTGAACGACGTGCTAGGGTGGCTGCATAATATGTTCGGGATAGATCCTTTGATGGAGAAATTCATCATAAAAGCTGTGTGGTCAGTAAGGAGTAAATACGGATGGCAGTGGAGAGTAGTAGAGCTTGCATCTACTGGGAGTTGGAAAAAATTTGTGGCTAAAGTAAGAGAGAAAGGTTATAGCCTGGCAATATTGGTGCAAAAGAAAATAGATGTTGTTGGGACCGGCGAGACCAGCCGCACGGAGGTGGAACAAACTCATACTGTGGAAGAGATTAATGTTTGCAGGAGTGGGCAAGAGGAAGCAGTAGAGGAGGCTACTGCAGATTTAGTTGTGCCCGGTGGCAATTGTCCGGTTAACAAATTGGATGACGATGAGCCGGACTCATCTTTGGCTGTTGATGCAGCGAAGGAGAACGATGCGGTAGTGGAAGAGATGGAACTAGAGAACGAGAAATATATTTCGTTCGTGGTGGAAGGGCAAGATACAGCACAGTGGGACGAGGAAGCCAACGTACCTAAAGATTGGACGACCATATCGATGAGCCGTCTGGGGGTTAACGATGGTTTAGATGCCCACTGGCGATATGATTGTAAGAAGGTGCAAGTTGGACAGATGTTTCACGACAAAGGGCACCTACAAGACGCGATGAAGAGGTGGGCTTTTCTGCAGAAGCGGGAGTTCGGGGTAAAGGTTTCAAATAGGACGACGTATGACGTGAAGTGCACAAAGCTCGGATGCCCTTGGAGAGTGCATGGTTACAAGCCACAACATGACAACTTATGGGTAGCTTCAAGGGTTGAGGAGCATACCTGTTTGTTGTACAATACCCCTTTGGTACACAGGAACATGACGGCTGCATTCGTGGCTCAAATGATGTACTCAAAGGTTGTTAAAAAAACCTCTTTGTCGCCGTTCACAATAATGCATGACGTGGAGAAAGAGTATGGGTATGAGATATCGTACGACAAGGCTTGGAGGGGTAAGCAGAAAGCACTGGAGATGAGATTTGGAAGTTACGAAGATTCATACCACAACCTTCCCCCACTTTTGGAGGTGTTGCAGGCCAGAAACCCGGGCACACATATGGCTATTCTCGATGAGGTTAATGAAAATGGAAAAAAGTACTTCGTCGTGCATTTTGGGCATTTGGGTGCATGATAGAGGCCTTCCAAAATTGCATTCCGTTGTTATGTGTTGATGGTACTTTTATGACAGGCAAGTATAGAGGAACTATTTTAACCGCAATCGGAGTCGACGCTGATAGCCATGTCGTCCCTATTGCCTCCCGTTGCCTACGCTTTTGTTAAAAGCGAGAACACATCGAGCTGGCTATGGTTCCTGCGTCACATTAAAAGGTGTGTTGTTCAAAACAGACCAAATGTGTGTGTTCTGCATGACCGACATGTCGGCATTCTATCAGCGGTGCAGCAGCTAAAGGAAGATGTAACAGAGGAGGTTTCCTGGCCAGATTTGCATAGCAGATGGTGTATGCGACATCTCAGTGCAAATTTTTACAGACAATTCAGGAGTAAGAGGTTAATGGACCTGTTCAAAAAATTGTGCAAGCAGAATCAGTAAAGAAAGTTCGACGCTATATGGGAACAGCTGGATCGGTTGACCACTACTCACATGCAAGAGGTTCGAAAAAAACCTGTTCTTGCCCGACAAGAGGAGCCGGAAGGCCTAGAACCCGTTCCAAACAAATCACCATCTGTTACTCGATGTAGGAAGCGGAGGAGGGCTACGAAGTGCTTTACTGACTGGATAGAACATGAGCCAAGGGAAAAGTGGTCCTTGTTGTACGATACCAATGGTTCACGGTATGGTATGATGACAACAAATCTTGCTGAAGTGTACAACTGGGTGATGAAAAATACACGTCCTTTATCACTTGTTGCTATCCTGGAGGGCATCACAAGGGGTACACAGAAGTATATTTGTAAAAGATACGCCATGGCTAATCTTAACCTTGCCAATCCTAATGTAAGGTATAGCCCTGCTATCACACGGTGCATGGAGGAGAAAAGCAAGAAGGAGGGAATGCACAGGGTCCGGCCTGCTGGGAATAGGGAGTTGTTGTTTGAGGTACGACTGCGTGACAAGAGTGGAGTCGGTATTGGGAGTACGGACATCACATTGGAGTGCACGTTGTGGCCAGACTATCATGTTTGCAAATGCAACTGCAACAAGCCTTTCCTTCGACATCTGTCATGCTCTCATGTTCTTGCCGCTTCCGCAAAAGGTGGTGTCGATGCGAACATATTCGTGTCACCTTACTTTACTAAGAAAGTATGGGAGGCAACCTGGCGCGGTGAATTGCGTGGTTAGCGTGCGATATGTGATTTCACTCGCCCACCTCCAGGGGAAGCCAACTGGGTGCCTGACTCAAATTTGCTAGTTGGCACGAAGGGGTGTCGCAAGACGCATCGAATCAGGAACCACATGGATGAAGCTGAAACGAACACACATTCACGGCGTCCAAAAGCTTGCATTGTATGCGACGGAGACCATGCCCATAAAGATTGCAGCATGTACAATGTAGGCAAAGATGCAGAAGGTGGCGATATTCGACGTGTTCCAGGGCGGAGGTCGACTTTAAGAAATAATCCTTAGTTATTCGTCTTGTAATATTTATATTTACCAGTCCTAGAGTGTGTTCACTTCAACTTGTTAGTATTTTACCTGTACTACTATACTATTGCGTTGCATAACTTTTTCACGCTCATTTTTTTATTTTTTCACGCTCATTTTACTTGTACTACTATACTATCGCGTTGTAAATATAAATATAATATTTATATTTACTAGCACTGCAGTGTGTTCACTTCATTTTATCAGTATTTGACTTCTGCTATTATAATTTCGTGTTGCATAATTTTTCACGCTCAATTTGTCATTTCTTAATTCATTTCTGATGCTCATGACACTGATAATCATGCATTTTGTAGATATGGCTGACAGGGATGATGTATCGCTGATCGACGAGATGATCGATAAACATCATCGATCGCGACGACTTAGTCGAGGGACTTTCTGCAGCGTGTTGAAGATACGAGGATCGGATCAGTATTGGCGTATCGATCCTCGTTGGGTTCCAAGGTACGTGTTGAAAATTTAAATGTACTGTCATTTAAATTTTTTCGCATTGCTAATTATTTCTTTTTGACATGTAACAGGTTGAGAGCCACTGGGTTGTTGACCTTCGCACGCTTGGTTGAGCCTTCACGTAGAAGGTCACCACGTTTCAACATTGATGCGGCCTTGTTGAGTGCTTTGGTCGATAGATGGAGGCCCGAGACTGGTCCATGCTGGTTGGGCTTACGAACGACAGTGTCGTGAACAACAGTGCGACTGGTGGGTGCTAACGATGGCACTCCCTCCATGGGAAGTCCGTCCAAAATGCAGATGCGGTGATCATTGTCAGGTTCTCCGTTTCATCAAGCCAAGTACTTTGGGTCAGAGGTTCTTTGTTTGCCCAAATATTCTAGATGACGATTTCGTGGTGAAAATATTTTCATTATTATGAATCCTTAGTTTATCACAACATTCAGTAACTTTGTTCGCTTCACGTCTATTCGTTTCTCGCAGAAACCGCCAAGAAGATGTCAATACAAACAATGGATAGACACCGAAAAGGTTCTAAGTGATCCAACTTCCCATGTGGTGCAGCTTGAATTGCCAGAGCAATACAGGTTTACTAAAGCGCACTTTGAGAGGGGAGAGGGATTCTCACATAGGGGTTAGCTATTATCGGACAACTTACCTTAGTCAAATATGCAATGTCATGTTTTGTTGTCCTATTACTATATCGTCGTCGTGTTCAACTCTTGCACTACCTTCCTTCTAGTTCGAATCTAATCTTATCTATGTAACCGCAATGGAACCAGATGTGTCATGTTTAAATTGTACTACAACTTCTTCTTGTTTCAGTGCATATAATGTTTCTGTGACCGAGACTACAATAGGGCAATATCAATTTCGTACATTAATACCACAGATAAGTTACAACATCAACTTTTACTTAAAACATGAAATTGCAAAACTACCGACTCCGATAGATTTTTCAAAATATTATCAACATCAAATTTTTTAAGTGTACTTTGCCTTTGTATTGTATATTTTCATTCCTTTCGGTCATTAGGAAAACTGCTCTATTAAAAATGATGATGCATTGACATATGAGGAGTCATGGATATGCTCAACATCAATTCTAAAAAAAAGTTTCTTCTCGGTTTCTAAAAACATGTTCTATAAATTGAAAATTTTTGGAATCGTCCAAAAACGATTTTCAGAATTTTCGAAAATAGACAGAACCAATTTTCGCTTCTGGAAATTTTCGGCCCTATCCGAAAGTGATTTTTCAAATTTTCCAAAATAACCGAGAAGCAAAATAAGGTTCTGTAAATTAATAAATTACAAATGGATATATCTAAAATTATTAAATTATAACTCCGATATGTTTCTCCAAATATTCAATTACAAATGGGTATTAATCAATTATAATAAATTATAATTATAAAAACAACTTAAAAACTTAATTATAATAACAACTTAAAAATTATAATTAATCGATTATAAAAAATTCTGTCATTAATTAATTACTAACAACTTAAAAATAATTCTTACCAAATTGAAAAAAAAGTTCTGTAAATTAATAAATTAAAAATGGATATATCTAAAATTAATAAATTATAAATCCGATGTGTTTCTCCAAATATTCAATTACAAATGTGTATTAACCAATAACGAAATTATATTTATAAAAACAACTTAAAAACTTAATTATGAAAACAACTTAAAAATTATAATTAATCAATTATAAAAAAACACTCATTAATTAATTATTAACAACTTAAAAATAATTCTTAACAAATTAATATTAATTAATAACTTAAAATTAATTAATAACTTAAAAACAATACTTAACAAATTAAAAAAAAGGGGCTGGGGCCAGGCCTATCGAACAGCCAGGTTCAACTGGGCCGGCGGCCTGGCCTGTCGAACAGCCGGCGTTCGACTGGACCTTGTCGAACTGCCGCTGTTCGACTGGGCCCAGTCGAAACACGGCCGTTCGATTGATGCGGGCTCTCGTCCCACCGCCGTTCGATTGGGCCTTGTCGAACCGTCGTAGTTCGACAACCGCCGTGGTTCGACAGGCCTATATTTTTGTGATTTTGTGTGAAAACCCACTATTTTTACGATTTTCCATTAAAACAATATTATTTCTTAAAAAAAAATCGGTTGCTGCTCCTGCCATCCCTCTATGCCCAACCCCTCCCCCACACCGACTCCAATCACGAATCCTAATCCAGCATGTCACCATCGTCGCTATCAACTGGCACAGGAGAAAATGCTGTTGAGCTCATAATTAGTGACTTAATTAGATCGGTTCGAACTCATAATCATATAATTAATGAGTCAAGCCTAGCTAAATTTTTAGCTCAACTCGTAGTCATATAATTAAGGAGTCAAGCCTAGCTAAGTTTGTAGCTCGTTATATCCACCCCTACCGGTAATAATGAAGCGGGATTGTAAGTTTGTAACAGTCGTTTAGATTAGTATTCTGCAAGGTTAACTCATTAACGAGGGACAGTTTAGTATCCGACCTGCACAGAAAATATCCAGTACCAAAGATGTACACAGAATTAGACAATCTGAAAGTCATCTACACGAGCTCGCCGTTGTTATCCATGTCGCTCGCGCTAGCACAGGACAAGACGGCAGCGGCCTCCGTTTGCTCCTCCTCCTCCATGGTGTCCGACATCCTCCTCCCCCTCGTCTCCGGCAGGCAGGCGGCGAACAGCCCGAGGCAGCCGATGGCGAGCCCGAACACTCCGAACGACAAGTAGCTCCTCTCGCGGCCGAGCGCGGCGAGCATGGGCGCCACCACGCCGCCCAGCACCGCCGCCTGCCGCACCAGCCCCACCGCCGAGTTGCGCACCGACGTCGGGAACAGCTCGATGGAGTACATGAGCATCACGTCGTACGCTGCGCACGACGCGAAGAAGGAGGACAACTCGGCGGCGAGGCGCAAGCCGCCGGTGCGCCCCTCCTCTGGGATGACGACGCACGCGAGGCTGCACAGTCCGGACGCCGCGGTGAGCGCGACCACCGAGCTGCGCCGGTTGAACCTGCCCATGAGGAGCCACGAGAGGATGGACGACGGGAGCTCGGCCACCGCGTTGTACGCCACGCTCAGGTAGATGTCGGAGCTCAGGCTGCCCACGTTGAGCGGCATCCCGTAGTAGACCATGCCGACGCCGAAGCTGGCCGTCGTGATCGCCGCTAGCCTCTGGAGCGCCCACCGCCGCTCCCATATCGACCGCAGCGTCGCGAACATGCCCTCGCCGCCGGCCACGCCGTCCCCGAGCTCCACAGCGCACGCGTCCAGCATGGAGAAGCTCGACGTTGTGATGTCTTCGCCGCCGATGCCGCCGCCGCCGTTGAGCGATGCGATCTGCCGCACCGCCTCGACGGCCTCCTGCTTCCGGCCGCGCACCAGCAGCCACCGCGGCGACTCCTGGACGAGGAAGTAGAGCAGAACGGCGTAGAAGAGGGACGGGAGCGACGTCCATATGTATATGTTCCGCCACGACGCCTCGCGGAACGTGTACGCGAGCGCCGGGAGCGACAGGAACCCGACGGTGAAGAAGACGAACCCCGCGACGCTCACCGTGTTGCGCCACCACTTCCCGACGAGCTCTGTGGACAGGACCATCGCGGACGTGCCTCCCATGGTCCTGCCGAACCCGCACACGAACCGCAGGGCGGCGTACACCCACACGTTCGGCGAGAAGGCCGTGAGCAAGCCGGCCACGGACATGGTCACCAGCGACAGGAAGAGCATCTTCCTGCGGCCGAGATGAGTGTCGGCGAGCGTCGTGAGCAGGAAACCTCCGGCGAGGTTGCCGGCGAAGAACGACGATGCCGGGAGGGAGACGAGCGCCGGGCCGCCGCCGCCGCACTTGAGCGCCCACTCCGACACCACCGACGTCTCGGCCGGGCGGTCCCACTCCCACGTGCCGGGCGGAAGCGCGCACGGCGAAGCCGAAGCCGAAGCGGCCGGCGAGCAGGACGAGCCGGGGTCGCCAGCCGCGGCCTCGACGCCGGTGCAGTGCCATGGCGGCTCCGCGTCCGTGAACACGGACACGAACACCTGCTGCGCCTCGAAAGACCAAGTGAAGGCCAGCAACATGGCCTTGAGCAGCTGGCGGGCGCCGGTGGCGCCGATGTACGTCTCGATGGCGTCGTCGATGGACGGCGCCTTGGCCGGCTTTGCTTCATGGCTCGTCAGCAGCGGGGTGGTGGCCGCGTCGGCCATGGGCGATTTGTCGAAGTTGAGTGCCCCCTCTACTGATCTCCCTCGCGATCGATGGAACTTGCTAGTGGTAGTATTTATATGCCAAGCCCGGTGCAATCTGCAGACTGGAATATGGTGGCTCCATCAATCGGGGGACGCTGATATCTGACCTCGCGCGATCAGTTCCCCCTTACGTCCTCTCTATATGTACATACTTTATACTTTATATATGTATATATATATACTTTCTATATACGTGTGTGTCTATATATATATATTACATGCATATACATGTATTTTAGACGTATAAATTTTTTTATGTATATAGGTACAAACTTTATATAGATACATAAAAAGTTTATACATATATATACGTATGCAGAATGAAATATTCTGTGGACCCAAAAGCTGACCATGCGGGGGCCACATGTGAGTGATCACTAATTAGCGATTGCGTCATGTATCGGCTTGGATTCCTTGTAAATCATAATCCTTAGAGAACTCGACGTTGTTGAGGGTCTTGCCTTGGATGAAAACGGTGTGAAAAATCCCAACTGTACATCGGTTATTGTTCACGTTTCCGTTTTGTACCAACCATAATGGTATAGTTTCTTTTTTCATATTTTAGCGGTATATCACTTTTGTCAATGTCCTAAATATGGAATACCTTATACTTGTGTACTAAGGTTCGGTGAAGCCCACCATATTGTTGATATGAAATTTCGTCGTGACACACGAAGGCCTGGGAGATTTGCTTAGCTCCAATGCAGATCCTAAAATATCGGGTTCAGGCGTGCCAGTCAGTTTAATCCTCCAACTGACAAGATAGATAAATTGATGATCAAAGAGCCGATCAGCCAATAAGTCGATGTAACAATTCTAGCCGATGTTGATACGATTTTAAATAATCGACTATATATCCGATGTAAATTCGGACACTTAGATAAAGATAATGGAAGGAGTTGAACAAACCATCCAATTGGTCGATGATAAATATGATGAAGTAGATGTCCAATGAACCAATCGGTCGATATTGATACAAAATATTAAATGTAGGCTCGATGGTTAAAATATATATCAGCTGGAGATCCGATATAAAGATAACTTATTGGCTATCACTCCGATAAAATATAAAACAAATCTATAAACTTAGCAAGACTTAGATTATCAGCAATAATATAAAAGATCGGACCTAACCGAGACAGTTATAGATTACGTCTGATCAAATAAGCTAGATAAGCCGATAGATATACGCTAACATGATGGATATAATAAATCTATTTAAAACAGCATTGTGATTATAGAGATATATCGACTAAGACAGAAGATCGGACCTAACCAAGACAGTCCCAACTTAACTGATGCGTCGATAGAATTGAAATATCAGGTAGACAACTATACCAGCCAAACCAGAGCAATCCAAGAGATCGAATCGATGTAGCCTTGAACAACGCTAATATAGTCGATACAATTGCCAGGGCCAACGGAACTTAGAGCTCACCCTTTCGTCAGAGATCGAAGCAATGCAGCCCCGCGTCAGGTGTCAAGTTTCGCCGGTGATAAAACCTCGAAAAAGAGGGTGGTGATGCACTGAAAGTTGTATTGATCGAGATATAAATTACAAAGACCCTAAGTATACATATTTATACTATCGGGTTGATACTGGTCCTTATCGAATACGTTACAAGTTTCTTAAAGATAAATTAGAAAGATACAAGTCCTAATCGAACACTAGACAAAACTTTCTAAAGATAAAAAAATTACTAAATATTGCCTAATTAATAGATAGAATTAAACTGTCATGTCATGATCTTCACAATTTTTTTCTGAACTTGGTCTCTTCTAGATAACTTCCATCCACTGTATGACTTCTTTCTTTAACCTAATCCACTAAACAATCTTACCAAATTTTGACGTTAACACATATATCAAGTCATATACGAAATCAAGCCTCATACGCATGAAAAAGATGCTAAGAGGATAAGAAAACAGTCCCAATAAGAAAAGAGAAACAGAGTCCTATTCGAACACTGCAAGATCTACTCGGATTGTATCTATACTTACCTCTTTAGTTCTACTTGGGCAAGGGGACACCCGAGAGTATAAATATAAGACCCCCCTAAGGAGAAGATGGGACACCCCAAGCGAACACCAAGACACGCTAAGACAACACAAGCCCAAACAAGGCCTATACGATCCACAAATGTTACAAAAGCCAAGAAGGATCTATAGCCGCCTCTCAATCTCGCCGAGTTTCTATTCGAGAAATCCGATGACTGCTAGCCGTTGACCACATGCTCGAGCTTTATGTCGCTAGACTGACATAGACTAGATTAGGTTCTTCTCCCATTGTACTCGTGAGAGATTGATTATATAATGGCAACATCGAATTTGGCCAACAGAAATAAAACTATTACCCGTCAGTAGGAGCCCAAACTAGTATAAAAATGCATGTCTCTCGTCTCTTTTACCACAATCTCACGTATGCCCTAGTATCAAAGATCTCCATACTAGCATACTCTATAAATATCATAGGCGAGTACAGCCCGTCAACATTTTTCATACTACATAAATTACCGTATAATACCAACACCTATCAGAGAATTCAAAAAAAACTTAACCATAAACCTCATGTATTGTCATTGCTATATTTTACGAAGTATTTAAAATTAGTTAGTTATTATTGCTTTGAATCTTCTCTAATATATGTGTATAACACTAATTCATCGTGTAAATATAACTTTGAGTTCCTAATTCTGTTGTTCGGGGTCAATGATGCCGCTGGCTCCACAACTAATATGTCTCGATGCTTCTCAGTGCTAGGATGAGTGCAAGTGCAACTGTTGCATTGCAACACACAAGTTGATACATGTATAGGTAACCCATAATCAACTGAAACAACATATATGAAATGAAGACAGATGGAATCTTTTTTGTTTTAAAGGGGTGCGGAAGGCAATTTTATATATTCTTTCCATCTATGGTACATGTAAGTAATTCTTGCCGATGTAGCCAGCAAGAGTGATTTCTCTGCTTCACGTCAATTAAAGAGTGTTATATGTGCTCAGGCATGAATACTGAAATGTGCAAATTCCACATATATATATATATGCTCAGGCAAAAATACTGGAAAGTAAATATTCTGTAGCTATATACTCGGACATAAATACTGGAATAATTAAGATAGAATCAGAACTAATTAAAGATAGTTAGTACTAGTGGAGTAATTAACAGGCTGCTCGTGTTACATCTGGCTTGAGCAGCTGATAGGAGGTCGGGCTGCCGGCTATGGCCTTATTCGTTAATCTTTCCATAAAAGAATTAAGAGAGATGTGAAGAGAATTTATTTCATATTAACTGTGGTGTGAAATTAATCTTTCTTAATCCCCTTCAATTCCTTTCTCTTAAGGATTAACTGAACACGGTCCAAATGATTGGGAATATCATTGACTGCGAGCACTACAAATAGAAACACCACAAGCAACTTGATGAGACAAAAAGGGACATCACAAGCAACTAGATGGGAGAGGATTGCGGCACTGCAAGGGCTGAACGGCGGCACGAGTTGAGTGTTGGTTGATCGTTTCGGTAGGGTGTGCCGAATAAAATAAAAGAGAAATAATTTTAGTTATGTTTTGTAACAGAAATAAGAAATAAGAATTAGAGGTTGTTTGATTGGTTAATAACAATTTAATATACTTATTGGTTCAGCCCCTGAGCCCCACCAACGCGAAGGGGACTCTCGAACCTTTCTATTGCCAAAACCCAAAACCCTATGCGATCTCGCATGATTGATCTCAAGCGTTGGAAGAGGTTTGTAGCGCTAAACCCAAGCCTAAACTTCTATGGCAAATTCTTACAGAAGAATAAGAAGATCGAAAACAGTAGCAATCATCAGTGGTTCTCACAACGGTCAGTCATCATCAATTTCCGTAATTAGGGTGATTATAATAGGGCAAAGTAATTTGCGTATCGGTGTATAAGTATAATATCGAGAGGATATATGGGCTTCTCAAGGGACCAGGAGGCACGAGATCACTTTTGGCCTTTTGGGTTTTGTACTTATGATGCAATGTTTTGGGCAACGGGCGTCATGGTGCTCGAGAGATGGATGAGAGTGCATATGCTGCATATAGTCTCACAAACCGAGGGATGAAATAAGTAAGTGGGATAGAAATGTGGGACATCGACTCATTGTTAGGGACGAATTCGGTGACTCGGATACGGACGAAAACTATATCTATCATATTTATTTTCATAATTTTTTTTAGATTCAAAGATGATAATGAATATCCTGAATACCAAGACGAAACCGAATACTATCAAAAACAGATATGAAACGAATACAAAACGAATATCGTCATGAATATTTCTCAGAACATAGAAACCCAAACTGTTGCTTCCTAAATCAATCCAAGGATATAACTAGTTTTTCTTTTGAAAAAATAATATCAAATTCTCCTAATTTCAGCAATTGTATATAAGCATACGGAGAGGGATTCTAACCGGGTGAAACCTGATTTCAGCAACTGATGTAGGCACATACTAAGAACTAATGCTCCGCAAGCACATAGCGGCAAGAAAAGAAGTACACGGCGTATAGCTAGATTGATAGATACACGTCTTCCCTCCTTGCATTGCATAATTCCATTGTAGATCTACACAGGACATAGCACACACCAGAGATAAAACCATTGGAGGAATAACCAACAGATGAGTCAAACGTATCTCCACGAGCAGAGCAGAGGCAGCAAAATCTTGCCTGGGCGTCAGATTCCAACGCTGGAGCGGAGCGGCTCGCGTGTACCTGGAGACGCGTGCGGCAAGACGACGGCGACGCCGTGGCTTCGCTTCGCCAGTCGCCACCTGCTCGGCTGCTCGCCGCCAAGTGCCCTGCTGCGTCGGCGTCTGCCACTGGTTGGGCTAATGGGCCGGGCTAATATCGATATGAACTTGAGTGTGGGCCAAACATGAAGGCCTTAAATTCCGGATATTTGGGAAAAATCTCCAGAATACTTACCCTCGTTGTATTCGTTTATATATCAAGGGGAACTTGGTTATCAAACAATTAAAAAAAATTATGAACGTGCTGAGAATTAAATATGAAACATTGGGATTAAAACCACATATTTTTTACCACTACCATTACACTATCAAGTGTATCTTACTTTTCATCCCTACTCACTGTCAATGGCGTCATAGATTGTTTTCAATTACTAAATATATGCTTTTTGTTCACAAGAAACTTGGTTAACAGAGCTTTTGACAGAAACAAACTAGGAACAAAGCTCTATATATTCTATAGGGAGAATAGCTACTGTAGTCCCTAAAGTTTCTCTCTAGGATCAGTTTACCCCTAGAAAAAAGGTTAAGGTTAGTCCTTGTCCTTTTAAATGGTCCAAAGAAATGCTTGTACTTTGTCATATGGCCTAGAATAGTCATTGGGTCCATCAAAATCGTCATATGAACATGCCATGTTATCATTCATGCAAAATCTATGATGAATTGTTCAATTTACCCTTACGTATATCATAGAAAAATAAAAAATAGAAAAATAAATGTAAGGGTGAATTAGACATAACCATAAGAAAAAAATACTTTTTCTTTTTTCACCCTTTTGTCATATATTTTTGCTCTTACATATTTTTAGATATAACCATAGGAAAAAATATTTTCATTTTGTTCGTTTTGTTTTTTATTTTTCTATGATATATGTAAGGGTAAATTGGACAAATCATTATAGATTTTGCATAGGAGGATGATACGGCATATCCATGTGGCGATTTTGGTGGGACCAACGACTATGTTAGCCCACGTGACAAATTTAAAGGATTTGTTTGGACTATATAAAAAATTGACTAAAATGACTCAGGAGCAAAACTTTAGGAATCATATTGGCTATTCTCCCTATTCTATAACAAAAGAATCTTAGTTTTGAAATGTCACCAGTACTGTACCATGCTACGCCGTGGAGGCATGGAGGGCCTTGCCTCTTGACACGCTGGTGACTACAACCTTTTTTTTCTTGCGTTTCGTGTGAAAATAATGTAGAGAGAAAAGGACACGGCGATGAAAGAGAACTTGTACGAAAAAATAGTGAATGGAATAACGCGTGAAAAACACATGAGAGAAATTTCAGAAAGGAATCACGAAAAGAGATCAAATCGCTGTACGATCAAGTAACAGCGTAACTGAGTTCCAATAGAGTAGGACATGACTAAAAGAGAATCTCAGAGAAGAAAATGTGTATCGAACAATGCAGGTCGAAACCATGACACTGATCGCTTGCATAATAATCTTGCTAGTGAGCAACAACCTCATCTATCTTCTATCTATCTATCTATCTATCACTCTATTATATTATTATATTATTAAGACAGCTCGAAAAGAAGACACATATTAGCTATGGAGGCTATAAATTTTCACATTAATCGAAGAAAAAAAAGAAGAGTTCAAGTAAAAATAAAATCTACAAAATAACTGAAATTTCAGAATTAAAAAAAAAGCAATATTAAAAGAAGAGTCAATATAAGAATTCAATACGTGATTAATTAAATGAGGAATAAAAAATAAAAAAATTCTAAAATTAGAAAAAGAAAAAAAAGAGTTCAAGTACGAATACAATCTGAAGAATAACTAAAATTCAAAATTAAAAATAAGCAATATTAAAAAAAAGAGTCCATATAAAAACCAAATATGTGATTAATTAAATTCGAAATAAAAAAATAAAAAATCTAAAATCAGAAAAAAAAAGTTTGAGAATCTCACAATAATCGAAGAAAAAGAAGAAGAGTCCAAATAAAAATATAATCTAAAAATAACTGAAATTCAAAATTAAAATAAGCAATATTAAAAGAAGAGTCCATATAAGAATCCAATAAATGATTAATTAAAATTCGAAATAAAAAATAAAAAAATTCTAAAATTAGAAAAAGAAAAAAGAGAGTTTAAGTACGAATACAATCTAAAGAATAACTAAAATTCGAAATTAAAAATAAGCAATATTGAAAAAATAGTCCATATAAGAACCCAATACGTGATTAATTAAATTAGAAATAAAAAATAAAAAAATTCTAAAATCAGAAAAAAGGGAGTTTGAGAATCTCACATTAATCGAAAAAAAAGAAGAGTCCAAGTAGAAATACAATCTAAAAATAACTAAAATTCAGACATAAAAATAAGCAATATTGAAAGAAGAGTCCATATAAACCCAATACATGATTAATTAAAATTCAGAATAAAAAATAAAAAAATCCTGAAATTAGAAAAAAAAAGAGAGTTGAGGTAGGAATACAATCTAAAGAATAACTGAAATTCGAAATTAAAAATAAGTAATATTGAAAATAGAGTCCATATAAGAACCCAATACGTGATTAATTAAATTCGGAATAAAAAATAAAAAAATTCTAAAATCAGAAAAAAAAAAGAGAGTTTGAGAAGGAATAAATTTTAAAATAGCTAAAATTAGAAATAAAAAAAATTGAAAGAACAATCCATATCGAACTTCTAGATTAGAAAAAGGAAAAAGATAGTTTCAATAGGAATACAATTTACAACTAACTAAAATTCAGAATAAAAAATAAGGAAAGTTGAAAAAACAGTCTATCAAAAAAAAGAGAAAAGAAAAGTCGAAGTAGAAATACAATTAAAAAACAAGTGAAATTTGAAATTAAAAATAAGAAATATTGAAAAAAGAGTCCAGATAAAACCCAATATATGATTAATTAAAATTCACAATAAAAATAAACAAAATCTGAAATTATGAAAAGAAAAAAGAGAGTTCGAGTAGGGATACAATTTGGAAATAACTAAAAAAATAAAAATGATTAATGAAAGAAATATTACATGTAGAACACAACACAGTACGAGGTAAAATTTATAAAAAAATAAATTCTGAAAATTTTAAAAAATAAAAGTTCAAGTAAAATACAATTCATAAATGACAAAAAATAAATCAGATTGAAAAATATTGAATGTTGAAAGAACAATCCATCTAAAACACAAAGGTAGTAAATGAAAATAAAAGTAGGAAGAAGCAACGGACTCATAAAAAAGTAAGGTGACAGTGGTTGATAGGATATCTAGATATATAAACGAAACCCCAAAATTGATTATATTTGATTTTTAGAATCCCAATGACGATTAAAAGGAGAGATAACAGGCATATCATTAAGCAGCTCAATCGCAAACAGTTGGCTGGATTTTTAAAGTAAAAAAATAAACCTCAATGATAATTATTTTTGATTTTTAAAATCCCTAGTGACATTAAAGAGGTGAGACAGCGGACGGGCTGTAGAGGAGTATAGCAACAACATTTGACGGGACTTTCAAAAATTATAAAAATGAAACCCGACGAGACAATAAACTCTAGAAATTAAAATGTCTAATTTTTGAAGGTTTCAAGAATTATGAATAAAATTTTGGTAGGTCAAGCAAACAAATAAAAGAGTAAGGGATAATGACTAATATGATTTTTAAAAAACTATAAAATTAGAAATCTCGAGATGATAAGGTTCGATTTTTGAAAGTCATAAAACAACAAAATGATTATTTCACAAATTTTAAGTAAAATTATGTAAAAAGATATATAATTTTATGAATGCTAGTCACGTAATTGCGCGGGTCAAGCTAGTTGAATGCATATGAAAACGGAAACGGATTAGAGAGAAGGCAAAGGAAATAGTGTCTGGAGTCATGCATGAAAAAAGCATACACGAAAGAAAAAGTCATATGAGGAATCATCAACGACAAAACAGTCGTGGCCTACTGAATAACAAATTGAGGATATGAGAATAATCGAAACTTAAGACAAACGCATGTCATATCGGACAATATAATTGATCACACTACTCCAATATTAATTGAGATGGGAGTACGTACTTACTAATTTACATTTTGGATCATATATGATGTATTGATTAGATAGCATTAATTAGTGCTATCAAATTGTGACAGGACTGCATCCTGAGCCGTCGAGTAACACAAAGACAAAAGTATCTAGCAGAGCGTGCTTAAGCTAAGGGGGTTAATGGCCTCGGAGACCCAGCAAAGAGAATATTATCATTCAAGGTAAGACTAAGCGACAAACATAGCTCCTTTCGATTAGAGTAAAACAAAACTATCCATCTACACGCTTCTTTATATTATTGAAATTTAAAACATGAAAAAATAAAAAACAAGTCCACCAACATCACAATCGTTCTCAAGGGCTACGAATGATCACTGCTATAAAAACCCTCATAGAGACCGGTCTTATAGGTGCCGGTTCATTTAAAACCGGCACCTATGGGCCTTTTCCCATCTCCCACGGTGAAAAAATAAAGAACCGATACTTTTAAACACAATAGGTACCGGTTCTTTAGAAAAAACCGGGACCAATACTATAGGTACCGGTTTTTTAAAATAACCGGTACCTATAATATATGATAGGTACCGGTTTTCTAAAGAATCGACACCTATAATATATTATAGGTGCCGATTTTTAAAAAAAACCGACACCCATTAGAAACCGAGCTGAACCGATCGATAAGCCGAGCCGAGCCGATCAGCCGGCACCGCATATATAAGAACCCAGCCTTATCATATCCTCCTCCGTTTCCCCCTCTTCCCTTTCGCTCTTCTCTCCCTCTCTGGCGGCAGGCGGCGGCACCCGGGGGCGGCAGGCGACGGCGGCGCGCGCACTCCCTTTCGCCTGATCCGGCGGGAGGGGAGGCAGCAGGCGGCGGTGCCCGAGGAGAGGCGGCGGGCGGCGGGCGGCAGAGGCGCCTTCCCTCCGCCAGATCCGGCGGGAGGGGAGGCGGCAGGCGGCGATGGCCGAGGGGGAGGCGGCAGGCGGCGGTGCCCGAGGAGAGGCGGCTGGTGGCGGGCGGCAGAGGCACCTTCCCCTCCGCCAGATCCGGCGGGAGGGGAGGCTACAGGCGACGGTGGCCGAGGGGGAGGCGGCAGGCGGCAGTGCCCGAGGAGAGGCGGCGGGCGGCAGAGGCACCTTCCCCTCCGCCAGATCCAGCGGGAGGGGAGGCTACAGGCGACGGTGGCCGAGAGGGAGGCGGCAGGCGGCGGTGCCCGAGGAGAGGCGGCGGGCGGCAGAGGCGCCTTCCCCTCCGCTAGATCCGGCGGGAGGGGAGGCGGCAGGCGGCGGTGGCCGAGGGAGAGGCGGCAGGCGGCGGTGCCCGAGGAGAGACGGCGGGTGGCGGACGGCAGAGGTGCCTTCCCCTCCGCCAGATCCGACGGGAGGGGAGGCTGCAGGCGACGGTGGCCGAGGGGGAGGCGGCAGGCAGCGGTGCCCGAGGAGAGGCGGCGGGCGGCAGAGGCGCCTTCCCCTCTACCAGATCCGGCAGGAGGGGAGGCGGCAGGCGGCGGCGCCTAAGGTGAGTTCGGCTCGATTTGAGCCGACTCTTTTTTTTTGGCTCGTGCGAATGTATAGATGCCGGTTCTATAGGGTTCATAGGTGCCGGTATCTTCTATTGGTGCCGACCAATTGGTGCCGGATGAAAATCCGGCACCTACGAACTCTTGCAAACCGGCACCAATCTCATATTCTGTAGTAGTGGACCGTGCTAACCTAAGAAAAGAATTTACATAATTGATCATTGTGGATCTAAATTTAAAATTAATGAAATAAAAAGGACCAGCGAGTTTTTCCCGTCTCAATCGCCTTTTTCCGCTAGATCCATGCCACTTTCGCCAGCGTTAGCCTAGCGCCCTCAGCTCCTACTGTCGAGGCAACGCCCGCACGTCTCATCCCTACCATAATAACCACTCACCATTAGGCTTCCACCTCCCACAGCCTCACCTAAAGTAAGAGTGGACTTAACGAGCCGACTCGGCTCGCTAAGGCTTAGTTTGTTTGACCTCGTTATCTTAATGAGCCGGCTGTTAACGATAAAAAAGCCTAGCTCGACTCAGCTCGTGAGCTAGCTCGTTAGTCTAGTTAACACATTTGTACCACATTTATAATTTTTAACTTACTATTTTACCATATATAAACCTAATAATGAACACTAACTAACGGAGAACTCATTAAACATAAATAGTTTGGATAGAATTAAAGGACTAATCACTAGTTAAGAAGCACTATGTACGTGAAAATATAATTATCCCTTATACTAACGAGCTAAATGAGTAGCTCACGAGCTAAATGTCTATTTTGGCTCAACTTATTAAGACTAAGAGTTCGAGTCGATCCAACCCAAGCTCGCGACGAGTCGATACTGAGCCATGAGTTTAGAGCTTTTGTCCACCTCTACCTTAAGGCTTAACACCAGACGAAGGTTGAAGAAGTCTGGTCAAAAATCAACTGATCAGTAGCAAAAGTGGCAATTTACTAGAGAAAAAAATAGAAATTTGTATTGGAACATGTAATAAACCCAACAATTTGTGCCCCGGCCCATATAACAAAAACTTACAAAACACCACCATTTTCCTATGTTTTGTATAACAGAGAATAATTTATTTTATACCATTTCGATACATCAAGATTTATAACCCTTAATCAATTGAAACAACATTTATGAAAGAAAAAAATATGGAATCTTTCTTTTCATGGGTTGAAAGAAATTTTATATTTTGCATCTACGGTACAAATTAATACTGAAATGGCTTCCAGAACAATAGTTTAAGATAGAATCGGAACTAATCAAAGAGATATAGTAGTGGAGCAAAGTAATTAACAAGCTGCTCATAAGACATGCCGGACTGAGCAGCTGATTAGAGGCGGGAGACTGCCGTGAAGTCATCCTTAGATTTTGTTTTTTTTAAGTGGTAAAGATTAGCATTTTCTAGAAACTTGGTTACAATATTAATTTTGACAGAATTAGACAACGGATGAAGCTCTAACGAAAGAATCTCACTATTGAAACGTCACCAGTGTACCATGCATGTTCCCAGTTCTCCAAATAAAGAAAACAAAAGCACGGTTAAAGCAACTTGCTTATCATTGGTGTTAAACATATGGTTTGAGCATATTCCAAATTGGCTGTCATACAGAACTAAATAAACGACCTTGCATAGCAACAAAGCCAACAACTGCGATCACCAGCTAGTCAGCAGATACATGACCTTTTTCGGATTGTTTCTCCCTTTTTTCCCCTGAAAGTTCAGGACCAAAAAATAAACGCAGTAACATAGCAGACTTAAATCGATAGTCTTTCACGCAAAGCACATTTTACTTGCAGGTGTGGATACTTTAAATTGTCTAATCTTACCGCATGCATTTGGGATTTAGGTTAAATGAATACTCCACTACTAATCTACTATCAAATAGATAGTACTATGGCTAGGAGAATATATTTTAATCCCTGGAGAGATGTTCCCAGCTTATTTTGAGATCAGATCTAAGTCAATGCAGACAAGAAGTGGTCGCTATGTGGACTTCCAGGTAATGCAAATGTATTTGTCTCAGTTTGCGCATCTTAGTTTACTAGCAGGAGTACTAGTTTTCTCAAGGTCCATGCATGCACCAGTGGACATGAATGGATTGTTTGATTATATTCTGCAAGTGGACAGTAGCTTATACGCGAGTGACAGCTTCGTCTGACCAGCACGAGCAAATATCCGGCGCCAAGATGTGTATACAAAACAAACGCGAGTTGGAGGCGATCTACACGAGGTCGGCATTGCTATCCATGTCGCTAGTGGCGGCCGTGACGGCGGCGGCGGCGGCGGCGGAGGCGGCCTCCTTGTGCTCCTCCTCCTCCATGGTGTCCGACATGCTCCTCCCCCTCGTCTCCGGCAGGCAGGCGGCAAACAGCCCGAGGCAGCCGACGGCGAGCCCGAACACCCCGAACGACCAGAAGCTCCGCTCCCGGCCGAGCGCGACGAGCATGGGCGCCGCCACGCCGCCGAGGACGAGCGCCTGACGCACCATCCCCACCGCTGAGTTGCGCACCGACGTCGGGAACAGCTCGATGGAGTACATGAGGATGATGTTGAACGCCGTGCACGTCGCGAAGAAGGAGAACACCTCGGCGGCCATCCGCTCGCCGGTGCCCTCCGGGATGACGACGCACGCGAGGCTGCACAGCCCCGCCGCCGCGGTGAGCGCGATCACCGAGCTCCGCCGGTTGATCCTGCCCATGAGGAGCCACGAGAGGATGGACGACGGGAATTCGGCCAGCGCGTTGTACGTCACGCTCAGGTAGAGGTTGGAGCCCAGGTTGCCGACGTTGAGCGGCATCCCGTAGTAGACCATGCCGACGCCGAAGCTCGCCGTCATGATCGCCGCCAGCCTCCGGAGAGCCCACCGCCGCTCCCACATCGACTGCAGCGTGGCGAACACGCCGTCGCCGCCGGCCCCGGCGTCGTCGCGCTCCGTGGCGCACGCGTGAAGCATGGAGAAGCTGCACGTGATGCCGCCGCCGCCGTTGAGGGCCGCGATCTGGCGAACCGTCTCGATGGCGTCGTGCTTCCGGCCGCGCACCAGCAGCCACCGCGGCGACTCCTGGACGAGGAAGTAGAGAAGAATGGCGTAGCAGAGGGACGGGAGCGACGTCCACAGGTACATGTTCCGCCACGACGCCTCCCGGAACGTGTACGCGAGCGCCGGGAGCGACAGGAACCCGACGGTGAAGCAGGCGAACCCGGCCACGCTCACCGTGTCGCGCCACCGCTTGCCGACGAGCTCCGTGGACAGGACCAGAGCGCACGTGCCCACCATGGACCTGCCGAACCCGCAGACGAACCGCAGGGCGGCGTACGCCCACACGTTCGGCGAGAAGGCCGTGAGCACGCCGGCGACCGACATGGACGCCAGCGACAGCAGGAGCATCTTCTTGCGGCCGAGGAGGGAGTCCGCGAGCGTCGTCAGCAGAAACCCACCGGCGAGGCAGCCGGCGAAGAACGACGACGCCGGGAGGGAGACGAGCGCCGGGCCGGCGCACTTGAGCGCCCACTCGGAGACCACCGATGTCTCGGCCGGGCGGTCCCACGCCCAAGAGCCGGGCGGGAGCGCGCACGGCGAGGCCTCGGCGGCGGCCGGCGAGCAGGACGGGTCGGCGCCGCCGGTGCAGTGCCAGTGCGGCTCGGCGTCCGTGAACACGGAGATGAACACCTGCTGCGCGTCGAAGGCCCACGCGAAGGCCAGCAGTACCGCCTTGAACAGCTGCCCGGCGCCGGTGGCGCCGATGTAGGTCTCGATGGCGTCGTCGATGGACGGCGCCTTCGCCTTCTTGGCTTTGTAGCTCGCCAGAAGCGGGGTGGTGGCCTCGTCGGCCATTGCCGCAGTCGAGTGTCTCTCTACTCTCTCTCTCTTCTTGGCTGCTTTCGCAAGATGCAGCCGGAGACGATGCTCATCGCGATATTTATACGGAGGCGCAGCCACCAGCAGCTGAGGGGCAAACACGTGAATTTCTGCGGCTCGCAGGGGCAAATTTGCAGTGCTCGTATCCCATCGCCGGTGCAATCTGCACGCTGGAAAACAGAGGTGGTTTCGGTGGATTATCGGAGATTATGGCGCTCAAATGTCGGGAGTAATCCTAATAATTTATTCTATTATATTGTATTCTCTGGTATTACATTCATCTTATTATGGATACATAACGAGTATAGAGGAGATAGATACTAAGGGTATAAGACAAGTTAAAATATATTTTATCTCTAAAATTTTGTATTACTGTATCTTATTGTATTTGGCTCTAACTCAAACCAAATATATTTGTACTTCTAACATTTTTTTCTTGTCGTGACGTGAGCGAAACTACGACCAGATTTAAATCTTTTGCTTTTATTATTTTTTTTCTTCTTCACCATCATCAATTATATATGTCTCGTGATGAATATTCCTCCGTTAAGATGGTGTCTGCGTACCCTTCTGATATCGTTCCGAACTCTCCTTGACTCTCCTCCGTCGATGTCCTAGCACGCCGGCGGCAAAGACCGGTAATATTACAGCAACGGCCGACCGGAACAACAAATTTAAAATATCATAACCATTTTGGCGTTGTTTCATGTGACATTCATGCATAGTTGAACCTAATTTTGTATGTTCGGTTGAAATTCAAGTGCCCGAGGTTGATCGGTACAGTCTAATTAAGCTTGAAGTCCCGAAGACACTAGTAAAAAAAGCATTTCCATGCGGTTAGATTCTATTTTTCCACGGTTGGATCGCCTCGTCTGCTTGAAAAAGTCTATAAAAATAACGATGTTTTCATACGGGTGACGCACCAGCACAAAAATTCAATTTTCGCATACGAATGCTTATGTCATCCGCACGCAAAAATAAAAGGCAAAATTTACCATAGGATATCCAAAAGTCGTATAATTGGCTAGGAGACACCTAAAAAAGTGACACTGCCGATGGACACCATCCAATTTGTGTAATTGGTTGTAGGACATCCGAGACAGTATTTTATCATTTCCGGTGAAAAAGAGGAGAGAGAAATTTCAAAATAACATAAATGCCCCTGGCCTTAGTAGCATATGTAACCCCGACCAAACCAAGTCACGTTGCACTTGTTGTTCACCCCACACCCGAAATCCCCATCCAACCTAACCCTAGGCGGCGGCGGCAGCTTCGACTTCGGCCGTGGCTGGTGGCGGCGGTGATGGCTTCTGCTTCAGCGGCAGTGAGCGACCGACTTCTTCTTCTTCTTCGACGGCGGCTAGTGGCGGCTACAGGCGAGCGGCTTCTGCTTCGATGGTGGCTAGTGGCTGCAGCGATCGCTTCAACTGATGCTAGTGGCGGCGGCGACTGAGCGACACTAGGAAGTGATGGTGGTGGTGGTGGTGGTGGAGCAAAGATGCTTCATCTTCATTCTGCATCGCTGCACTGGTGGTTAGGGTTACATGCTGCTAAGGCTAGGGGCATTTTTGTCCATTTGAAATTTCTCTATCTTCTTTCTCACCAGAAATGATAAATATTGCCTCGGGTGTCCTACAGTCAATTACACAAATTTTGTAGTGTCCATCAGAAATGTTGCATTGTTTGGGTGTCTTCTAGCCAATTACACAATTTTTGGATGTCCTGTGGCAAATTTTGCCAAAATAAAAATCTCAAAAATTCAAAAATTGAAACCCTAGCTAGCCCGGTGCCGCCCACCGCCCGCCAAGCCTGGCCGCTCTTGCCCTTCTCCTCCTCCGTTCGTCGTTGTCAGCACGGATCCGGCCTTCGCGGGGCCATGGCGACAGATCCGGCCATCACGGGGCCGCCGGATCTCGCCGCCCACTGTCCATCGAGCCCAATCGCTCTCGCCTTTCGCCTCCTCCTCCTATCATTGGCGGTGGCCCACCCACTAAGCCTAGTGCCGCCCGCCGCCGACAGCCCGCCCTTCTTCGCCAGTGGTGGGAGTATGAGGAGGAGGGAGATAGAGGAGAGGATAAGGAGAGAGAATGAGAATGGAGTGGAAAGGAGAGGGTAGATTTTTTTAAGGTGGAGGGAGGTCGGCTGGACGTTTCGCAGATGGGCCTCTTAACAGGCCCACGTTCAAAAATAAGTTTATTTTCGCATACGGGCCTATTAGGAGGCTCACATTTTCGCATATGGGTCTTTTAAGGAGTCGTATGCGAAAATATAGGATAATTTTGGTGCATTAATGGTTAAGAGGTTTGATTGGTTCAACTATTATAGAAAGATGGTTTCTAAGTGATATGTATGAGGTACATACCCTAATGGTACTGTTACTAGGAACCGGCTCATTTGACGTCGTGGAGGAACGTCATGGCGTAACGTAGCTGAGGCAATCCACCGCCTAGTCGAATCCGACGCCTCTCCGCTCATTGCTCTGTTTGTTAACTTAATTAGTGTTTTGAAGGGAAAATAAACATGGCAACCATGTTTGCCGCCAAAATCACAGATCGCTTCCTCTTCTCTTATGTGCTCCTCCTACCAAAACCTTGAATTAACGAGGTTTGATTCTTGAAGACGATGATACCGCGTGAACTCATAGATCGTCTGTTCTCGTAGATCGTCTGTACTCGTCGAGCGATCGTTACTCTGTGTCTCTGCCATAAGCCCACAACATCTCGCCTCATTCATATCCTACAACCCTGATTGGTGGAGACAAGCTGCAAATTCCGATGGAAAATCAGAGCAACGTAGTGACAAACCAGGAGGTAAACCAGACTAACAGAGGATCAAATGAGTAAGTGACTAGTTCGATTATGCTTCCACAATAATGTTGATTTCATCATCTGTTTACTCGTATAATAAAGATCACAATGATTCGGTGGATAAAATCATGATGATATATACTTTGAGCAACATATTATTCAGATCATGGGTTTAGAGAGCATGAACCAGCAACAAAGTGCAACATATATACTAGTCCGTAGTCACACAATCAACATATCTTTGAAAATTATTATGCATCAATAGTTTTTTTGTGTGTGTTTTTCACAGAGCAAATCCAATACCTAGTTGGATACCTCAAATAGGCATGAAGTTCAGCACCTTCGATGAGGCTTGGAAATTCTAGGAGTACTATGGAGGTCAGATTGGATTTAGTGTCAGAAAGAGGTACTCAAACCCAAGTAAATTTGATGGAAAAAATACTTCCTGCAGATATGTTTGTAGCAAGGAGGCTCACCGAGTAGCAGATAAAAGAGATCACAATACTAAGCAATCACGAGCTGAAACTAGGACTGATTGCCAAGTCCGAATAAGCCTTATAATAGATCAAGAAACAGGAAACTATGATATATTTGATCTTTTTCTTGAGCACAACCACATGCTCCACTTGAAGGAAACATGCCACCTTATGCCATCACAACAAAAGATTTCTGAAGTGCAGGCTTTCGAAATTGAAATGGCTGATGATTCAAGTATTGGACCCAAAGCTGCTCATGAATTGGCTAGTCGACAAGTTGGTGGATCTTGCAATCTCAGTTATACTCGTCGGGATAACAAAAATTATTTGCGTACTAAACGACAAAGGGAGCTAATGTACGGTGAAGCAGGTAGTATGTTAAAATACTTGATGTCACCGAAAATCCATCTTTCCAGCCGTACAATTGGATTGTGAAAAGCAAATCACAAATATATTTTGGGCTGATGCTAAAATGATTGTTGACTTTGGTGATGTTATAACTTTTGACACTACTTTTGGAACAAACAAGGAGTATAGGCCATTTGGTGTTTTCATTGGATTCAATTATTTTAGAGAAACTATTATTTTTGGTGCTGCCCTCTTATATGACGAGACATTTGAGTCATTCAAATGGCTTTTTGATATTTTTCTGGCAACACATAATGAGAAGCAACCTAGAACTATATACACAGACCAAGATATTGCAATGGGAAAAGCAATTGAGCATGTATTTACATAAGCATGGCATGGATTATGCACTTTTCATATAATGCAAAATGCCACCAAGCATTTACCTAGTAATAGAAATAGTGAAACAAATCTGCTTACAGAATTCAGTTCTTGCATGTATTACCATGATGATAAGGTGAAGTTTGAACAAGCTTTTGATGCTATGAGAAGAAAAGTACAAAAACAAACATGGTTTGATAGCATATATAAAGTAAGGGAGAAGTGGACAGAATGTTACATGAGAGATGTTTTTACCTTGGGCATGCGAAGCACACAATTAAGTGAGAGCTTGAACAATGACTTGAAAAATCACTTCAAATCGAATCTTGATATTATTCGATTTTTCAATCATTTTGAAAGGGTTGTAAAAGGCAAGAGGGACAATGAACTGAAATCAGAATATGAATCCAGGGAAAAACTACCTAGAATCAAGATGAGGTCACCCATGTTGCTCCAAGCAAGTAAGGTTTACACTCCAATGATATTTGAATGTTTCCAAACAGAATACGAGAGATCTACTGCAGTATGCACTAAAGTATTAGATGGGAACTACCAATTCGCAGTAGCAATTGGTGTTGGAATATGATCCGAATTATAACGTGAGTCTTGTGGGGACGCCTGGAGGGCCCACGGTTCGGGTATGTTTATTAGCGGATTTGTTTCCGTATTTGACTGCAGTCAGTCCATCCTATAAATACATCTTGTAAGCCGCACAGGAAGAGCTGACGACTCATTGTATTCCCTGCGTTCTGTAAACTCCCTCCATATAGTGAAGATTGCCGGTCGACGCCCGTGGATTTTTCCCGCAAGGGTTTTCCACGTAAAATCTGTGTCTCGTATTCGATCTTGATTTGCGTTATTTGCTAACAAGTGGTATTAGAGCCAGGCACGAGATTGAGAAAAAAAAAAGAAGTTAGGGTTTTAGTCCTGTTCATCGCGCCGCCATCGAGATCAATCTGCACACGGTGATTTCTTCGTGCTGTCAAATCAGCGACTTGGTGTTCATACACGTTGAGTCCAAGGCGGAGCTGCCGGCTGTGCACGTCTACGATTCCGAAGCGGAGGCGAAGTACTATTGTCGTTCTATCGATCTACTAAAAAAAAAAAGGTAAAAGCTGCTGATCTGCTAGCTTGTCTACTGTTCACGCGCATCTGTTGTTGTTGCTGTTATGCTGAGTGCTGATCACGCGCACGCGGATCAAGGTAACCAGGGCAGCAGCGTGCTTCTCGTTTCTGGAGGTGAAAAAATCAGATTTCTGGAATTTTTTGCTAAGTGCACACGGTGAAAGCTATCAGGAGTTTTGTTCTTTGGCTGTTTTCAGCTAAACGTACACAAGTTGTGTACCAGGCTGCAGGTTTTTGCTAGGGTTACACCTATATTTCTGCAGATTATTACTCTTCTGGTTATTGCTGTTATTTCTTCACCATGTCTTCAGTGAAGTATGATATTCCTCAACTGGATCGTGACACAAGGTTCGCTCTTTGGCAAGTCAAGATGAGGGCTATTCTTACGCAGGCTGATGTTGATGATGCACTTGATAAATTCGGTAATAAAGATTCAAAGTCTTGGACCGATGAAGAGAAGAGAAAAGATCGTAAGGCCTTGTCCCAAATTCAGCTTCATCTGTCAAATAATATTCTGCAAGATTGTCTGCAGGAGAAAACTGCAGCTGCTTTGTGGCTCAAGTTAGAGTCAATTTGCATGTCTAAGGATTTAACAAGCAAGATGCATATGAAGATGAAGCTATATACTCATAAATTGCAAGAGGGTGGTTCTGTTATCAACCATCTCACAGTCTTTAAGGAGATCGTTTCTGATCTACAGGCTATGGAGGTAGAATATGATGATGAGGATTTGGGACTTATTCTTTTGTGCTCTTTGCCTAGTTCTTTTTCAAACTTCAGAGATACTTTATTATATAGCCATGATACACTAACTCTTGATGAGGTGTGTGAGGCGTTGCATGCTAAGGAAAAGATGAAGTTGATGGTGTCTTCTGAAGGTTCTGCTTCCAAAGGAGAAGCGTTGTCTGTTCGTGGGAGGACAGAAAATAAATCCAACAATAGCTCTAGAGGCAAAAGTTCTAATCGTTTCAGAGGCCGATCAAAGTCTCAAGGTAGAGGAGATAAATTCTGCAAGTATTGCAAGAAAAACAATCACTTTATCGAGGATTGTTTGAAATTGAAGAATAAGGAGAAGAGAACTGGCACATACAGAGAGAAAGGTAAAACCAATGATGAAGGTAATGTTTCTGTTGCTACTTCTGAGGCAGAATATTTCGATGGTGATTCTTTAGTTGCTTTTGCTGGATATGCTAACAGTAATGATGAATGGATTCTTGATTCCGCTGCTTCATTTCATATATGCTCTAATAGAGATTGGTTTGTCACCTATGATTCTCTCCAAGGTGGAGGTTCTGTTAGATTGGGTGATGACAGTCCACTTGATATTGTTGGTATGAGATCTATTCAGATTAAGATGCATGATGGCATTGTCAGAACCTTGGCTGACGTGAGGCATATTCCAAGCCTGAGCAAGAATCTTATTTCTCTGAGTACTCTTGATGGTAAAGGGTACAAGTACTCCGGTGGAGATGGAGTTCTAAAGGTGTCAAGAGGTTCTCTTATTGTGATGAAAGGTGAATTGAAATCTCCAAATTTGTACCGTCTTCGTGGTACTACAATTACAGGTGATGCTGCTGTAATTTCTAATTCATCATCTAATTCTGATGCTACTGATCTTTGGCATAAGCGTCTTGGACATATGAGTGAGCAAGGCTTGCATGAATTGTGCAAGAGAGGACTCCTTGATGAACATAGCATCAGTAAGTTGAAGTTTTGTGAGCATTGTGTGTTTGGCAAACACAAGAGGGTGTCTTTTAATCTCTCTACTCATAAAAGTAAAGGTATTCTTGATTATGTGCATTCTGATTTATGGGGACCATCTCGCAAGCCTTCTTTTGGTGGTTCTCGTTATATGTTGACAATCATTGATGATTATTCTCGTAAGGTATGGCCTTATTTCTTGAAGCATAAATCAGAAGCATTTTCAGCATTTAAAGAGTGGAAGGTTATGATTGAAAATCAAACTGAGAAGAAGATTAAAAAGCTTCGCACTGATAATGGGATGGAATTCTGTTCTAATGAATTTAATACATATTGCAAGTCTCAAGGCATTGTTAGGCACTACACTATTCCTTATACGCCTCAACAGAATGGTGTAGCTGAGCGTATGAACAGAACTATCATCTCCAGGGCCCGTTGCATGTTGTCTAATGCTGGCTTGAATAGGCGTTTTTGGGCTGAAGCTGCTTCCACTGCTTGCTATCTGATTAATCGTTCACCCTCTATTCCTCTTGATAAGAAAACTCCAATTGAGGTATGGTCTGGTTCTCCAGCTGATTATTCGCAATTGAGAGTTTTTTGTTGTACTGCTTATGCTCACGTTGATAATGGTAAATTGGAGCCTAGAGCTGTTAAATGCATTTTTATTGGTTATCAATCTGGTGTTAAAGGTTATAAATTGTGGAATCCCCAGACTCAGAAGGTTATGCTTAGCAGGAACGTTATCTTTAATGAGACTGTTATGTTTGTTGACAATTCTTCTGTTGATGCTCCTATTGAGGGAGAGAAAATAAGTGTGCAGATGGAGCACTTAATTGATTCACCAGATGTTGATAATGTTGCTATGCAAGATGCACCTATTGCTGAAATTTCTCCAATTGTTGATGATTCTTCTGCTATTGAGCATTCTTCTCCAGTTGTGCAGTCTCCACGACATTCTATTGCTGTTGATAGGCCTAAAAGGCAGCCTAAACCTGTTAAAAGGTTGATTGAAGAATGCAATATTGCTTATGCCATGAGTATTGCAGAAGAGATTGAAGGTAATTCAGAACCTTCTAATTATTCTGAGGCTATTACTTCTCCTGATTGCAACAATTGGATGACCGCTATGCAAGATGAGATGGAGTCACTTGAAAAGAATGGTACTTGGGATTTAGTGAAATTGCCCAAGAATAAAAAGCCTGTCCGTTGCAAGTGGATTTATAAAAGAAAGGAGGGTCTTTCTCCTAGTGAGTCAGCAAGGTATAAAGCGAGGTTGGTTGCTAAAGGCTATAGCCAGATTCCAGATTCATGGGTAATCCTGGTAAGGAGCATTGGAGAGCTGTTCAATGGATTTTCAGATATTTGCGAGGTACTTCTAATGCCTGTTTGCAATTTGGAAAATCTAGAGATGGACTTGTTGGTTATGTTGATTCTGATTATGCTGGTGATTTGGATAAGAGGAGATCTCTCACGGGTTATGTTTTCACCATTGGTGGTTGTGCTGTTAGTTGGAAAGCATGCTTGCAGTCCACTGTTGCTCTGTCTACAACAGAAGCTGAATATATGGCTATTTCTGAATCTTGTAAAGAAGTTATTTGGTTGAGAGATTTATACTCTGAACTTTGCGGGGTTTCTTCTTGCACTTCTATACACTGTGATAGCCAGAGTGCTATTTATCTGACTAAAGATCAAATGTTTCATGAAAGGACAAAACATATTGATATCAGATATCATTTTATTCGAGGTGTTATTGCTGAAGGTGATGTGAAGGTATGCAAGATTAATACTCGTGATAATCCTGCTGATATGTTGACAAAGCTTGTTCCTGGAGCTAAGTTTGGGCTATGCTCAAGCTTAGTTGGCATTACAAATTAAGTCCTAGTGACTTTTGGCGCCGGTGATTATTTATTATTGAAGTGAGTTGATTGATGATACTTCATTTGCTACAAGATGAAATTCGTCTCAAGGTGGAGTTTGTTGGAATATGATCCGAATTATAACGTGAGTCTTGTGGGGACGCCTGGAGGGCCCACGGTTCGGGTATGTTTATTAGCGGATTTGTTTCTGTATTTGACTGCAGTCAATCCATCCTATAAATACATCTTGTAAGCCGCACGGAAAGAGCTGACGACTCATTGTATTCCCTGCGTTCTGTAAACTCCCTCCATATAGTGAAGATTGCCGGTCGACGCCCGTGGTTTTTTCCCGTAAGGGTTTTCCACGTAAAATCTGTGTCTCGTATTCGATCTTGATTTGCGTTATTTGCTAACAATTGGTACTCTTTCTGATGATCCAATATTTGAAGAGGAATACAACGATGGACTCGAGATGCATGGTCTGGAACTATTCAGAATTGTAAAGGAAGGAATATTATTGAAAATCTAAAGTTGGCTGCAATGCTTCGTTACAAAGTTCTTTCTCATAAATTTGTCAATTTGGCTACTGATCGAAGCAGCCAGCTCTGAAGAATGTTGTATTCTTATTGAGAATGCACTCGATAGCCTTAGCAAGCAGGTTAAAGGCCGAATGAATGCTTGCCAAAGTAATCATGATGCTGAATGTGATGAGCAAATGATCCTAGAAGCACCAAAGGAACATCTGAGAACTGCACGACTGAAGAAGAAACCAGTTCAGAATAAAAGCTCAAAGAGACAACGAAATTGGACTGATAAACAACACAAGAAAAACAAAAAAGCACCAACTAAAGTTACTGCTGCACATCAAGCTTCTACCGTATGTTTCTTTATAGTATAGATTGATTTTCCTTCCTTAGTTTTTCTTATTGTGCATATATATCATATTTCTTGTAGACCTTCACACTATTATGTTGCCCAGGAACAAGAAGATGGGAACAGATCAGCACAAACTCAATTAGCTGCAGAGAATTCTTGTAGAAGCAATGAGAATGATTTTCAGGGATATGAGTTCATCAGGAGCTACACTGAACTACTGACGATAGACTTCTTTGTACAATTCTAATTATCTTGCATTTTAAGAATGTTTAGAAACGATTTGTTGTCCTATGCTAACTTATTCTCTTAACAATGTAGGGTTCCACTGTAGAGGTTTTTTTTATCATTACACGACTTTATAAGACTTGCTGCTTAAAGATCCAAGCTATTAGAATTTTATTTATTACAATATTTTCATTCAGTTTTGACACATATTTGCGGACTCAGTTGTGTTATAAAATGGATACGATCAATCTAATTTTTTTGAGCTCAATTATTTGAGGAGAGGTTTCAGTGTTCTAGATGCCAAGTAGATGAATGGAGCCGCTTTGCTGTTTATCAGTTAATTAACATGATCGCCAACAGTTAATTATAACGAGTGCCTCTGACAACTGCCAATGTGCACTTAACAAACAGAGCAATGAGCGGAGAGGCGTCGGATTCGACTGGGCGGTGGATTGCCTTGGCTACGTTACGCTGTGACGTTCCTCCACGACGTCAGATGAGCCGGTTCCCTGTTACTAGAGACATCGCTCGAGGTAGTTACGTTTTGTTAATACGGCGGACCGGGGGGTGAAGGGTGATAGTTTAATTAATTATCATGTGTAGCTTGTCCTACAGCCATTGTGGCGACGACGTGCATGCACTGCTCTTCCTTCGTTCCAAAATATCATTTCCTAAAGTACAAACTTTATTTTAAAAATAAATTAATAGGTCACTAATTCATTATCAGTATAATAATTTTTCTCTTAAAAATTCTTAATCTTATCTACCTTTGGTCCGTAAATTGAAAATTTTAATTTTTAGTTATCTTTACAACTCATCAATCCATCAATACTATTTTTCTATTGATAAAGAGCACTTCAATCTTTCATCATCACTACTAAATGTTGCATGGTATGCAAGGGATTGGTTTGTTTTTTTATAGAGAGAGTATATGCTTGTACATATGGTCCTAATAGTTGAGAGTATCTCAACTGGCTAAGCTAACAAGCTAAATTTTTTGTGGTAAAACCTGGCTACCTAAGTTTAAGGCCATGTTTGATTCAGCTTAAGATTATTATAATCTAGATTATTAAAAGTAATCTGAAACAAACAGACCGATAATTGTGATAGATTATTACTCCCTTCATCCTATTTACGTTAAATTATTCTTTTAACGGTAAATGACCCATCAAAAGTTATGGGCTAACTACTACTAGCAATCATACTTACAAGAGGAAAAAAAATCAAAATCATTTGCAAAAGAACATCAAAATCCTCGAAAGAAAAGTAGAAAACGAACATCAAACTCCTCCGAAAGAGACATGGAAAAAGAGTAGCTAACTACTACTCTTTTCGTTTAAAAATATAATAATTTACGATTAGTTAAGACATATGCTAGTATTATAAAACTGAATACATAGAACTAATTAGCAATCACTTACGAGAGAAAACATCAAACTCCTCGAAAGAAAAACATCAAAAATTCAAACTCCCCAGGAAGGCGAGAGTTCCCCAGTGATGGGTTTACAGGGAGCAGTGATCAATGCATGGGAGGTGGTGGGTTGGAGCTAACGGTAGATTAATGGTGACCGTGAACGGTTGAAAGAGAGATGGTAGCCGTGGAGCGAGATCTAGTAAAGGGTGACATAGAGAGCATCAGAGAGAGATCGAGTAATGGGTGAGTTAGAGGCAAGAGCTGATCAGCTATGATCGTTAATGATATGGTACTGTTATATTACCGTGTGACTGATCAGAGAAGTCGCTCTAACTAGCCTAGCTAGGTACGTTTTGTTAATGCGGCGGGCCGGGCATGCGTGCAGGGTGATAAGTTAAATTAATAACCACACGTGTAGCTTGTCCTACAGGCATTGTGGCGACGACGTAGATACACCTACACGCTTCTTATACAGTGCTGGCAGGTGAATCAATCATGTGTTACAGGAGAAGCCGTTGAAAAAATCGACCAAATACAGTTGGAAAAATTGCTAGAACCAGAGAAAACGAGCAGCTAACTAATCTGCAATCACTTACGACAGAAAACATCAAACACCTCCCGCGCCGGGGTTGGGTGTGATACCTTGGTACGAGGGGTGGTGGCACGGACAAATTAAGGGCGAGAGTTCACCAGTTGTAAGTTCACATGAGAAAAGAAAGAAATGAAAAAGAGCTAGCTCCTAAGACGGATGTAAGTATGGGCAGTAGGGTGTAAAATGGATCCAATGTTTTTTTTCTCTTGCGACAAACTTTATTTTATTTTTTTATACAAGCATAAATTTGATTTCAAAAGATAGAAGCATCATTTTGATTACAATTAAATTAGTTGGGATCAGTGATCCATCCACTCTCATCTTTTAAAACAGAACCCATCAATCATGTGGAGTGGATCAGTGATTCGACCCCCTTCCACCTTAGACTCTAGCCAACAAAGAACATCATGCATGTATCGTCAGATATTGATGTAACGGTGTACTTATATCCTGAACTAAGATTAGTGCTCCATCCATCTTATATTATAAAACACTTTGATTTTTTTAAATCAAACTTTTATAAGTTTAACCAGAAAAGTATAGTAGTAATATTTTTTTAACACCAAACAAACGTACCATCAAAATATATTCAAAGTTAGTTTTAATGAAACTGATTTAGTGTTACAAGACTTACTACATTTCTCTGCAAATTCAGTCAAACTTATAAAAGTTTTATTTAGAAAAAATCAAAACGTCTTATAATATAAAACGAGGTTAGTACTAGTTTTTTTTAAGTAAGTTCTGTTTGCGAGATCACAATTGTTGATTCAACGAAGTTGAACGAGGCTAGGAATTAATTAAGCACACGTCGGTCCGGATATGCCATACTAGTAAAGCAATAATTAAGCTTATATCTAAGTATATGCTACCTCCATTCTAAAATAAACAAACATAAATAAGATAGGATATATGACATAATAGTACAATAAATCTAACATAATGTATTAAATTATGACTCATACTATTTTCAGATTTGTTTGTTTTAAAATAGAGAAAGTATTTGGCTATGCATATTCGTGCTACCCCATGTCCATTTCCCCAACTGTTACGGGCAAAAAGAAGAAAAGCACAAATATCCTGTAATTTTACCACCGTTTCAAACATGTATAACCTTCATTCCGTAAAAATTAATTTTTGAGCGTGTTCAAATTTATTATAAAATGTTTTTTTTCTAACGGAGTAGTACGAGCCGCGTCATCATCTTAAACTAAAGCAACCAAACACGCACGGGGCATTGGGCGGCACACATGGCTCATCGGAGGCAGGCACCAGGCAACCAACCAAGCCTGTGCGCGCATATGTTCATTTTTACATGTCATTTAAAAATTTATCAAAAAATTTTTAAAAAATAGTAAGATAGATTAATATGTAATATGTCACCCTATATAAACATGTTCAAATTTAACTTATACAAATAAAAACAAAAATAACAAATTTAACTATGAATAAAATATATAATTTCAAACATATAATTCATGGTCAAATTTATTATTTTTTTTCAAATTATATAAGATTAATTTTAGTTTACATATTTGTGAAAAGATATATCATATATTGATTTAATTTTTGTAAACCTCATACCTAAAACGAGATAAAACGAGAGGATGTCCTCTCAGACACGAAAATCCAATTCCTACTACTAGTGCTACTACGACCTGTTGCCGCGGTTTGGCATCCAGCTCAGCCCGGCGGCCATTTGATCCTTGTCGCGTTGCCTTGCCGCGCCGCTTGGTTTTGCTCCATACCGGGTTCGGCTTCCGCCGCGTGTGCGCGCGGATGCGGCGGCGGCTGGTGGCTCGGATCACGCACTGACGCAGCAGCTGGGCCCGACTCGATACTAATCTCACCGGCTCGGCTTCTGTCTTCTTGCTCGCGGCCGCCGAACCACTTGTTCCCGATCACCACCAGATGCTGCCGATCTGATTGCTCTGTACTGTTACTACTGTCCCTTCGCCGAGTCTTCTTCCAAACTGCGGCGTCGTTGGCCGTGCGATTGATGCTACTAGTATCTCCGTATGGCTGGCTGTATCGCGAATGATCGGATCAATCCCAACATCCACATGCGAGCAGAGGAGGATCACAGCTATGTCCCTAAAAAAACTCAAACCCTAACATCTTAAGAAGATTTTAAAAATAAAAACAAAACACCATAATACCTTTAATTAATGTGCAAGTTATATTGGTTGATGGGTAGACGAGGGGTACTGAAGTAATAAATTTTTTCGTTTTGCGGATTAGTGGTAGGTAAGAAGGTAGGAGTTGGTTTATTTTGAGACAAATTTCAAACTCTAAAAGTTAATTTATTTTGAGACGGAGGGAGTATTATATTAGGCTGTTTAGTCTGTAACGGCTGCAGCCTGCGGAGCAGAATCTCAAGTGTCGGGCTATTCCAACTGTTTGGTCTAATCACCACGAGCGATATGATCACGCAATCGCGTGTGTTTTGTTCGCTCTTGCCGCTGCCTGCCAGCACTCGCAACGTCATGTGTCTCGTCGTGTGGAAGGAGCAGGCGGTGTACGTACGTAGCCGTGTCGACGGATCGGATCATGATTGGCCATGGATGAGACTCGGTCGCTCGGAGCTCTCTGTGCGTCCGATCCGATCACCGGTTGACGGGAGGCTGTGCGTCATTGCAATTGGATTGGTGCGTCCGTTGGGAACTGCAACCTTATCCTGAAGCGGACTGAAGAAGTATCTGCTTGACTGCTTCTACTCCGTCTGGTAGCTTCCCCTCCAGATTCCCTTGCAGGAGCGAGATACCAGTTCACTGAAGATGACGACTAGCTGTGTCAAAGAAATGTGTGCTCCCGGTTCACCGGAGATATGGGAGCTGACGGCTAAGCTGTCAAGTTCTGTTTCGTACCAGTAGCTGGGTAATTTTCGTTACAACCTGCCACTGGGATCATTCGCATGCCTTATCTTGTTGTAACATCACGTCTTATAGTGTTTGGTGATTGGCTGATATGTAACCTCACCGGGTGGCTGTCATTTTGTCTTTACCATGTGGCGACGAGGCGAAGGGAGACTACTTGTGCAATTTTGAGCGCTACAGCAAATGTTCGCGCGCTTGAGTTTCACAAGTTCACAACAGTTTTCAGCGTTGCGCGTCCCAAACCTGTCACGTTCGTGGTAATCTCGTTCCGGCCCAAATGAGGCGCGTTAGCGTTATGGGCCGCTCCGACGCTGCGTTGCGCTGTTGCCCGGTCGGTCCAGCCGATTAGCCGAGCCCACGCGGACGAGACGCAGCGGCGTCACACACCCGACGATATGACGAGCGTTTTGTAATTTGTAGTAACAGCATTCGCTGTCAGTGCGGCTCACTAACCCGAATTTTATTCAGTTTTCTTCAACTTGCAAACAATCGAACTTACTCCCGCCAACAATCCACGAGATGCATCACACGTACCCGCCGTTGACACGGATGACCTGGCCGTTGACCCACTCGGCGGCGTCGGTGCAGAGGAACCCGACCACCGGCGCGATGTCGCCGGCCTCGCCGAGCCGCTCCATCGGGTTCGTGGCCTTGATCCCCTCGACAAGCTCCTCGCTCTTCCCGGCGAAGAACATGTCCGTCGCCGTAGCCCCCGGCGCGACGCAGTTGGCCGTGATGCGGGTGCCCTTGAGCTCCTTCGCCATCGTCCGCACCATCGCCTCCACGGCCGCCTTCGACGCCGTGTACGCGGAGTAGCCCGTCGGATGCGACCCGACCACCGACGAGGTGATCGCCACGATGCGGCCTCCGCCGCCTCGGGGCAGCCGGTCGGCCGCCTCGCGGAGGCACAGGAACGCGCCGCGCGTGTTGACGGCGAAGGTGCGGTCGAAGTCCGCCTTGGCCGTGTCCGCCAGGGTGGGGTACTTGTCGTCGAGCACCGCCGCGTTGGCCACCACGATGTGCGGTGACCCGGCGCCGAAGGCGGACTCGGCGGCGTCGAAGAGGTAACGGACGCCGGCCTCGTTGGCCACGTCGGCCTTCACGGCCACGGCGCGGGGCAGCTCCGCGGCGAGCGCGTCGGCCTCCGCGGCGCTGGACGCGTAGCCGACCACGACGCTGGCGCCGAGGGCGGAGAGGTGGGACGCGATGGCGCGCCCGATGCCGCGCGACGCGCCGGTCACGATTGCCACCCGGCCGGCAAGGGGCGGGGTGGCCGCCGGCTGCCCCGAAGACGCGGCAGCTGCGACCACGGCGGCGGCGTCCATTTTTCGCTCGAGCGAGTGTAGCGTGCGGTGTTCGCGTCGAGTGGGTACTAGAGAGTTGGAATCGATTGGATTGGATTTGCTCATCCTTGACTGGCCATGGTTGAGCCTCGCGGCTCGCTTTGCGTCCGCGTGATGGCCCGTGGACCATTTTTCATTCGATTTTGCTAGGATTCCGCCTCTCCTCTTCAAAAGGAAATGGTCCCGATTTTCTTACCTTTTGATTGCTACTCTGAAAATTCCTGTACTACCATTCGAAGAAGATGGGAATGAGTTCACTTTAGGTCCCTAGATTTATCATTAAGTCTGAAATTTGTCCATAAACCGAAATACCAAATATAACGGCTCTCTCAATTTACGAAACCGGATCACCCGAGGTCATTAAATCTGAAATTTGTCCATAAACCAAAATACCAAATATAACGGGTCTCTCAATTTACAAAACCAGATCACCTGAGGTCCTACATAGTATTATATCCGGTTTCAGCTGACGTGACAAGCTGAGTCAACGTGGGCTCCATGTGGGCCCCACATGTCAGTGCCTAGCACTTTCTTCCTCCTCTCTCTTCTCCTCTCTCCCCTCTCCAATCCTCTCTTCCCAATCCCTTCCAGGGCGACGGCAAACAGGGAGGAGGGGCGGCACGCAGCGGCCGACGGGAGAAGGAGACCGGCCCAAGACTTGGTGAAGCATAGTCGGCAGCGTGTTCTCACGCCTTCGGGTGGCCGCTGCGGAGCACCTCCATCGGTGGCGATACCGCACCAGACCATATGATCCACACCTTATCCTCCGTCTCCAACGAAAGGTTAACCAGCGCTCCCGTCGCGTTGACCTGAACGTCGGCATCTCCCGACAGCAGCATCGGCCGAAGCGCAGCGAGAAGTCGCGGCGTGCAGAGCTGCCTCTACATCTCCTTATTCTATAGCGTCGTCTTCCACAACAACACCATCGCCACCTCCTACTCCGCGGGGTCGGCGCTGTCCGCCCCGAGCATGGCCATGTTCTTCTCCTCCGTAGACCCACCCACCTCTCTCATCTCCTGTTGTACGAAGTCGTCATTGTAGTAGCTCCTCATCCGGACAAAGAAGGCTGGCAACGAAGGTTGCGCCTGTGACTTGTGCTTGTGCTGTTGCAGCGGCGGCAGCATGAGCCGATAGACGACGTTGCGCGTAGTGTCGAGGGAGAATGGGGCAGGGTAGGGAAGCAAGAGGTAGTCGCAATATGGTGGTGTGGAGTGCGACGTTAGGGATGAGGATGAACGGGTAGGATGTGAAGGGGAGCATGGAAAGGTCGACGGCAATGGCTGACAGGGAGAAGGCGAGTGCGACGCACGCCTGGATGCAGGCGTGCTTGAATTATTGGCCCGGCGGGATGACGAGTGGGTCCGCCATCAGCGTGCTGGAGATCGGGCAGAGGAACTCCATGCGGCGGGTCCATTGTGAAAGATTACGATGACAAGGACATCAGTGGCTTGGAGGACGGTGTCGACTATGAAGACGGGCGCCATCGTGGCCAGGCGGTAGCCATGGATGTGTGCTTATGCTACGTCGTGGCTTGTAGCGACGACTTACTTGTGGTCGTCGCACGCGTTGCTCCTTCTCCCTGCCGCCTATCACACTGTGCTTCCTATCGGTCGTCCCCCTGGAGGGGATTAAGAAGAGAGGAGAAGAGAGGAGAGAGGTGTTAACACCAAAAATTGATACGATTTTTTAGTGGATTCGGTTAAGGAAAAAAACTGATTAGGAGATGAAAGTTATCCAGATCTATCGAATTCAAGGAGGAATCCTGAAGGCCACGGTAAGGCAGTTTCATATTATTAGTATATCTCTTAAATAGGTAGGATTAGTTATTTTCCTTTTCTTGTTAGGAAGTTTTATCTCGTGTTCGATTGAGACTTGTATCAACTCGAGGGTATAAAGATGTATATCCGGGGTCTTTGTAATCTATCTCTACAGGTCAATACAATTACTTTCGGCGTATCGCCACTTTTTATTCCAACGAGTTCTTAGTTTCGAGTTAGGTTGCATCCTTTCGATCTCCGGTGTGAAAGTAAGTTCCGCCAACTTCGCTTGTGTCGATGTGGCTAGAACTTTCTTGGTTAGATCTCATATTCTATTCAAATTGATGCAAGCGTTGCCTATCAAATATATTGTTTCTATCTTTAACCGTGTCGTTGTTTAGAGTCATTTCGGATTAGTTAAGACTTTCTCGATTAGATCCGATATTCTGACTAAGTTGGTATTTCTCTAATCGTATTGTTGTTTTAGATTGATCGATATATCCATCATGTTTATGTAGATCTATCGGCTAAATAGGTTGTTCTTGTTATCTTCTACCTTATACTGTCTCGGTTAGGTCCGATATATTAGATTGCTGCTAATAAGTTTGATTCTGGTAAGCCGATAGGTTTTATGCAACGTTAATCGGAGTTCTAGTCGATGAGTTATCATTATTGTGAGGTTTAGTTATCAGACATATCGGCTAACTAGCCAATATACACGTGAATCTTCTTACATCGGATTTTCAGTCGATGTATGCTTTAACCATCATACTTACATCTACCACACTATATCAGTATCGGCCGATTGGTTCATTGGTTCGATTCTTTCTATCATCTTTGTTGGTTGCATGATCAAACTAACTGGCACGCTCTGAACCTCAAATTTAGGGCATGTACTAGAGTTAAGCAGATCTCCTAAGTCTTCGTGTGTACATCGACGTATTTTGCGTCAACAAGAGGGGAGAGAGAGGAGAAGAGAGGAAAGAAGGGGAGAGAGAGAGGAAGAAAGTGCTAGCCACTAACATGTGAGGCCCGTGTGGTCTCACGCTGACTTACATTGCCACGTCAGCTAACATCGGGTATAATACTGTCTAGGATCTCAGATGATCTGGTTTTGTAGATTGAAAGATTCATTATATCTGGTATTTCGGTTTAGGGACGAATTTCAGACTCGACGATAAATTAAGAGACCTGAAATAAACTTATTCCAGAAAGATGAACATGCTAGAGAACGGCCCATGAGTAGTCTAGGCAATGCATTGGCCAAGTCCACAATTATCTCGTAGCCCACGAGAAGAACGGGGTGTGAAATCATGTCCACATTCAGGCACAACCGCAGCAGCCGCAGCGGAAGGCGAGAGAGCCCGGAAACCGCGGAGGCCGGAGGCCCACCCATGTTGCTACACGCAGCGGCGAAGGTGCAGCGGCGGGGGTGGGTTTGCCGAGTGGAGGGAGCGGGCCATCCGGCCGACGACGACGACTCGTTCTACGCCTTTTACTGCACCCTTTGTTGGACGGATACTACCCCTTCGCTCACCAGTTGCAATGCAATTTTTCCCCTCCAAAAAAAAAGAGAAGTTGTAATGCAGTTTTTGAAATCGAAAAAAACTAGCGAAAAACGAGGATGTTTCTCCCGTGCGCTGTTTGTTGAAAAATACTACCGCACAAACGTACAGGTAAAGTACCTGGTGGGCAACTAGTTTGAATTAATAGGAAGCAATAACTACTGTCTTTGACGGATGTTGCTTCTCCGATAGAAACACATTGTTTATTAAGGCTGTGTTCGTTGCCCCGTTTTCCCAACACGCTATAGCGTAACACGGAAAACGGAGCGGTCCATTAGCGTGTGATTAATTAAGTATTAGCTAATTTTTTTAAAAAAATGGATTAATTTGATTTTTTTAAACAACTTTTGTATAGAAATTTTTTACAAAAAAGTATACCGTGTAGCAGTTTGAAAAGCGTGCGCGGGGAAAAAGTACTGTAGCGCGCTGGGAAACGAACGCGAATTTTTTTTAGAAATAATACTTTTTAATAGATAATTGCAAAAATAGAGGTCGATTGAATGAAATTACAAGTTTAGCATTCCATCGAACAACCAAAGTTCGACAGGGGACATCGAACTGTGGCAGTTCGACAGGGGGATAAAAGGTTTTTTAAAAAAAGAAAAATCACTGTTTGACACTGTTTATCACTATTTTTCGGGCTCGCCAATCCTGTCGAACTGCGGCAGTTCGACAGGCCCCCGTCGACGACTTGTCGAACTGCCGCAGTTCGATATGTCCCCTGTCGAACTTTGGTTGTTCGATGGGATGCTAAACTTACAATTTCATTCAATCGACCTCTACTTTTGCAATTATCTATTAAAAAAGTATTATTTCTAAAAAAACTCAAACGAACAATTTCACCTAGTTACTGTTGAACTAAAAATGAATGAAAAACAAACGATAAAGTTTTGCCTTCCTGTTATCTCCTAAATTCAAATTACGTTGACTGATTATACTAACTCGCAGCGCATTATGAGTTGTCAAACAGATTTTCCATTTTCAAATACTCCAGCTACGACAAAAAGTAGAAAAACACGAGTAAAATACGGTGTTTGATGACCGACCTCCACCGACTTTCGCGCGTGGCGATCTCAGCCGCCACATCACCAAACCCTCCCCCCTCCCGCCGCCCCCAACGGCTAGTTCCCCGCGCAACCAGATCGCGCCACGTACCCCGATCCACCACGCGTACCGCCCCTCCCCCACCGTCCGATCCACGCGTTGAGCCCACGCACGCGGTTGGGCGCCAACCCACCTCGATTTCAAAAAAGAAAATATCCCCTTCAATCCCCCACCTCCCCCACTCCGCCTAACCCACCTTCACCGACATGTCGACCCACCTTTGACCGGGCCCCACCCGTCAGCGAGAAACAGATGCCCTCCACCTGCGACGCGGGGGACGTGGGCTGCTTGGTGCGGAAGATTCCGGCGACCCAAGCTTTGGATACCGGCGGTTGCTACAATTTNTGCTACAATTTTCTAGAAACCCCCCTCGCGGCGAGATTTTTCTAGGCAGGTTCGCCTCGCGAGCAGCACAAAACGGGGAGCTCCTATATAAACAGCGGTAGAGGTGGCCCAGCTGTTTCCATTTTTACCACCTCCTCCTCCATTCGGTTTGCTTTAGCGAGTTAGGTCAAAAGCTCCGAGGTTTTCTTTGATCATCCGACGAACTCGAGTGATTGATTTACCCAAGTGTGTTTTGTAGTGATTTACCCGAGGTTTTTGTTTTCGTTTTGGTTCTTGCGAGGGGGTGAGAGATTACGTTACAGGGAGGGATTTCCGCGACTTGGAGGTAGCAGAGAAAGGTACACATTCCTCGCGATCTCTGTTTTTTCTTCTTCTTTTTTTCCCCATCTGTGTTTGATTAGTTCTCATGGATGGGTGGGTTAGATGTTGATTTCCGATTCTGGTCCGAATTGTTTTATTCCGGGGCTGTTCTTCGTTATGTTCTGGCGAATTGCTCTGTGCTGAAGAAGTGAAGATTCCTGAATTGGGATTTGTTTTGGTGTGTGTTTTTTTAGGAATTTCTGCTGTGGTTTACCCCCTCTTTCAAATTGGAGATTTATGTTGAACAGCTGGTCTGTGTTCAACTTTCCCGATTTCCCCCCAAAAAAAGAATCTGTTTATAGCTGAATTACCTCCACTGTTTTGAAATGTAATCTTTGAGAGATTTTGCAATCTACGTCTTCAATTCTGTTCTGCGTGATCATTTATTCATTATCCCCATCTATTTCAATGCAGATTTGCGTTTAGAAGATCTGAGGTCAGGTTACTCCACTAATTTATACCACGAATCAGAGTAGAGTAGGATTTGACATCAGAAGGGGAAACAAAATGGCAATTGGACAGGCCAAGACGAAGAGCTCTCTTGCCACGAGCTTGAGCTTCTCTTGCAGCAGCGGCAGCAGCACGAGGATCCTGGGGAGGAAGAGGGTCGCCGTCTCGCCGGCTCCGCCCCCCTCCGGCCCGCACTCGCCGGTGCGGACTCTCCGCAAGCAGCGGAGCACCAGGCTCCACATGGACGACACCGTCAACCTGCTCGAATCACTGCCTCAAGATGTCTTGGTAATTGCTCGAATCACCGTCACCCAATTTCGTTCAATTCTGCGCTGATTCTTCTATGAGTTAGTTGTACTTATCCTCGATTCTGTCGAAAATTCGTGCAGATTAAGGTCTTGTGCAAGGTGAACCACAGTGACCTGAGGCCGCTGCTCCTCGTGTCAAAACAAGTTAGCGAAGCAGTACGTATCTTGAATTCTTGATCCTAATCCGAATCATGGTTAGATGAATTCTTGCATGTGGACTAAAATTGCATATGTTCTGTGTTGCTCCGTGCAGGCGGTGGTTGCGAGAGAGCAGCATTTCGCGTTCGCGACGCCATCCTCGAAGGCCGCCTTCAGAGGCGGCGAGGAGGAGGAGGAGGAACAAGAAGTCCCCGGGGCGCCCAAGCAACGCAGGGTTGCGAGGCCGTCGCCCGTCTGGGGCAAGAACCTTGCCAGCATCAGCGTCAACCTGTTCGAGGCGTTCGAATCGGAGGTGTAGAGATGTAAATATTACTACAGGACACGCGCTTCGGTTTCAGCTTATACTTTGCTCGTGTATCTATATAGCATCTTTTAGTGCTGTCAGTGTTAGGTTATAAAATGTTAGGAGTGCATTTTGTAGCTCACGTCAAACAGAGAAAATACTTTAGGTAGTGATACTGTTATTGATCTCATACTAGTAGTATGTGTTAGCTATAAATGGTCGTTCTTCAATGCTGTGATTGAAGAGAACACGACGCCTTGTGTAGTAACTAGTAAGTTTCGTATAAGCATCGAATGCATGAACTCTCAGAAGAGATCTCTCTTCTTTTTATGTGTAACGTATGCTGTTTGTGTATGATCTCTGTGTACTAGTAGTCTTCTTGTTACTTGCATTCCTGACGTGTGTGGTTGAGGAATGGATTTTCATAGGAGTACATTTCAGCAGAACAAGTTCAGTCTAGCGAGTCGGTCATCTTGTAGCCTTGTAGAAGCATTTGATCACTCGGTAGATAAATTAGGTGAACTCATATCCAGCCCAGTCCAATCAGGCTGAAGTTGTTCATGGGCTACCTAAAGGCTAAAGCACTCCCATCTACTCCTACTATGCATTTCCTATGAGGTTACCTACCATCATCAATAAGCAACATCATTGGCATCCCCGCAAAAGAAAAGGAAAAGAAAACTTCAACTGCATGGAGAGAGATTGGTACTATAGGGTAAAGAAATCCATCGAACTCCCAGTTAAATAAGCGTAAACGACGTTAGCATATATTTGGCCTAAAAGTGATAATAAATTCACCCAATAATTCAGAGCGTAATAGTATGCCTGTCAATTGGGACCACACGTGCGCGTCAACCAGGCCCAACCGCCCAACAGTTGGTAGTTAATTTAGCCCAAAACAGTGCGTAAATTCAGCCCGTAGGTCCGTGTAACTTCAGCCTGTAGTTGGAATAAGTCCACTTTAATTCGTATCACTAAATCGCAATACCAGATATGACTCTCAACTATTAAAATCGATGAAATTTGACTTCTCCAACGGTTGTAGATGACGATTTCGTTGACATGATACTTTGACCTGATCTAACTAGCTGACTCAACACGTAGAACTCACATGCCAGTGTCACATTTTCTTCTTCCCTCTTTCTTTTCTCTTTTTCTCCACTTTCTATCCCGGCAGTGCGAGGCGCCCGGCTAGTCGGCGAGACACCTCCACATCGCCGTCAAGGCTGACGCGCCTCCACATCGCCTCCAAGGTTGCCGACGGCATTAGCATGCCACCGCGCTAGGTGACATACGGAGGTAGGCAAGCTTGGGACGCCCAGCCGATGGCGTAGGGGACGAGGCGATACGACGACCATTCTCCTTCTAGCTCAAGGTGGCTGGCTAGGCAGCGACCGAAGAACGCAGAGCTCCAGGGCAGCGCGACTGACGGCGTCGAATGGACATGGAGCTTGGGGTCAAAGCGACAAGAGGCGATGCAACCCGCTTCACTAGGCATGCCCTGCCGACGTCTAGACCTTGTCATCGCGCCGCTGCCGGTCTCACTCGATCCTTCTTAAACAAATCTGGAGGGCAACCTGTAGAAGGAGCAAAGATAGAGATAGACGGCGAGTCAAAGGCCATGACTGAAGGGCAACGGGGAGGAGAAGGGAATGAAGCCATCCGGGATGAAGCTTCCACGGGTGCGAGGCAGTGACGTCGTCGGAGACGGGCAAGCCGCGCTCGCAGTCGTGGCCGGCGCCACCTTCACCCTTGCGAACGCCGAAGGAGAATGCGATGGCTTAGCAGGTCCAGATCTGGGCGATGCGGTCAGGCGCCCAGGGTAGGGGGGACGAGGATGGTCGACCATGGCCATCGTCTGGGCGCCAACTTCTCTGCCGCCCGCGTTGCTGTCTAGGCCGACTGGCCTCTCGACGCCACGACCTCTATGGTAGCAGAAAGGAGAGGGGAGAAAGAATGAGAGAAAAAAGAAGGAAAAAAAATGGCAATGACATGTGGGTCCCACATCCTGAGTCAACTGGTTGGACCAGGTCAAAGCATCACATCGGCAAAACCGTCCTCCAAAATCATTGAGAGAGTTAAATTACACCGGTTTCAATAGTTAGGAGTTAAGATATCCTGTATTACAGTTGAGGGATACGAAATAAATTTGGAGCTACAGTTGAGGAAGTCAAAGTGGACTTATTCTCCTGTAGTTCCATTTCAATTCAACCGGAAAGTCGTATTTGAACCAAAACTGAGCGTAAGTTCTGCCCATAATTTCACCGTATTTCAGCCCAATCTTCAGGCCAATTCGGCCCATTATTTTGCGTCAACACAGCCCAAAGCTTTCACGTAAGTTCGGTCCAAAAGATGCGCGTCCATTAGGCCCAAAGGTGTGGGATATACGTTAAATTTGGGTCAGAATGCGCAAAAATTCAGCAATGTAAGTCAAATATCACTTACACTTCAAACATCAACGCGGATTTCTGGACATGTACAATTTTGGTCTCGTTTGGTATAGCTCCTGCTTCGAGATTTTTATCCCATGAAGTTAAACTTATACAAAACACTTTCAATATCCTATATTATAGAGCGAAGCTATCATTCCACTCCTAAAATTACATTACAAAGGTGCCACCATTTCTCAGCTTCGCTCCACCCTAAAAGTAGCCTCAAAGTAAGAGTTGTCCCAAATATACCTTTCCTGTCGATGTAATTAAAGTAGGCCACAAGGGCCTAATTTCTATGGACATAATTCCAGCGATGTTTGATGTGGGCTTAATTTTTCGGCCTGGATTAAAAGGCTATAGACCAATGATGATCCAGCACCATGACTGTGCGCACGTTTGTCACGAGTCTCTGACGTACCTCATCCAAACCTAATCACATACGACTTCATTGGTTTAATTTGGAGCCAACAAGTCCTAGGATCATCCGAAAATGTCTCTGAGCACACGTTCAGTTATTGAATTTATGGATACTAGTTAGGCAGTCCCTCCGTGTTTCCGTTATTGTTTTTGTACAAACCACGTGGTCACCAGCCCACGCAATTTTTGTTTAAAGCGAAGTCCAATAATCGATCGGATATCTTACTAAAATGACAGAAAAAAAACTAAAAAGAAAATTGGGACAACATATACAAACTTATAAGCACTCAAGTTAAACACGAATGAGGATATAGACTTTGGAAGCAACACGAATGATTGTAAAATATTTTGACATTGTCAATTGTTTTGTAATTTACTCCGTATCAACGTATAAACTTGTAGTGTCAAATCAACTACAAGGCTATTCGTGACTCGGACTTGTGTATTGTGGTATTTTACTTCCAAAGTTTTGTAATTTACTTCCAAAGTATTTATGTATTCCTTAAGCCTCAAAATAAAATTGACTCCATATAGAATGGCAGGGACCTATACAGATTCATTATATTAGATGATGTTAGAGGTGCTAGTTCTTTGTTAGTGGCTATCATCCATGCAATGTCTTCCATTAAGACACATAAAAATGTTTGTGGGATTACCGGTTACCTAACAAAGTAATCAAATGGTTGCTAATATACATGCATATGCTTTTGTGCGTGCCGGAGATCAGCTTTATGGTCCCGTTCGTTTCTCCTATAAATTAACATTAAAAAAAGACACGCAAAACGAAAAAACTATTACGCATGATTAATTAAGTTTTAATTATTACAAACTTGAAAAAGGATATATTTAATATTTTAAAGCAACTTTCTTACATAAAGTTTTTGCTTAGTTTGAAAAACGTGGCTAACGAAAACCGAGGTAAAATCTTAATCTTAATAAAAAATAACACTATTGTCATTGTCTTCTTGTTACTACACCAACATGGTTGTAATCACCTATTTTTAATATAATCTACATGTTTAGTAAAAATTGACCTGCACATGTATGGAAAAAAACAATCCATACATGGAGATTTGTGAGTTCGATATTTACAACCCGAGTGTATGTGCGTTCGTTTGCTTCTCAATTATAAAATATTAGTCATATAGTTGAAAAAAATCCTAAACAGTTGTAAAATTGGCATAATAAACTTGTATTATCATACAAAATTTTATGTTTAAAGTCAATTGACACAATGACGAGAAAAAAATAAACAAGTTCTGTCATGAAAATAGTATTTACATTATCAAACACCAAAATTGGTTCTTTCTTGTCAGATATGAAGATTGAGTTTAGGATAGAATGTTTCTTGAGTGGAAGACTCAGTGGAATTATTTCATGACTATTTGGATAGCATGTGTTCCGTGGAGATCTAATTTAACTTTACATCCATGTTGCTAGTGATAGACGATACTCTTTTTGTCTAAAGTTATACTATCTAGGAGTGAAGTTAGTGGTAGTTGAGCTTTGTATTTTGAGATGGAGGAAGTAATTATCTAGATTGCATGCAAGAAACAAAGATACATGTCCAGAGCTTAAAATCCACTTTAAAAAATGATCATGACAGTGCCTCTTAGTTGATCAAGCAAACAACTAATAAAAAGGACGCAATCTAAATTTTTGCCAATTACCTTTTGAACTATCGATAATATAAACACCATTATACTGAAGTACTTTCAAATGTGCTATAACAGAAGGAATTTTAATATTTTTTGACAAATCTAACTATTCTATGTTTGTTTTTGCAGGGAACTATTTTCATGTTTATTACTGATCTAAATTTTAGACCTGTAACGACAAGTATTCTGATGGAATGATGGAGAAGTCGAAGACGGCCTACTATCCTAGTAGAGTGAACATCAAGGGCGTTCATTTTCACCAACCCTATGATTGTCACGGTGTCACATTTGTTCAGAGTACATACATAATGAAACAGTGAGTTATTGGATAATCAAGATTCTTGGCCGCGTGTGCTTATGTGCAATCTATGTGGTTGTGTGTGCAGAGTGTGTGACACCAGTTGTACTACTTGAAAAAGTGTGGAATGAAGCTAAGTTTAAAAACTACAATGTACCTATTAATTAGAGCGCAATATTAGAAAATATTCTAGTTTTATTGACTTGAGCCGCACTAACTTACATGCTAGATGCCTATAAATACTGCAAAGGCTCCATGCTCTAAAAGCATCAATACACATAGGTTACTATGGCAAACAAACTTACAAGTAACTCTACAATGTTCTTCATTGTAGTTCTTTTGATCTTAGGTTCTGTTGTGAATGGGAAAGAGTCGTCTAACCCATGTCTAGCTCCGGTGCCAACCCCAGCTAAACCTCCGCCCATTATTGCTCCAGCCAAACCCCCAACCAAACCTCCGTCCACTATTGCCCCGGACAAACCTCCATCCACTATTGCTCCGGCCAAACCCCCAACCAAACCTCCGCCCACTATTGCTCCAGCCAAACCTCCGTCCACTATTGCTCCGGCCAAACCCCCGATCAAACCTCCGCCCACTATTGCTCCAGTCAAACCCCCAACGAAACCTCCGTCCACTATTACTCCAATCAGTCCACCGTCATCGTCGCTACCTCCGTCTATGAACCCGTCGAAACCGAAGCCGCTCCCTAAGTGCCCGCGGCTCTTAACTAACCTCGGAGTGTGCGTCAGCTTGGGGATAGGCAACAACTTATTGAAGTACCCGTGCTGCTCGCAATTGTACAACCTCCAATACAACACTGCCGCTGCTTGCCTATGTGACGCCATGAAGATTGATCTTCGTATCAACGCGAATGTCGATATCAATGTCATGATCAACAAAACCCTTAAGATCTGCGGCAAGGTTGGCGACTCCACCATGGTTTGTCTTCACTGATTGAGGTGCATGCGATGTATGCAGGGCTGGTTCTGTGCCTAGCTAGACGGGTTGTGCGACCGTCAAGAGCATGGGCATGCAAACATCCATGCGTGTGTTGTTTTCTACTTAGATTTGGATCTGATAAGCTTGCTAGCAGCACGAGGGCGCGTATGTGTCGTGTTTGATAGAGGCGGGGCCTCAATTACTATATATCCTACGGCGTATGGTGTCTAAGAATAAGTTACAATCTCTTTGATTATGCTGCATATATGTCAGCATATGTGTGGTTCGATCATGTTTACTCTTTGTACGCATGCGGCATGCCTACAAACTTAAAATATATCTATGAGATTACCAAGTATACCATTACTATCTCATGATGATTTACCTGTTCACATTATTGATCTAGCTATCTTTTGGTCTAAAATCAGATTTAGTTATATCCTGAAGAAACATCTTAGATTCGTTGCATGATGAAAAGTTGACTAATATTAATTCTTCATGCACGAGTGTCCTCATTGGCCAATGTGTATGCATGAGATGGGAATTCCAAAAGCGATAAATCTAAAGCAAATAGTTGAAGTCATCGTACCATGAAAACGAGGTCGAGTATACTCTTACACACTACTATAAAATCGATTTTTCTGGACGAGGGCCCCGATAGTTTTCAGGCGGGCTATAAGTGGCCGCGCCTGGAAAAACCGGCCCCGAGGGGCTGGTAGTTGGACCGCACGGGAAGATGCATTATCCCGTGCGGTTCACTTAAGCGACCGCACAGGCTATTATCCCGTGCGGTCTTTTAAGAGGCCCGCACGGGATAATCCGCTTAAGAGACCGCACGGGATAATAGCCCGTGCGGTCGCTTAAGTGAACCGCACGGGATAATGTATTATCCCGTGCGGTCCGTTAGGTGGACCGCACGCGATGAAGCACCATAAAGCAGCTCCTAACCCCGACAGTGCCACTTTGAACCTGGTGTTTCTCTCTCCAAAAAAAGGCAATTATAGGAGGGGAAGGTTTTCAACTTGAATTCTTCAATTGGAATCAATACAAAAGGTAACATGCTTGATCTTCTCTTCCATTTGCTTTCATTTTTAAAAATTTTTATTGGTTTAATGTGAAGATATTTGAATATTTTTTAACTCGGTTTCTCTCTCCAAAAATAGGCATTTTCTTTTGGTGGGAGGTTTTAGAGTTGAAATCTTCGATTAAAATCAATATAAAAGGTAATGTGCTTGATCATCTCCTTCATTTGCTTTCATTTTTGTAAAATTTCATTGGTTGAATGCGAAGATATGTAAACTTGTTTGAATTGTATATTTTGTTCTATTTTTGTAATTTGTAGGTCAAATATTTTGTTTTTTTATTGAACCATTTTTTGGTAACTAATATTGTCTCAGTATTATTATTTGCTGTGAATGACGTTTTAGTTAAAAAGTAGGATTTAAGTTTAATTTGTTTATTTAGAAAATACCGGCAATATAATATTAATTAACGCTGTGAATTTTTTTAGATGGATCGGACATGGATGTATGAGACATGGAGAACTCATCCGGTGTTCATGAGAGAAGCATCAACATTTATTGATAAGGCTAAGGCACACGCTTTGAGAGAGAATAGGAAGGATATTTTTTGTCCTTGCGTGGATTGCAAGAATCAAAAGATGTGGAAAGATCCGAATGTAATTTTGGGACACATAATTCAACGTGGATTTGTGGGGAAATACACAGTTTGGACTTATCACGGGGAAGTCGTCCCTCCTGTAGAGATTCGTGATATTTGGTTCGATCAGGCAGAGAATTTTATAGTTGAGGACATGTCCCGTCAAATGACTGGTGATTTTGGCGGCTCTGGTTTTGGCGCCGCAGAGGTTGATATTGATCTTGATCTTGAGGATATGTTGCGGCATGCTGAACTAGAGGTCCTAACAGAGAAAGCAAGAGATTTAAACAATTGGGAGGCGTTGCAGAAATCAGCGAAAGATCTTTTGTACGATCAATCAAAGGGATGTGACATGGATTATACAGTGTTGCGGTCGGTGCTAGAACTTCTTACATTGAAGGCCAGGCACGGATGGTCTGATAGTAGTTTCAACGACTTGATGGGTCTCCTGAGAGCTATGCTTCCTAAGCCTAACTTGTTGCCAGCTAACACCTACCAAGCCAAGAAACTGATATGTCCATTATCACTTGGTGTGGAAAAGATCCATGCATGTATTAATCACTGTGTACTTTATCGCAACGAATACGCTGACCTGGACAAGTGTCCAACTTGTGAGGCGAGTAGGTACAAAAAGGATAACGCTGCCACCGATAGTGATGTTGCCGAACCAAATGCATTGGTCGAGCTAGGAAAAAAGATTCCGGCCAAGGTGATGTGGTACTTGCCAATGAAAGATCGCATGAAGCGATTGTTCTCGAACCCCACCGACGCCGAGTTGATGAGATGGCATCAAGACGGTCAGAAAACAGATGGTATGATTCGACACCCCGCCGATGCTCGACAATGGAGAAACTTTGATTCGAAGCACCCAGAATTTGCAAATGATCCGAGAAATGTAAGGTTTGCGTTGAGCACGGATGGAATGAATCCATTTGGTGACCTAAGCAGCTTGCACAGCACTTGGCCTGTTCTGCTCACCATGTATAACCTTCCGACATGGTTATGTCAGAAGCGAAAGTATATTTTGTTGACTATCCTTATACAAGGGCCAAAACAGCTTGGCATCGATCTAGATGTGTTTCTTGAACCTTTGATGGAGGATATGCAAGATATGTGGGAAGAGGGTCTACGATTGTTTGATGCGTACCGACAGGAGTATTTTATTCTGCATGCTATCATATTCGTTACTATAAACGATCTACCAGCAAATTTTTCTCTCTCAGGACAGATTAAAGGAAAGATCGGATGTCTTACATGCCTGGACAACACATCATACATATACCTGACCTTGTCAAAAAAGTTAGTTTACATGCGTCGTCATCGTTTCTTACCACAGAAGCATAGGTATCGTGCGATGGCTACCTTTTTTGACAAAACTGTTGAGGAAGGTACTGCCCCTGAAGCAAAGGATGGTTCCACGGTGTTCAAGCTGACAAAAAACATAAAGGTCGTGTTCGGCAAGGGAAAGACAACTTTAGGCAAGAGAAAGAAAGAAGTGGTAGAAAACACGCTGCCCTTCAAGAAACATTCAATCTTTTTCAAGTATCTGACGTACTGGAAAGACCTGGAGATTCGCCATGCCATCGATGTCATGCACCTCGAGAAGAATGTGTTCAACAGCACCATCGGGACTTTACTTGACATCCCAAGTAAAACAAAGGATGGGTTGAACTCACGTAACGACCTGGTCAATTTGGGCATAAGGAAAGATCTCCACCCGATAGAGCTAACGAATGGTAAGATTGAGATTCCACCGGCATGCTACTCAATGTCACCAGAAGAGAAAAAAGCTTTCTATAAATGTCTTCGTGGATTGAAAGTGCCGACTGGATTCTCATCAAATATCCGAAAACTAGTATCAATGAAAGATTTGTCGATTTCTGGATACAACGCTCACGACTGTCATAAGATGCTTACGGTATTCCTCCCTATCGCTATAAGGGCGATGAAACCAGTGCACACCAAGGTAGTGATAACAAAGCTGTGCTATTTTTTTAATCGAGTTTCACAGAAAGTTTTTGATCCAGAAGAATTAGGACCCCTTCAGAAATTCGCAGTCGAGACAGCTTGCCAGCTAGAGATGTTTTTTCCTTCATCGTACTGGGACATGATGGAACATCTCATTGTTCACATTGTCCCTCAAATTATTGAACTTGGTCCTCTATACCTACATCAAATGTGGGCGTACGAGCTATACATGGCCGTTCTGAAAGGGTATGTCCGTAATCGTACTCATCCGGAGGGCTCGATGATAGAGTGTTACACAACTGAGGAGGTTGTCGAGTGTTGCCTAGATTATATGAGAGATGTCAACCCCATTGGGATACCGGTGCCTCGACATGATGGAAGGTTATCTGGGAAGGGTACTGTGGGAAGAAAATGCTTCTACGACAACGATTACAAAGCGGTATCAGATGCACACAGCAGTGTTCTTCAACAACTCGCCATCGTTGCGCCCTACATTGAGCAACACACTTCGGAGATCAGAGCATGCAATCCGGGGCGATTCGACGGTTGGGTTTTGAAAGAACAGAAGCGCACTTTTCCCCAATGGCTGAAGGATCAAAAGCTACCATATGGAGAATCAATCGAGGAAAAAACGATAGCTAGACTTGCAGCTGGCCCAACAAACCTTGTGACCTCATGGCAAGGGTATGACATCGGCGGATATTTTTTTTACACAAACAGCAAAGATAGGAAAAGCTCAGCACAGAACAGTGGGGTTCGTGTCGAAACGTTGGACGCAACAGGGCAGAACAAGTCTTACTACGGGATCATACAAGACATATGGGAACTTGACTACGGTTTAAACATTCAGATCCCTGTTCTCAGATGCCAATGGGTGAAAGACAGCATGGTAGATAAATTTGGATTTACGTGTGCTGAACGGAGTAAAATTGGACACAAGGATGATCCATGGGTCCTTGCCGAGCGTGTTGCACAGGTTTTTTATGTGAAGGATCCTTCCGATGAAAAGATGGACATTATTGTATCGGGCAACCAACACATCATTGGTATTGACAACATTCAAGACGCACGCGATTATAATCAATATGACGCCATTGAGTTATTCACAGATCTTCCTACGCGGATGAAACGCATTGAGAGTGTCCTCGACGAATCAAAGTTTGCATCCGTGCGGAAGGATGTTAATCCAAAAATTGTGAAACGCTAGTTTGTTTTTTTTTTGTATAATATGTTTTTGCGAGCGAATGTATACATATCAAACTTATGGTGTTACCAGTGAATGTGTGGTTTTATATCGAAGTTATGGTATTTGTGTGGATGATTAATATGTTAATTAATTAATATGTGACCAATTGATATATTAATATGTGATGAATTTACATTGATTGCATTTTTTTACATTGATATATTAATATGTGCATTGATATTTGTTAATTAGTTTTATAGTTTACATGGAATAATTAATATGTTAATTAATATTTTATGTGCATTCATATGTTTTTTAGTTTTATAGTTTTAATATAAGGGCGGCGATTATCCCGTGAGGGCGGTTTAAGGGCCCGCACGGAAAAACCATCTTTCCGTGCGGGTGGCTTAAACGGCCCGCACGGAAATATAGTCTTTCCGTGCGGGCGGATTACACGGCCCGCACGGAAAGACTATATTTTCATGCGGGCGCTTAAGCCGCCCGCACGCAATGATCTCCGCCTATATAAGGTTGCGCGGGTGCCGAAATTTTCTAAGTCCCGACGAACCCGACGAACCCTAGATCTAGCGCCGACAGGCTGTCCAAATTTCTTGCGACCATCGCCTCCACCGACCGCCGCCTTCCTCACCGCCGGCGCCTCCTCCACCGCCTCCACCGATCGCCGCTGCCGCCGCCTCCACCGCGGCCGCCTCCTCCGCCGCCGCCTCCACCGACCGCCGCCACCTCCACCGCGGCCGCCTCCTCCGCCGCCGCCTCCACCAACCGCCGCCGCCTCCATCGCGGCCGCCTCCTCCGACCGCGCGCAGCCGCCTCCTCCGTCGCCGCCCCCACCGACCGCTGCCGCTCCACCGCGGCGCCTCCTCCACCGCGGTTGGGTTCGAATCCCATTCTTGACATGAAATTTTTTTATGGAATTATTTTGGTAGAACAATTTTTTATGGATTTATTGTGGATGTTCACTTTTTAATTGTAGATAATTGACGGGTTCTCTAACAACAATTTTCCAATAGAAAAGGAAATACAGTGTTGAATTTTGATTAATTTAGTGTGGATGTTCACGTTGAAGTTGTAAAATAATCGAACTCATGTCACTCTAGCAATCGGATTTATTAGTGGTTTATATATTCGTTTTATTTGAACTCATGTCACTCTAGCAATCGGATTTTCTTCCAAATAATGTAATTATAATAACGGTTCATGTCACTTTTTCTTACTGAGCTTGAGATCGAGCTCAGCCATGGTTGTTTCTGTGTCTGCTGCGTTGGAGAAGAAGCTGGACTGTGTTGCAAGTTTTGGAAAATCCCAGGGATCGTTTTGCAAAAGTGCAGTCCATAGAAATTTACAAAAAAAAAAAGGAAAATAGGCAAACTTTAAAAATACATAACTAATTCATTTGAGCTCATTTTTGAGTGAACTAAATTTCTGTGTCTTCCTAAATTTGTGCTCTTTAAGTTTGTAAAATAAATTTTGCCCACTTCTGTACAGAAAATGTAACTAAAATTGTAATACAAAAATACTTATTTTGCACCTAGGACTTGTAAAATCTCTAGTAAATTAATGGTTTATCCCAAAATTATGAAGCCATTGCTTTTCATCTTAGAATATGTACCCTTTAATCTGGATGAAAAGAATTTGACAAAACTACCTCCTAAAATATGCCTAAAGATTAAATAACCTTTCCTTTTTGTTGAATTTGTATAAAGCTCGATCTGTAGGTAGGAGTACATCGGATTTATGATTGATTGATCTACTTTATTTAAGATTAATTGTGTTACGACCAACCGTAGATCAAATGTCGAACGAGAAAGCTCCCTCCGATTATTACATTAATCTAACTGATTATTATTAATTTTTTTATAACTGTTTAGTTGACATGCATATAATAAATAAATAAATAAATAAATAAATAAACATATGTCGATTAGATAGAATCCGTATCCCGGCGACGAGTAATATTACACCATTATGTTGTATAGTGTACGTGCATTTAACATGTCCGGACCATGACTAGAAAACATGTAATTCATCATGTAATCCAACAGTCGCCAAAGCCACTGCTAAAACAATATTTCAATGTAAAATTTAATGTAAAAAACAAAACTAAACAAACATATGTCAATAAGTTAGTACTTTGTTTGATTTTTGCTCTGTGGTGTCATTTAATTGTGTTACGACCAACCGTAGATCAAATGGCGACCGAGAAAGCTCCCTCCGATGCACCCAACGTCGAACCAACGCAAGAGGTTTCGAGTGAAGACACATGGCAGACACCAAGCGATCCGATGTGCCATATCGAAGTTACGCCAGCACCACCGGTTGAAGAAGACCTCGACTACATTCCTATGGAGCAAGCAGTAAGTCGAGCCGTAGTGTTTTAAACTAATCCGTCTAACTCTCGGTCGCGTTTAACTTTTTCTGATGTACGTACAGATGGAAATAAGACGCCAATCAAAAAGAAAGGTTGCCAAGTCTGCCGTCATAGCCAAAGGCGAGACGGACACAGCAACGTCCGGTCCGGTAGGAACCGACACCGGAGAAACGCCTGGTCAAAAGAGAAGACGTGGTCAGAGAAGTAAGAACCAACCTTCGAAGGAGACATACTATATCACCTCTCTAAACCAGGATGGGAAGCTACTAGAGCCCAAGATAGCAATGACAAAATTCAGCAGCACTTGCGGTGTATTGGCTAGAACCCACGGCCCTTTAAATGTGGATTCCTGGGAGCAGGTGGATGACAACATGAAGAACTTCATGTGGAACGAGTTACAGAAGTGGCTTGTATATCCGCCTGGTTCAGAGGTTCTGGGAAAAGAGTTTGCCTTAAAAACGATGGCGCATCGGTGGAGGCAGTGGAAATCGGACATGAACACTCACTACGTGCAAAAGAACAAGACTCCATTCGCCGATTACGGTGGTATTACGCCCGTCGAATGGGACACCTTCGTGGCAAAGATGACAAGCCCGGAAGCCTTAGCGCGGAGGAAAAAGATGTCCGATCTAGCTAAAAGAAATAAATACTCACACCGGTTGGGCTCGAGCGGCTACGATGGCCACGTAGAGAAGTGGCGAGCAACCGAAGAGAAGTTTGCCGCCCAAGGCAAGCCCCTGCTTGTAGATGCACTGAAGGAAAGAAGCAAAAACTGGGTTTGGGCACGGAGCACAGGGCAAGTCACCGACGAGAGAGAGATCCGTTTCAAAGATCCGGATATCGAGCGTGTGACCAGTAGTCTGAAGGACATTGTGGAAAAAGAGAAAACAGGGGAATTCATTGCCAAGAGGGAAAATGATCAACTAACAGCTGCATTAGGCAACCCTGAACATTCCGGACGAGTGAGGGGTCTATCGTCAAGGACGAGCTGGAAGGAAGGGTTTCCAGAGGAAGCTACGGGTTACAAGAAATGGGACAGGTACAAACAAAAATTGGAAGAGAAGATAGCAAAACAAGTTGAACGACATTTCTACTCTCTTGTTGCTCAAAATCGTCAAGCCTTCCCAAACTTGTTCCAGCAATCCGAAGAACCCACAGTACAGGTGCCAAGCAGTGTCGGGTCAGTAGAAACCGCACCTTATCCAGTAGATAACATAACTGCCCTGACGCCGTGCAGCCTGCTCGTGCCGATAGGAAGGGCCGGGAAGAGAAAGGAGGTGGGTACAGGACCTGCGATACCAGGGCGTCAAATTGAAAACACGCTAATCCCAGAAGAATATGCAAGGGTGCAAGTGGCCAAGGTGCATGCAGAGCATACTAGTTTAGAGATAGATATTCCAACACCGGAAGGGGTAGAATTGCTTGGGGATGCTGTGAATCAGTTTATACTATGGCATCAACGAGATATCCTACTGGTCGGTCCATCGCCTTCAACCCCACGCCCACCGGCTTCAACCCCACGCCCGCCTGCACCGCCTTCTCCACCAGGGCCACCAGGGCAAGATTCGCCACCTAATCGGCCTGCTTTCCCACCTCCTCCACCTAATCGGCCTGCTTCCCCACCTCCCTCGTCCCCTAAAGCAGAAGGTCCATATTCGCCACATCTGTCAGCCCCTGAAGTCCACGCAGAACAACCTCCTCCGACACCACAGTCAGCATTGGCGCTACCTGAAAGGCCTCTCCTAAGAAGCACAAGTCTTCCAAGTCCGACCAAGCTTGAACCTCGTCGGCTTATCCCAACAATGATTAGGTCAACTTATGATAAGGAAAAAATGGTCGTGTACGAGGAAAGGTTAGTGTTCCAGGCTTTCAGGGGGAGAGCGCCGATTGACAAGAAGCAGGATGAAACTCCACAGTTGTCGGATTCCCAAAAATCGGTGAAAAATCAAATGGAGGACCTGCAAAACTGGACTTCTGATGAAGTGCCAACAAAGTACGTGTACGGGAAGCCGTTCCTGCCGCCGCACGTCATGCAAGGCCTGCCTTGGGAAATGAGGCTTATGCATGACTGGTATCTAAAGGCGTCTAAAAAGGGCCTGGAAATGATTACTGTGAAGGTCCCGGATAACGCTTTTATCAGTGGACCAAATGGGATGCTGGTAATCGATTTCCACGACCTTCACGCATTATTCAAGCTGGACAAATTGGATATAAATATCGTTGCTGCGTTTTGCCTGTAAGTCAATCATATTTAATGTCATAAATGAATTCATTTGTTAACTAACTTCTGATAAATTACCCGCTGCATTACGTAGGATGCAATTCCACGCCGCCGAAAAGGCCAACCATCCAGTAGGATACATCAACCCAACAAGGGTTTGCTGGACGGAACACACGGTGAATATTCGTGCAGATTTCGATGAGCTCAAAGGTAAAACGACGTCCGAGAAAAAAGAGGTCGTCAAAAAATGCACAAGAAAAAGATGGTCAGCGTAGCAATGTACTTGGGCAAAGCGATGATCGCGCACAAAGACAAAACTGTCCTCTTGGTCCCTTATGCGCTGCGGTACGTAATATTCTTCCGTACTACTGATATTTTAGTACGATGTCACCTATGATTAACATATCTTGTTTGCAGCAATCACTACATACTTTTTCTGGTATATCCGCGGGACCACTTGGCCGTAGTGCTGGATCCGGCACACTATGGCGAGGAAACATTTACAGAGTTTCTTATTATATTAAATTTGTAAGTCCTGTTATGCACCATTTACTAAATATTGGCTGTTGTACTCTCGAAGACACATAATTGACTCAAACAATTATTTTGTCTTTATAGAGCACACAAATATTACGTAGACCACGGTGGACCAATCAATAATCCACAAAAGAAGAAGCTTCTCGTGAAGACAAAATAGTCGGTAATTACATGTTCGTTATAATGACATTTCCTATATATACTTGTTTCACTCAAAATATTGATGTATACAATTTTATTCAAAATAGTGTTTTAAGCAACCACTTGGGACTAGTTTATGCGGATACTACGTATGCGAGATGCTTAGAATCAACGGGAGATACACTACAAAGTTTGAGGAAGTAAGTCTAGAAAAAATATCTTTTTACATATTATAAGATCTTGTATAATTTTTCTAACTATAATAATGTGTATTCCTTCTTAAACAGATCCCGTCCGTTCCAGTTGTAGCGAACCGGTTCGACGATCGAACCATACGAAACTTGTGTGCAGATATTTGCCGCTTCATCCGCCGCGATGTCTGCAACCATTTGGGCAATTTCTACGATCCGGAGAGCCAGCTTGCTACTGGGGATGCCTTCAAACGACTTAGAGAGTGGGAAAAAGAACATATGTATACTAGCTAGTACAAACATTTCTAATTAAGTATATATTTTATGTGGTTTTTTGAACTTTTGTAAATTGCGAGACGCGATGATATGTATATATGTGAGGCGTACAATTTAATATCTTAATTCCATGAAGAAATAATTAATTATGTTTAATTCTTAATACGTGCAATGTGTATATATACTATTACTGAGAGAGAGAGGGATCGAGGGAGAGGAGGGAGGGAGAGATAAGCCAATATAGGCAAAAAAAAATAATATATGCATAAAAAAAATTAATACTGCTAACTATCTTCCCGTGCGGTCCACTTAATTAACTGCACGGGAAGATCTTATTATCCCGTGCGGTCGGCTTAAGAGGCCCGCACGGGAAGATCCATTATCCCGTGCGGGCCGCTTAAGCCGACCGCACGGGATAATAGATCTTCCCGTGCGGTTGGGCCGCTCGCACGCGAAAATGGTCTTTTCCCAGACCTTCTCGCGCGTGCGGGCAGGCCTTCCGCACGGGAAGATGCATTTCGGCCCGCACGGAAAAAGCGTTTCTGTACTAGTGACAATTTCCTTTGCTAGCGTGTATCAATGTATCATCTCCTGTTCTCCTGACTACATGTTGATTTTTTTATTTTAAATTTTTATTAAAATATGTATTTAAATTAATTTTTTTTACAGATTACAGATCATCCCTCACATTCTTTGAGAGGACGATTTAAAAAAGAAGGGCGAGAAGGGACTTAAATCCAATATTACCTATATAGCTTGACAACTTGTATTTTTATAATATAAAAATAGGTCATATAAATTCGGATGAAATCAAACTTTATAATAAAATTGTAGAGTTCGAGGAGATATATAACTTTGTAGTTAACAATTTTTTCATCTAAGATCGTTTAATAGTCCAAATATTCTTTATAAAATTTAAAATTTATTTAGCAAATCTCATATCTACATTTCAAACGTTCTCTGATGAAGACAAACTTTAATAAAAGTTGTAAATCTTGATGAGACCTATAACTTTTTTGTTTATTATTTTTTATTTAAAATTATTTAGAGTATTAAAATAAGCATTACTAGTTTTTTTAGCAAATAAAACCAGCAAGAAGGGTCTAAATGGAAACAAAAAAATTACATTTAATACCCTTCTGGTCCCCTTGCTCTCTAGAAGTCAGATTTTTTAACAAAAAAACTCCCAAAGAATGTGACGAGTGTATATCTGTAAATTTATAAAAAAAATATTTTTTAAATATTTTAATAAAAAATAAAAGTAAAAAAATTCCTATATGTTCAAGCTAAGGCCCATGTGGCCATGTTGACGTGGGCCATAAAGTGGGCTCATTTTTTCAATGTCTTATTCCCACTTCGGAATAAGTCCACTTTGATTCCCTCAAATTTTGATCGAATCTTATTCATATTTTTCAACCGCAATATTAGATATTTTGACCCTTCAACTATTAAAACGGGTGCAAACGGACTCCCTAGGTGGTTTCAAGGGTGGTTTTCGCTGACGTGGCTCATTGACCAAGTCTAACCTACTGAGTCAGTATGTGGGCCCACATGTCATTGACTCTCCTCTTCTCTCTACCCTCCCCCTCTTTCTCTCTCCCCTGCAGCTTGCTTTGCGACGGCTGATGAACCGAGGAGAGACTCCACCACCACGAGAAGACGAGCGGCAAGCATGGTAGTGGACATGAAGGGGAAGAGGGATCTAGCTGTCGTTGCTGAGAGAGATGTCGGGGATGATGAGCACATCCTTGTTGTCCCGTAGGATGGTGTAGTTGAAGAGGAGGCAGAAGAACATGAGCCTTAGGGGCACAATCTTCTTTAGCGTCTTCATCTCCACGCCCAGGAACTTGGGGGAAGACCCTGCCGGCTCTAGTGTAAGACGTCGCGCAGAGACAGGAGGGAAGGACGGAGCAGGGTTGGCGCGGGATGAGACGGAGCGGAGTGGCTGCTGCAGTGATGACGGCGCGCCACTAGCGGAGCAGGTGCGACGGCTTTTGCCACATTGTGTTGAGGGCGCTAAAGAAGGGGAGGCGAAGGCGATGGCGTGGGGACGGACAGAGCAGGGTTGGCGTGGGGAGGTGGTGCGGGATGAGACGGAGCAGGTGGCCACCGGGGCAACGATGGAACACTGCTAGCAGAGCAGGGCCTCCTTGGCCGCCACCATGGCATAAGAAGAGAGGAGAGGAGGCGCCGACGAAGCATTAGTAGCAGAAGCTCGCCAGCCAAGCCACTTGGATCCCTTCTCCGGCCCCGGAACTCGCTGCCCGAGGCCTCCTCATCTACCACCGTAGTGTGGGAAGAGAGGAGCTGCAGGGAAATAGAGAAGAGGTGGAGACAAAAAGAGAGGGATGAGAGAGAAAAGAAAGACAGAACGAGAAAGAAAAGAAAAGTCAATGACATATGGGCCCCACACGCTGACTCAGCAGATTGGACTTGGTGAACGAGCCATGTCAGCGAAAACCACCTTCAAAATTACCTAGAAAGTCAGTTTGCACCGGTTCCAATAGTTTGAAGGTCAATATATCTGGTGTTACAGTTGAGAGATCCAAATTAGATTGCACCTATATTTGAGGGGGTTAAATTGGACTTATTCATCCCACTTCTACCAGGCCAGCACAGGCCACTCTCACTCCCGTGATCAAGCATTCTATCTAAGGCAGTTAACCCGTGAACTTACCTATAAATCAAAATAAGTGGGTAAGTCTTAATTCTATTAATGTAAACACACATGCATGTGTGCCATGTTCGCACTAGTGAGTTTGTAAAACGGACCCGCTATCTTGTAGTCTTGTAGCGTTATGTGTACATGGGTTAGCTCAGCACTCCAATCCATGTGCTTACCATCAGCAATAAGCAGCATCATTGGCTGAATAGAAAGGGAACAAGAACAAACACCCAAATAAAATTGGTACTAGTTCGTGGTACAAAACAATCATGCAGGTAATTGAATTCCCATTTAAATGACAGTAAATTCAGCCTATGAAGATTATGGATACCATATATTCACAAGGCTGGTCTATCTGACTGATATAGAGGATAGATTATGTATATGAAATATGTAACAGACCATGACTTGAATACTACGTTTCCTTGTGTATTGAGGAACGACCCAAAGTCTCGTTTCAATAATATTGTAAAGTAGATTTAGAAATCAATACCGTATCCGGCTAGATTTCTATATTTGTAATCCTATCCCCCAACCTATTTAAGGTGGACAGGAGGCTCTCCAAGGGCATAACCACAACTCGATCGTCAGATCAATATACACCTAGCAGATACAATCCTCAAACAGGAGTAGGGTATTACCTTTCATCGAGAGAGTCTGAATCTGTCTAAATCCTTGTCTTCCGCATCCATCCACTTTTAGGTCTCATGCGCCACCCCTTTTTATTATTGTCGATTTTCAGATTCGACAATTGGTGCACCAGGTAGGGATGGCGCCGAGTTTACCATTGATGAGTGCGATGGAATCAATCTCTGGAGTCGTCGAATTTGTTTTGTCCCAAGTCTCTGTCTCGGATTTTGTTTACCCGGGGATATCAATCTCGATGAGTTCGACGATTTAATCTCCGATATCACCGGATTTTTTCCCTTTCAACTTATCATTGCTTATTGGACTGATTTCTACTATTAGATTAATCTATTGCTGTTTTATGTTGTTGTTCGCATATAATTACGCGGGACTACTGAGGCAATTGATGTCAGTCATGGACTCGTAGCGTTGCTATGCAGTCAATCGGCCAAGAGCCTACTCCACTGCCGCTATTGTTCATGGCGACATTGTCTTCACCGTCGATAGTCTCCACGGTTAGTGGATCCCGCCGCCGTAGCTGATGGCGATATCGTGTTCATCATCGGTCGCCTCCGTCATCGCCGACTGGTTTCATCACCTTCACGGTTGGTGAATTCCGTCGCCGTTGTTGATGGCGACATCGTCTTCACTGTCGGTCACCTCCGTCGTCGTCGACTGGTTTCTTCGTCACCACGGTTGGTGGATTTCGCCGTTGTTGATGATGGCGATATTGTCTTTATTGCCTTCACGGCTGGTCTATTATGTCGTCGCTCATGGGCATCTTCATCTTCACCGCTAGCTTGCCTCCATCGTCGCCGACCGGTATCCTCGCCTTCATGGCTGGCCTATTACGCCGCCGCTGATGGGCATCTTCGTCTTCACTGCTGACTTGCCTTCGTCGTTGCCGTCTGGTGTCCTCGTTTTCACAGCTAGCCTACAATACCGTCGCTGATGGGCGTCTTCATCTTCACCGACCGGCCACTTTCGCTGCTGCCAACTGGTGCCTTCGCCTTCACGAATAGCCTACGTCACCGTCGCGGATGGGCATCTTCATCTTCATCGCCGGCCACGTCCGCTGCCACCGACTAGTATTATCACTTCCATGGCCATGCGTCTTCGTCACGTTGTTGGGCAACTTCACCTCCACCGTCGGTCGCCTCAGCTGCTTTCACGGTCGGTATCTTTGTCGCCATTGATGGACGACCATGTCCCTACATCGGTCACCTCCGCCGTCACCGATGGAAATACCAACAATTTAAGTCATCATTAATTTTCTTTTTTATATGATATTTTTCTTTTTCTCTGCCTCACTACATCAACTAGTTCTCCGTCAGGGGCTACAGATGTTATATCATATTTTCGCAACAATTTTCATAATATTTATCTTGATTGCTTGCGAATAAATCTAAGTAAAAAGGTACCGAGTAGTGAAGCTCTATTTTCTGTTGTTTTCTGTTTGGTGTGTCGATGGATGGTTGTCATGAGCTGATTCCTAGCACCCGGGACTTGTCGGGTAGAGTGTATAACGCAAGGTGCTAAGTACGATTTGTTTTCTATTCTTAACAATTGCAAAAGTACCCGAGTAGCACAACTTCTGATTCATGAAGCTTTGCTCTATGAAAGACGAACTCATGTCACTCATACGCATGTCCGGAAAATGCCATGAGCTGACTCCTGATGCTTGGGGGCTATGACAAGTCGGGTAGAGTGTTTAAACGTAATGAGTCAACTACTCGGGGAAATTAAAATCGACAAGAGGAGAAATACATATTTATAAATATTTTAAAATGCTTGAATTTTCCTCAAATAATATATTTACATCACATACTACTCATCCTACATGTTTATACTACAGGATCCAAATCCAGATATGCATAGTAGGGATTTATGGCCATAAGCTTATCTCCTATGCTTCGGGAATGGATCAGTCAGAATGCCACTGTTGGTCGCCTTCGCAGCCGTCGACTGGTTTCTTCGCCTCCACGGTTGGTGGATTCCGCCGTCGTTGCTGATGGCGACATCATCTTCACCGTCAGCTTGCCTCCGTCACCACCGATTGGTGTCCTCGCTTTCAAGGCTAGCCTATTATGCTGTCGCTAACGAGCATCTACATCTTCACCATCGGTTTTCCTTCATCACCGTTGTCTGATGTCTTCGTCTTCATGGCTGGCCTATTATGGCGCCACTGATGGGCATCTTCATTTGGCCTATTATGCCGCCGTTGATGGGCATCGTCGTATTCATCGCTGGCTTGCCTCCGTCGCCACCGACTAGTGTCCTCGCCTTTATGGCTGGTCAATTATGCCATCGTTGAAGGGTGTCTTCGTCTTTACCACTGGCTTGCCTTTGTCGTTGCCTTCACGGCTGGCCTATTATGTCACCGCTGTTGGGCGTCTTTGTCTTTACCGCTGACTTGCCTTTGTCCTCGCCGTCTGGTGTCTTTGCCTTCACGGCTGGCCCTATTATGCCATCGCTGATGGACATCTTTGTCTTCACTGTTGGTTGCCTCCGCAGCCACCGACTGGTTTCTTCGCCTCCACGGTTAGTGGATTCTGCCACCGTTGCTGATGGCAACATCATCTTCACCGCCGACTTGCCTCCGTCGCCACTGACTGGTGTCCTCGCCATAAAGGCTGGCCTATTATGCTGCTGCTGACGGGCATCAACATCTTCACCATCGGTTTGTCTTCGTCGTCGTCGTCTGGTGTGGCTGGCCTATTATGCCGCCGCTGATGGGCGTCTTCGTTTGGACTATTATGCCACCGCTGATGGGCATATTCTTCTTCACCGCTGGCTTGCCTCCATCACCATCGACTGGTGTCCTCGTCTTCACGACCGGTGCATTATGTCGTCGTTGATGCGCGTCTTCGTCTTCACCGTCGGCTTGCCTTCGTCATCGTCGTTTGGTGTCTTTGCCTTCACGGCTAACCTATTATGCCTCCGCTGATAGGCGTCTTCGTCTTCATCGCCGGTTTGCCTTCGTCGCCGCCGTCTGGTCTCTTTTCCTTCACGGTTAGCCTATTATGCTGCCGCTAATGGGCATCTTCGTCTTCACCGCCGGCTTGCCTTCATCATCGACGTCTGATGTCTTTGCCTTCATGGCTGGCCTATTATGTCGCCGCTGATGGGCGTTTTCACTGTCGGCTTGTCTTCGTCGTCGTCGTCTGGTGCCTTCGCCTTCACTGTTGACCTATTATGCCGCCACTAACGGGTGTCATTGTCTTCACGCCAGTCGTCTCGTCTGTTGTTGTCCACGGCTACGCGTCTCCGCCCCCATTATTAAGCAACTTCCTCTTCACAACCAATCGTCTCTACCGCCGCTGACTGTTGTCCTTGCCTTCATGATTGTGCATTTTCACCGTCAGTTTTCTCTGCTGCCGTCGACTGGTGTCCATGCCTCCAGGTCTATGCAACTCTGCTATCATTTTTGGGTGACTTCATCTTCGTTATCTTCATCACTGGCAACCTATGCTGGCTCTACTTCGTCAGTTTTGCCACTTCAATAACCTCGACATCTCCGAGAACCTTGACACCTTGGCATGCGCCACCAGATACGATGTCGTGCTAATATAATACAACAAGTGGTACTCCAATCCTCAAGATTTCTACTCGAACATCCACAACTCGCATCTTCATTCAAGTGATGGTTACTCAATGACAAGAGGCTATAGTTCTTGACTCTTTGTTTACTTGTTTTTCAACTAAGCATAGAGTCAGGGGCTGCACAAACACAAGACTAAAATCCGACAGGCAATTAACCAGTCAACAAGTTCTATGAAGTCAACTTCAGAAATCATTAGCTTTGTGTCCGCTCCAAAGCAGACTTTCTACTTCAGTAACTTCAACATTCTCACTGATAACTTTTGACTCTGAGTTGATGCTATGGTCTACTTCAAGTTTCTCAAGTGTCCAGTTGATGCCACGCATATGCTAACATCAAGACAACTACTCAAGCTTTGACATCTCTTCAACAGTTTATTATCATTGACATTATCACCAGCACCTTCATCATCGGTATTACCTTCATCTCTGGCCAACAACTGTCAATCAGGTTCTTCGCTTCAAGAGTTTAGGCTTTGTCAATGCTGAAATCTGACTGGATCATCAACACGTCATCCTCATTGACATCCTGACATGCGTCTTCAGCCTCGCCTCTATACCGGCCTTGACATCATCGCCGTCAACTGGTTACCTCGCCTTCACGGCTGGCCTACTCCACCGTCGCTATTGGGCGACATCGTCTTCACCATCGGTCGCCTCCATTGGCGAATTCCACCACCGTTGATGAGCGACGTCATTTTCATCGCTGGCTGCCTTCATTTTTGTCGGTTGGTTTCTCCGTCGCCACTTATGAGCATCTTCACCTTCACCGTCGCCCGACGTCAATCTTTGGTGTCAACATGCATGAGGATCTATGCGTCTACACCTTCTTTCTGGCCAGTTTCTCTGCTCCAGGAACTTGGACCTAGTTGGAGACGAGATTTTATTAAATTGATGGCTTCATCAACAATCACTAGCTCGCTAAAACAAAAAGATAAGCCAATATCAATTTCTTTCACTATATAATATATTTTTTTTGTTGCCTCGCTACATAGTAAGTCGAGGGCTACATAAGTTATATATTATGCTTGCTTGCAAATTTGACTTGAGTTTTCATGCACCTCTGTGAAGAACACACTTTTGTTTTCAACTTTTTTCAGATATGTACAACAGGAATTCATGGCCATGAGCTTATTTCCTACGTCCAAGGTCTGGATCAGTCATTATTCTCTCACAAGTGTCACAAGCTGAGTTCTTGCGCCAGCTAGGATTTAATTATCATATTTACTTCGGTACACTCCATAAGGGATAACCACTCAGATCAGAAGCCACTCAGACGAGATGCGCTCGGTCTACATCACCCAGGAGATTTGAAACTTGGGAGCATATTAATATGCGTGCTACACACGTCATATTTTAAGGGTATCGGTGGGCATATTTTGGGCCTAATCCCAATATGTCTGTAGCCGATATTCCTAGGTGTGGCATGTCACACGTCTTTAGGGACTTAAGCATATTTGCTCTTGGCAATATGTACGTGCTCGAGTGGACAATACCTTAAAATCCTTTTATACAACTGTTACACAACTTTTCAGAGTTAGTACAATGCAATTTAAAAGGTGGCAAACAGTGAAGCTTTATATATAGCTACTCTGTTTATCTTTTTTATATAAGTTAAGGCACTGTTTAAATTTCATAAAACAATTGATTGAATACTATATCATTGCTTTTGGCTAGATATGTGTGTTCTTTAACAAAAATCAATATTATAGCTTTAGGCTGATTATATATTTTGATCGTTGTTTAGGGGGGCTGGTAAATGTATTTATAAGTGTTATTTCACTCGGATTTTACACCACGCATGCCATATATTTTTAGATGTGGTGAAGTCGTGTGTCTTATAGGGACTGAACCATATTCGTTTTTGCGATAGGAGCACGGTGTGAACCTAATACCTTAAAAAATCCTTTACTTGATGCATACAAGTTTTTTTACTAAAGTCATTTGCTATACAATTTTTAAAGGTGACCAATAACATGCTTTCACAGCTTTATAAACTAGCTTTTTCTTCATAAGAGTCAAGTGCTATTTGGTATTATTTTTAAAGACGCGGTTTGATGTGACTATAGCTATTATTGATATAACCGTTGCTCACATCATAGCTCAACTGAGAGACATCAAGATCAAGCTGCAAAAGTTCTGGAATCCAATTCGGTCACCTGTAGCAGCGTTGACTTCAAACAACTGCCAAATATGCATACGAGCTCCTTTTTGGGCCCATGAGTACTTGATGGAAGGCTCTTAGAGTCCTCTTTCAAATGGATCCAGCCTCATCTTCAAATTTCATCTTAGTCATCCGCAATTGAAGAAACAAGATGTTGCGTCACCTATAATGGACCTATGGGCTTGTAACTTTCTCTGGGACCCCAACCCAAGTGGGGCCCATGTGGGGCGCGCCCCAATCTGGTGGAGTGTGACCCTAAGGACCACTTGGTCATCCTCCCACCTCCTTAAATAGCTAGATACCCTTTAAGGGTTTCTCGGGTTTTGTTAGATTAAAGTTTTAGTCATCGCTACTTTACCTTGTACTTACGTGTGTCGGCTAGACCACCTAATTACTCGTCTTCGGAACCCCAACTTATCGTGTGTATTCAATTCCTATTTATAGTATCAAATTGTTTTTTTATCTTGTTCTTACTTGTTTCTTAGATTTTCTTGCAAGAATAAGGTTGATCTGCACCAGCAAGATCAACAAGCCACGGAGAGGTGTATCAATCGCTAAGGCGCAACACAACAACGTTTTGTACGGTTGTAGTCGAATCATCAATATTTCTCCCAAATCGTAGTTATCATCAACTCACCAAAAAATCGGGACAACCAGATCTCTAAGTGTATCAAGTGGAGCTCAGGGTTTATCACGGTTGGCCTAGTGCTATGCGCATTCTATACACGGTTGGTCTAGCGCTGCAAGATTCTTTTTTATTAAGTGGCAATTGGTCCTGAGATATGCGCATTATATATCTTAAAGCAGTCAAGATATCACTCGGATCATGTTATTTGAAGATTCACACCGTATGTGATGTATATTAATATTGAGTCACTCGATTGACTATAATTATCAAAAACCATTCGGTTGGTTAGATTATTTATTCCTTGACTATATGCTTAGTTTATTCAACTAACCATATAGTCGGAGGCTATACCAATCGATGCACCTGGGTATATATTCTTGGTTATTTTTTGAAATTTTTTCAGTCCTTCACAGCCTTCTGATTTGGTAAAAGCACTTGGGAGACTATAGCGAAGATGATTGAAGCACTCAGCTTTAGATTAATTTGATTCGAGAGAAGATTATGTTTTTGACTATGAAGGTCTCTGGGGCTACTGTGGAGATTGTGGGTACTATATATCCACATGGCTGGTCTATCTGACTAAATATAGGGGATAGATTATGTATATGAAATATGTAACAAACCATGACTTGGGTATTATGTTTCCTTGTGTATTAAGGAATAGCCCAAAGTTCTGATTCGGCAATATTGTAAAGTAGATTTAGAAACCAATACTGTATCTGGCTAGGTTTCTATTTTTGTAATTCTGCCTCCCAACCTATTTAAGATAGGCAGGAGGCCCTCCAAGGACATAATTACAACTTGATCGTTAGATCAATATACACCCGGCAGATACCATCCCCAAACAGCAGTAGGGTATTACCTCTCATCGAGAGGGCCCGAAACTGTCTAAATCCTTGTTTGCCGCATCCATCCACTTTTTGGTATTGTGCGCTACCTTTTTTATTATTGTTGATTTTCATATTCGACATAGCCCATATATGAAAGTAATTGAATTCTCACAAGGTCATAAATTGTGGGAATAAGTCTATTTTTCCTCACTCATCTCTTGTCCTTGGTCAAATCACATCTCTCAATTGCAAAACCGGGTATAACGCATTCTTTAATTTCAAAAACTAATGTAAATTGACTCCTTTGGTGATTTTGAAAGCGGTTTCTGCTCATGTGACACGTTGATTTGATCAAGTATGCTAACGTGGCAACCCAATCATCAAAGAAATTAAAAATAGAAGTGGGTTCCACATGTAAGTGACAGAATAAAAATAAAAAACGATGAGGGCCACTTGTCGGCCCCACTTCTCCTTTTCTTCTTCCTCCTCCTTTCTCCTCACGCAAGACTGTACAGCAATGGCGACGGCAGGAGGCTAGCGACGCGGCGATCTTCCACTGCACTCTCCACCACCCAAGCTACCTCCCATGGCGACACCAACCGGAAATCATAATCCTAACCCCTACCCCAGCACTACTTTCGAGGTCAGCATGTTGTTCAAGCCGCCTCCCAACACCCCCGTGACCGTGGCAATCCTCGTCTGCCCTTGCGGCCCCACTACATCCCCATCTCCACAGTCTTGCATGGGAGAAAGGAAGAGGAATAAGACAAGGAGAAATGGGGCTAACAAGTGGGCCTCATCGTTTTTATTTTATCCTTGTCACTTACATGTAGGATTCAGTTCTATTTTTAATTCCTTTGATGATTGGGCTGCCACGTCAACAAAAACTACTTTCAAAACCATCAAAGGAGTTAATTTGCATCGGTTTTTAAAGTCAAGAAAGATATTATAACCAATTTTGTTGTTGAGGGATACTATTCGACCAAGGGCAAAAAGATAACAAAGGCCAAATAGACTATTCCTAAATTGTGTAAAAACGTGGACGTATATTTGGCCCAAATAGGGTCATAAATCCGGCCCACAACTGCGCTTCCATTCGGTCCGAATGTGCCCGTTAATTCGGTTGAAGAATGGGTACAAAAATTCAGCCCCTAATTGCCGTCAATTCCGTCCGTAAATGCGCATGGAAGCCCGGAAATTTGACTCAATAGTGAGAGTAAATACGGCGTACAACATACAGTATGAGTTAGCAACAAGTAGTACTGAGAAAGACGTGTAGCAAGTGGTTAAATTCAATTACCTCGTCAAAAATCCAATATACTGGTACTGGAGATCGAGGCAAATCACAAGCTCACGGCACCCTTTGTGACAATTGACAACTGACAATCAATGTATACTCCACTCCGTCCGCATCGCTTCCATCCCAAGGATGATCCGGATGGCGAAAACTTCCGCCGCCACCACGCTCTCCCTCCTCCTCCCGCCTCATCGCCGTCCGAGTGCCTCGCCAGCAAAGACGGCCGGCTGCAGGGACGGCGGCAGTAGGGCGCACTCTTTCTCCCCCGAAGTCTTCGTTCCGGTGGGGCATCGAGGGAGCTCAAGAGACAGCGACACTCAATCCGACCGCTCCTCGACTTACGGACGATGGGAGGCCAGCGGAGGAGGCAGTGGGGTAGAAGGCATAGAGAACAAGCGCGGTGGAGATGATGCGTGGTGGCGGTGTACGCGAAGACGGTGCATGATGGAGGCGGCGCACAGAGGCTAGCCCACAGCGCCATATCAAGCGTCTCCCTTGCCATTCTACATTAGGATCTGGCCTCCTTGACAAAGGAGACTGGATCCCTTGCACGCACCAAGGCCAAAGACGAAGACGAGGCAGCGTGGGTACGGCTACGAGAAGGACGGCCGCATCCGTCCCAGGGAGGTGACGGTGGGGTGAGGAAGACTAGTTCCTCAAGGCGGCGATAGTGGGATAGCGTGGTGGCCGGCGAATCATGGCGACGACTACGGGCTGGACATCTGGCAACACTGTCATGGTGGACAACGGAGGTGAGAGCAAAGGTGAGTGCAGGCGGCGTTTGGCTGGTGTGACAGCGGCAGAAAGCGATGGCTGCAGGAGACGTCATTGCGATGGAGGCAGTGGGTTGGTGGCGCTACTGCGCGTTTGGAGGCGAGAAAGGGGTTTACGGCGCGAGGCGGCGACAATTGTTGGGCTCGCGAGCTTGCGGTCCTCGGCGACGGCGACGTGCAGGGAGCTAGTGGTTCGCGTGTCGATGGCCCGATAGAGTGATGCGGCACACAGGGCTTCGGTTCCTTCTCAGGAAGGGACCCCCGTTTGACAGCCGACCATCGATGGGGCACTAGTGCGGTGGTTTCGTGTCGAAGGTGATCGACCGGTGGAAGCTGCTAGCAACGACATGGGAGCAATGACTAGTGAGGGACGGGAAGATATCCGGGCGAAAGCTTAGCCTGTTTGAGGCCCGCAATGGTTGACGCTTTTGAGCGCCGCAACCCTCTTGGGAACATTGTCGTGGTATCTTCCTTCATCCGGTGATTTCTTTTAGGTGAAAACCAAATCCTGGTTTTTTAGGACGGGCGACGTCTGCCTTCCTAAATATGTTGTTTTGAAGGCTCATTCCCTACCACACTCTTCTCCAAACGATTGTCCTCTTATAGTGATGCTCTAGCCATCGCAAGATGATCACTTTAACGGGTCAGTGTAAGAGAGAGCGGATTCATCTTTCTTTCTCACCCTCTCTCTCTTCAACTCAATGGCGTAGATAAAAGCGAAGTGCGTCAGGTTGTCTTTCTTTTGTTGTTTCATATCAATGGATGATCTGGCTGTAGATATGAAGCTTGACTTGTTTTTTATTATTATTATAGTATCCCAGGACTATAATTTTGTAAATTTTACACATTTTGTATGGGTAGTTTCGGAAAAAAAAGGATAACTGACAATCGATCGATTTTCTCTGCTGAAAGAAAAAAAACTCCGATCCGATCATGGCCTTTGAATGACAGCATGCATTAGTACTACTACTAGCTACCGCTGTGTGCCCTACACAGCTCAGGCGCTCGTACGTACCACCGCTAATGCACGCGTTCAACCTACTGACTGTATCACCTATCCGTGCCACCATCAAACCCCACACGCACCAATGCAGATGTGCGCTTCGCCGCTGTACTCACCGCCCCTGGCAACCTGGCATTCATGTGCGCGTGGCTCCAGCCCAAGTGCACCAGCCGTGGTACAGGTCGCGCGCACGGTCGCCTCCCGTGCCGCGCGTGCCCGTCCCCGGCCTACGACGCGGGTTCGTCTCGTCGATCGTTTGACCACCCGATCGACTCCACCCCCCCCAACCGCGTAGCGCGGCATCCGTGGCCCCCGGTGTGCCGGTTGCTCGATCGGTGGTGGCGCGAGACGGTGAAAGTGTGGGGGATTCCGTGGCCTGTTGGCGCGGCACGTGGGGTTGGGGCCGCGGAATTATTGCGGTCGCCAACTCGCGGAGCCGCCCGTCACACCGGGTGTTCGTACGCTGGTCATCACACAAGTAGTGACACAACTCACGGTCACGGCCGAAGGCGGACTAACCTTTCCGGCCACGGCACTGCACACTCACCGTACTACTCCGTTGGAGTGCTCGCCCCATCTGCAGTCGCAGCGTCCTTGCTTGCTCCTCCTGGATTTCTAACCGCATTTAACTATCAGGTGAGGTGATCCACATTTGTTGCAATAGCTGCTTACATTCTGCAGTACTCACCGAGTTTTCACTCGGCAGGCTACCAGTAGTAGTTGTAGCGGTGTACTGCAGCAGTCCACTGACCAGAAAACACTGTGTTGGTTTAGCTTGATAATTAAGCCCGTGTTTAGTTGGGGTCAAAGTTCCAAAAAAATTTGGAAACAGGCCACATTTGGAAGTTTGGAACTAAACGGGTGTTTTTGGCCCTTTAGAAGTTTGAAGGCCCAACAGTGCGCAAGAGAGTTAACTACCGCAGCTACCCCCGTGCCTATCCATTCGCCCATCCCCTCCCCAAAAGCAAACCATAGGGCGCTCTCTCCCCCGCCGCCGCTCGCGCTCGATCTGTTCGCCGCCGCCGCTATTGGCCCCGCCGCACAAATCCACAGCACCCCCCACCACATCCACCGGCTACTCTTCAAGATCCACCACATCCGCAGCGGCAGCAACGTCGTTGTCCACCTCGATGGCGATGGACGGGTACGACGGCGACGGCAATAACGGCGGCGGCAACACCGGAGGGGGGTACGGGGGCGACCACATATTCGGCGGCGGCATCCCTACCAGAGAGTTCCTCGCGCAGCCGGTGCCCTTTTCTGAGCATGGCAGCCACACTTCCGTCAGCTCGAGCGGATTCGGCGAGGGCCCCTCGAGCAGCCAACACCCCAGTCGGCTGGACTTCGGCGGGCTCGACCTCAACTCCGCCGAAGAGTGGTCCAGCATGCAAGGCTACCAAGACCTCCCACCGTCAGGCGGAATCGAGGGCAGCAACTGCCCGCCTGCCGTTTGCGTGCCTCCCCGGAGCGGCAACCGCACCATCGGCTTGCGCGGCCGTCCCATCGGTCCCAGAGCCGGCGGATCTGCGTCCGTACGTGGCGGCGCATCTTCGTCAGCAGCCGGAGGCCGACCTCCGTCCATGGGTGGTGGGTTTGTCCCTCCCGTCGACCCCCAGCGTGGAGGTGCGTCCCAGGGGGGCCTCTTCGTGCCCCCCATGCGAGATCAACCACCACCTGAAGCAGAGGCCTCCGGCCGAGGCAGGCGTCGTGGTGCACGTCGTCGTCTCGTTGAGGTACGTCTGAGTAGCCTAGAGATGTCTTGAACTAGCTCTGTGTACCCATGTGCTGCCTGTATCCAAGTGATTTGCTTCAATTCCTCGTTTAGGCTCAGAACGACAGGGCATCGTGGACCCCTGAAAATACAAAGGCATTTTGCGAGCTTTACTGCAAACAAATAGATAACGGGAACTGCGTTAGTGGTCAGATGAGCAAGACGGGCTGGAAGGAGATCACAAAGGGATTTTATGCTGCCACTGGGTTGCTGCATGACAACGAGCAGTTCGGCAATAAATATAGGAATTTGAAGCCTGTGTGGCAGTTCATACAGAAGTTGAGGTCAGCTTCCGGTTTGGGCCGCAGAGCAGATGGCACCGTTGTTGCTTCCGACAAATGGTGGGATGACAACACAAAGGTACGTCATGTAAATTTTTTAAGTCCGAGAAAATTTGGGTCTTGTATTCCTGAAATCGAGCTCGTTGCTAATAGAATGATGTTCCTCTAATTTTGCAGGGCCTTCCGGAGTTGAAGAAGCTGAAGAACGGGTTGCCTGATTATGTCGACGAATTGGACCGCATGTTCGTGGGAGTTGCAGTTGACGGCTCCACTGCCTATGTGCCATACCAAACCACCCCGTCAGTGGCCATCCCCATTGAGGAAATTTGTAGCGACGATGAGGCAGAATCTGAGGACGATGACTTCGACCCGCGCAGCCCCGTAAGCATTGGGAGTAAGAGGAGCCACAGCCAGCGTAGCACACCAAGCAGTCGCAGTACAGCCACTAGTCCAAACAAGAAGTTGAAGAGCCCAGCTGTGAGGGCCATGCTGTCAGGAATGAAGGACTTCACCGATGCCGCCAAGGAGAGGACTGCAGCGATGGACACATACTTCGACAGGCGGCAGGTGAAGAAGGATGATGAGAAGGCACGTTTGATGGAGTTGTACGACCGCATAGTATCAATGGCTAGAGAGTGTGGTGTAACCGAAGAGAACTCGCAGCTATGGGTTGGTGTGTTGAAGTTGCTCAAGGATGACGTTGGCCTAGAGTTGTTTCAGCGTTCAAATCCTGTAGGAAGGAAGGCCCTCATTGAGCACTACGCAAGGGTCGACAACTAGAACTTCTTATGCATGCATTCTAGCTTAATGTAGTCCTGTTATGTATGTTCTGTCTGTTATGTGTGTTATGTCTACTATGGCTGTGACTTGAACTATGTCATTTCTGTTGTTGCCTAATTAAATTATGTTGTAGTACGGCTGTCATTCCAAATTTATATACTAGTTTCGCTATGTTTGAAAGTTACCGTCATTGTTGCATTTCTTACAGGACGATGTTCGGCCTCCATCAAGGGACAAAGAGAGTGACGATTCTGAAGAAGAGTTCGACAAATTTATGATGGCCAATTTCCTTGATGATTCTGAAGATATGGCTTTCTTCTACGGTACGTTTCAGATTGCTATGCACATTGACTCCTACTGCAATAGGTCTGAGTATAGGGATATTAGCACGTCTTTGAGTGGTTTGGAATGGGTAGAGAGGAAGCTAGCAAATTGCAAGTCCTGTTACAACATGTTTAGAATGACCCCAACTATGTTCCATAGTCTTCATGATGTTTTGGTAGAAAAGTATGGGCTGCAATCTAGTTCGAAATCTAGATCAATTGAGTCTTTAGGAATGTTCCTTTGGATGGTTGGCGCTCCGCAGTCAGTAAGGCAAGCTGAGGACAGATTTGAGAGATCACTAGCCACTGTTCACAACATGTTCTACAAAGTACTGCACAGCGTGCTGAAGCTAGCTGGTAATATCATTAAACCACGTGACCCACAGTTCACAACAATGCATTCGAGGCTCAGCAACCCTAGGTTTTATCCATTTTTGAAGGATTGTATTGGGGCAATAGATGGAACTCACATTCCTGTACAGGTAGCAAAAGATCTGTTGGTTCAGCACTTGTGTCGTAAGAGCATCACTACGCAAAATGTGATGGCATGTTGTGACTTTGACATGATATTTACATTTGTACTTGCTGGATGGCCGGGGTCAGTACATGACATGAGGGTGTTTGATGATGCAATGACTAGATACAGCAGTGTCTTCCCTCATCCACCTGCAGGTACACAGCTACCTGTTTTATGTTTGCATTTTCTAACTTTGATTACTTGCCACTTACAGGTGTTTGCTGCTGCAGGGAAGTACTATCTAGTGGACTCGGGGTACCCAAACCGGATTGGTTACCTGGCGCCTTACAAGGGGACCAAGTACCATCTTCAAGAGTTCCAAAACGCCGCAGAACCAGATGGTAAACAGGAGGTATTCAACTATGCACATTCTTCTCTTAGAAATGTCATAGAAAGATCCTTTGGAGTGTTGAAGCAGAAGTGGCGCATATTGAAATATGTGCCTTCCTATCCGCCTGAAACTCAAACACATATTATAGTTACATGCATGGCTCTTCATAACTTCATCAGGATTAGTGGTTTACGTGATACACACTTTGGTCGTTGTGACCGAGATGAGAACTATGTGCCTCCTGAGGCCTTCGAAGATCAGCCACCGGACGAGGAGGCACCAACTTATTTACAATGTGCACATATGAATGAATTTCGCGATACAATTGCGCTCGATTTGTTGCTTCGAGCATGAGAGATGTCAATGTTGCGGGACAAGTTTTATTTGTTGTAATTCGCTGTGGACATGTATTTGCAGCTGTAACTTGTATGGACATGCATGTGTTGATGTCAGCTGTGAGGACTTGTATGTGCTATTGTAATATGTGAAGACTTCTATTTGTTGTTCGTAATATGTGGTGACATGTATGTGTCGTTGTAATTTTTGATAACATTTAGTGTTGTTGTAATTTATGACGACATGTATTAGATGTTGCAATTTGTGAGGAGATTTATTTGTTACAATTTGCCTTGATGCAGTATGAATGTGTGTGAAAGGAAAATCTGAACACATTGATGCACCATGCAACAAGATGCATTAAATAGGGGTCAAAGTGTCTTTTTTTCAACAGGATTTCAAATTTTGGCAGCCAACTAAACACCCCTTTCAAAGTTGGAAGTTTGAAACATCACATCCCAATGATTGAATCCAAAATTTACATTCAAAGTTTGGATCTAAACACAGCCTAAGGTGGATTTTGTCTCTGGGGGCACCTCTCGAAGTCTCATCAGTCATCAGTCTGCTGTTCTCGATTGCCTTTCACCTTTTTGACCGTCTGGCAGGGCTGCACAAACCTTGCCTCTGCTCGCGGGCAGCCGCAGCAGAGCATCATCGATCATTCATGGACACGACAGCTAGCAGCCAAGTGATAAACAATGCATTTTGTATCCCAACCAAACGATGTTCTACAGCGTTTTTTATCATCCTACTCTCTGTATCCCAACCAAACGATGTCTGAATAATGAAAAGGGAAAGGCCAGGGGATTCGCTAGATTCCAACTTTTACTTGGGCGCAAAAAGGAGCAGGCAATCGCATCCTATCCTACCGTCGTCTTCTTGCAAAGTTGGCGTTGTTGGATTGCACGAGTGCGTAGTAGATAGCGATTTCTCAATTCTGTATTCCTGTATGGATCTCGTGGGGACAGTCGGTGTCTACACTGGCAGTACAAACTTGGCGACGCAGTAGCATAATTTTCTGACATCCAGATATTAGTACTAGCTTGTACGTGGTACCACCATATTATCGCCAGAGCATTGTACGCAAATTTGTAGCATCTCTGTTTGTACTTGCAGCCAGTACCCGCCAGTAGACATGCAGGTTTTTATTACCGTGCCAGTATTAAGGCATCAGAGTAACTGGTACCGGTAAAATTATCTCAAGTTTAAAGAATTTGTGTACGATTCAACAAGAAAAGCAAAACTTGGAGCAGTTCCGTGTTAATGTAAAACGGATATTTTTTCTCTTAACAGAATTTGACTAACCGTTGACTAGCAACGATGGTATGTAAGAAAAATAGTTGTTTGATGGTATATTATAGAACTAATTTTTATTAATGGTATATCATAAAATCCATACTTTGTCAATGACATAGAATAGATTATTTCTAATGTAAACTCAGAAGTAGAGTATCCCAACTTCCCAAGCACAAGGGATCTTCATGTCTTCAAAAAATCGGCAGCAGAAACCTAGGTCGCAGGTACGGCGTGAATTCACTCGAAAGGTTCCATTTTCCTGCAAACTCCAATGCACAATAAAACCCCTCACTGTAGCCTCCGGCTACATACAAGAATCAGGAACCTAATCTTTCGTCGAAGGAAGAGCTTAGATCTTAGGTATAGTTTGGGCCAGAGTAACAACAAACAGCTCAGCACCTCAATTCCATAATAAGTTGTGCAGCGTGTGATAGAGCCTACTACACCTAAAGCTAGATACATGAATGCACATGCAACCAGCTTCAAGCCTTCAAGTGGCGTGTGTGTCTGTGACCATCCTAGCTACTAGCAGCTGCTTCGTTCGGGGGAAAAAAAAGTTAAAATGTGGCAAGTGTGTGTAGCACTATGGCCATGTCATTGTCATCCTAACCTTCAATTAAGCGGAAGGTATATATAATCTCTCTTGGGACCGAGAGATCCCCTAGACGCTAGGAAAAGCAAGCGAGGAAAGCAAGAGATATGACTCAAAAGGAGACGGTAGCATGCCATGCCTACCCCGACACACGAACATGCATGCATGGCAGAAGGAGGAAGAGCTTGCAGTTGCAGCGGATNNTGTGCCTCGCCCACATGCTGCTTTGCCCGTTGTTTTTGTTTTGCTTTTCCGCGCGCGCAACGCAACTCAACGCAACGCAACGGCGGTGCAGCCTTTCGTACCGGGCGATTTGCCGGGCGGTGCTCCGTTTTCCTATGGCCGCGCGCCGCACGCCGGCTACTACGGCCATCGAGCTCCCCTGCCCACGCCGTTTGACCTGTTGCCTTTGAGGCTTTGTCATTGGTCCATGTTATCTCAAGGGGGTTACTGCCTCGGATGATGGAAAATGAGTGGCGCGTTTACCTTATCGCTTGGCATCTCCCACAGCACAGTCACGCTTCACAAGAGAAAGAAAAAAGTACTGCGAACTGGGGGAGTTATGAGCTGAAATTCCTTGGAAGTAAGGTCCAATACTTCGGCTGCGTTCTTAGGGCAATCCCAATGATGTAATAATGATGGTTTCTATGTCTATTAATTACCTTGACAGCTCACCGTTTTGCTGATGTGGCGTTGGAATAAATGAAGAAAGAGAGAGAAACGATTTCTTCACGAAGGAACTGGGTCGACGCTAGCACCGATGCGTATGGAAACCACCAAATCCCCGTTGGGGAGAAACAACTCGCGTCGATGGCATTCATTGTCGATCCGCTGTGCCGCCGCCGGCTCGCGCGCGCTCGCCTCCGATTTCCCGCGCGCTCTCTTCTCCGATATCTTCCCGCGCGCGCTCACCTGGACTTCCCGCGCGCTCGCCGCCATCCCACGCGCAGCCTCAAATACTCGGTGTCGAAACTCTAATCCCAAATCCCTGCTTCACCATCCCGCCCCAATCCTTCCTCATTTTCTTGGACCATGAATCCCCTTCGTCCGCCATCCTCAAGCTCAAGGCAAATCAGGGCAGGGCAAGGCAGGGCAGGGCAGGGTAGGGCAGGCCAAGGCAGGGGTGCTCCGGTCGTCGTCGCCCCACCGCCGCCCGCCGCGCCCCACCACAAGCAGCCAACAGGTACGAACTCACTGTCCCCTGCTCTATTTTTGCTTTTACTTCTCACATGCTCTGTTTGATCGATGCGAGAGTTGAAACTAATTAGTGCGTGCCCGATCTGTTTTGGTAGCCGGTGCTCCTGTCGCCCGTACTAATGGATCAACTCCGGCCGCTGCTAATGCATCTCCACCACTTGCAAGTCTTCAATCTGCTAGTTTTCCAGCGTGGTGGACAAATTCTTCTCCGATGGGCTCCAATGAAGGGTATGTTTACATTGAGTTGTTACTTCTAGTGATGGCTGCCATACTGTTCCAACGATGGTTCAATGAATAAAAAAATATATGTTGCTGCTCTATTGTTTCCGGTGTGTTGTATAAAGAATCGATTAAATAGTATTTTTAGAGCTGTCAGAGAAGTAAAATATGGCCCTGCTTTCCTATATAATTGTCCTAGCAAGATTACTCATGAGCCATGACTGTGTTGTTACCCATGATATATTTGATTTGTTTTTGCTTGAAGTGAATGCTATTGGTGGCTTGTCTACTATCAAATTTAGAGGTTGCTCTGGTCCAAATCATGATACTCGCTGTGTTCTAGTGATAGAGATAATAATCACTTTTATCTAGATGAGTAGATGAAAGCTCGTGTGTAGAGTATAATATTTGGTTTAGTGTGTTTGATGTACGCCAATGTTTGCATAGTGTCTTCCATCGTGCGCATAGTCAGATGAAAGCTCGTGTGTTTGATGAACGCCAATGAGCCTTTTATCTATATGTTTCTGGATTGGTATGATTAATATATGATTATGCAAACTATATGTGCTGCCCAAGCTGTATTCTTGTGATTTGGTTGTGACTTGCGAGATGTTTGATTGATCAGATACAGAGCAAAAGCAATCAGGCTATATGGATGTTTGCCACAGTTGATCTATTGCTTTTTTGTGTTGCATTTAAGTTATCTCTTGTATAGCAATTATTGTAGAAACCATGGGTTGGGAAGGATAGTTTCTACAAGATATTAATCACTCTTGGATATCGTGCGTAGTGTCTTTCATTGGGACTGTTCTTATCGTAGGATCGTTTCCGCCGATTAGCTACACTCAAAACGAAAAATGTAATTAACATAACATTAATTAAGTATTAATTATTAAAAACTTAAAAAAATAAATCTATTTGATTTTTAAAGCATCTTCTATATAAAAATTTTTCACACGAAAGATACCATTTAACAGTTTGAAAAGTGTGCTAACGAAAAACGAGAAATAGGTAAGTTGAATCAGCTTGTTAGAATGCAGTCTTCAATGGTCAAGTAGTACTCCATCCATCCTCTAATATAGCAACACTAATTACTATGATGTTAGAATGCAGAATCGTTATACTATGATGTTCATTCGGTAATAGATTACTATATTATACTTCTTCCGGAAACGCTAATTAGCACGTAAGTGTGGGCCGCGCAGACGCATCAAGGCCAACGCACACGCTAGTTTTTTTTTGCTGTAGTTCTTTTTATTAAGGAAAGCGCTTCTTTTTTTTTCTCTCACGACTATTACGTATTTCACGTCACAGCGTAATTTTTTTTTGTAAATTGTTTTATTGCATTTTATAAATTGAATATTTCAACTTCAATTTAAGTTGAAAGTTTTTAAAATTTAAGTTGTATGTTTTGAATTTCGAGATCAAAGTTTTCAAATTTAAATTGAATGTTTTGAATTTTAAGATGAAAGTTTTAAAATTTTGGTTGAAAGTTTTTAAATCTTGACTTGATTTTTTTAAAATTTGAGTTGAATGTTTAAATCCGAGTTAAAAATTTTTAAATCTGAATTAAAAGTTTTCAAATCTGAGTTGAAAATTTTAAATCTTCGCTTGAAAGTTTTCAAATATGATTTGAAAATTTTAAATATTAACTTGCAAGTTTTCAAATCTTAACTTGAAAGTTTTTAAATCTAAGTTGAAAGTTTTTATATCCGAGTTAAAAGTTTCAAATCTTAACTTGAAAGTTTTCAAATCTAAATTGAATGTTTTCAAATATTACATGAAACTTTTCAAATCTGAGTTGAAATTTTTAAAAAATCTCAACTTAAAATTTTAAATATTAACTTGAAAGTTTTTAAATCTGAGTTGAAAGTTTTATTTATGGCTTTTTTATAAAAACTAATATTAAAAATTATCATTACCACTAAGTTACGTTATTAACGCTAATCAAGCTATGCAGGAGAACGCGCGCGTCGATTATGCGTCTCCCAATTCTTCTGGTTATAAAGAAGGCACAATCAGCTTCTTGTTGGTGTCTACTACTACACCTTTTTCTGGTCTACTTCTCCATTGCGTGTCGCTTGTCTAATTCTCTCTTCTTCTCTATGACTTATATAAAAACCCGGCTTGGCGGGGCGTGGCTTTAACTGCCCCCACTTCTCCCGCCATAAATGGCCACCACCTCCTCCTCGTCTCCCCCTCCGCCGCCGCAGGAGCTCGCCGGCGCCGGCGGCGAGCAGCGGCGGCCGCAGCAGCAGCACCACCCGCTCCTCGCGGCGGCCGCCGCCGCCTCCCTCCTCGCCTTCCTCTACCTCCCGCGGCCGCTCCTCCCGCTCCTCCTCTCCCCCGCCTCCCTCTCCTCCCTCCTCGTCCTCCTCTCCCTCCTCCGCCTCGGCTCCCTGCCGCCCCCCGCCGCCTCCACCCCTCCTCCTCCGCCGGAGCGAGCCGTCCCGGAGGCCGCCGATACTCCTCCACCGCCGCCGCCGCCGACGGCGACGCCCGAGCACCCGAGCGTGTTCGTGGAGACGGAGTTCGCGTCGTGGGCGGCGAAAGGGCGCGCGCTGGAGGTGATCCACGAGGAGTTTGAGGCGGAGTGGGGGCCGGAGGAGATGGGCCTCACGTGGACCTCGGACTCCGACTCGGACAGCTACAGCGGCAGCGACGACGACGTCGACGACTACCACGATGGCGACGGCGACGGGATGATCGAGATCGAGCTGGAGGAGGACAACCTCATCGAGATCGACATCTCCAAGTGCCGGTGATGATGGATTGCCTGCCTATTTTGCCCGGACAATCTTATCAGGTCTTTTTTTTTTCCTTGGGGATTTCTTGGTCCTAAGGGTTTGGTAATTTGGTTTCTGACAAACAAATTAAAAAGGTTTGCTGATTCGGCGTGTGAATTGGAGTTCTTGAAGTTAATTAGACGGCTTGCATTACTGGATTGCTGCAATGTACATATAGGATGGCGAGATACTGAGAGTAAGAAAAAGGTTTGTTTGGTTCATCTGAGATTATGAAAAATTCAGAATTCAGATCCTACTTCAGTAAGTAGTTCCTGTGCTATATTCGTCACTTGAAATCAAGTCTTGATGATTGCATTTGTCCCCATTTTATCTGTGAAACCAAGCACTTTCATAATGAAATCTTGAGTCCCACTGAACATTACAAGATTGGCACCTCCTTTTTGTCTTGAGAAATTGTAGCAGCTGCACTCACCGCATTGATAGACTGTCAGATTGATATTGCAATTGTTTGAAGTCTTGGTGAAGTTGCCTCGATCCCATCTGGAGCCAAATAACTCCAGAAATTATGCGTGGGTGATTGCATTTGTGGTAGCCTACTGGTAGGTGAGTCTGTGGGTGGCTTGGCGTGGAAGTTGGCTTGCCAAATTGCTTCAGACTTCATAACCCAATGCTACACAGTCATCAACCTACTAGCAGTTATGTGCATGCCCCTTCTGCAGAATCCAGCTCGAGATAGAAGCAGACAAGCAGTTGGTTGCACAGCAATTTTTGTTCTTCAGTGTATTTCCAGCTTTTACTTCTACTGCTGCAGAATACTGCCATTTCGCAAAGTTTCTGCTTGTCATTACTGTGGTGAATTTGAAGTAAAATTTGAGTCAAACAGGTCATTATATCTAGTTGTATCTGACATCAATTCAGACTTCAGAGCTCGCAGAATGCATCGCTTTGATGCGCTGGTTTTGTGGAAGAATCTCAAGTAAACCGAACCGACAGCTAAAGATCAAGCGCCGTCCCTGTCAAGCCGCACATGAGCATGCACTGCATCGATTCAGCGACCTTTGATTTCGACGGCATCCAAAATTCAGATATTTGTTTTGGCAGCATATCTACACAGAATTTCGTAGGTACAGCAGCTGCACGTATCTTGTGTCACACCTAACTGGATTCTTGTCACCGACTGCATAAACAGCGTTCTCTTGTCAAGTACTACATTTGTTTTGTGTTATGAATAGCTATGTATGTGTTTCATATGTGTGTTTCATACGAGAGATTAAAAGGTCAAAACATTTTATAATGTGGAATGGAGAGAGTAGGAGTACATGCATTATTGACTTTCAGTGATCGGTGCGGAAAAGAGGAATGGAAAAGTGAGATTGGAACATATGGCAGTGAGCTTGCAGGTTGGCCCCGGTTGGAGGTTGGGTGGTCCGTGGTCAGGTCCACCGTCCAGGGAACAGTTGCTTTGCTTGATTCAGAGATTGGGCTTCAATGTCAGGTTTTGGCCCATGACATGTTTTGTCTCGGTTGGTGGGTTCAGGCTTTCAGCCCATTGTCGATGTTGGATGCTTTACCAAAAGTTTCTAATCTAGTATGAACTACTTGTGCTTTGCAACGGGTGATGATAAATTAGGAAAACCGAACAAAATTACTCCATCCTTTCATAACTATTTGACTTGACGTTTACGATATAATTTTCTCAAGCATTTAATTTTAATATATCAATAATTTCTCAAATTATTAGGTTAAAAATAAAAGAAATAGGACACAAATTTACCTCGAAAAATATATTTACGATATCATAAACTTATTAGCTAGACTTTATAAGCGTATTCAAATATAAAATTGATGTTCAGAATTTAATCGAACCTTATTCTAAATGTCATATTTATGACTTGAGGATGTAAACGACGAATATACTATCAAGACCGGCCAGGAACCCTCACTATCAAGACCTTCGTGCCGCACGTACGTCGTCGTGGTTCCATCCAGTCCGTCGTGAAATACATAAGCTAGCTAGCTCAGAGCACGCTCGTTTTGATTACTGATCTCATCAGTGACACCGTGACACATATGTTTCCATGTGTATACACTATACAGGAGATGATCATTGCCGGAGCAATGACGGTGGTGATGCCTGGCTGGCATGATACATCGGCTGCGCACGAGCCATAGCTTCTCGCGCTCTACCTGGCGGCGGTGGCAACACCGGCTACAACGTACGACCGGCAATCTGGCTGTCTATGCATGGGAGGAGTGGTTCTGACCCCCTTTAAATACTAATCAAAGGATCGAAATTATTCGGTGCAGAATAAAACTCTTCACATCGATGCTGCTGCTCACATTGCCCACCACCATCGGCTCCAAGGAGTGCACACGCGCGTTGTACGTGCGTACTCCGGCAAAGCCTGCTAATGGGTTGGGTTGAGGTGGGTAAAATGGATTGGTTTCAAGTTTGGGCTGGCTTTGGTTGGATGGAAATGGGTTGAGGAGACTAATGGGTTGGGACGGTTTGGACTGGACGTGGGAACGGTTTGGGTTGGTTTGGTTTTGGGTATAAAATTTCGGGTCCAAATTGGATTAAATCCATGGATGCTAGAATGGGTTCGATCCATGAAGACAGGGACGACGCTGCGCAGCTGATCAGCTCGGCCAATGCACTGGCCGGCGGGAGAAGAAGCTCGCCGGCATCGCTAGCTGCTAGCAGTGTCCCCATTACCAACGACAGGATGCTCGGCAATGGTGGCAGCCCTACTCCATTCAGCAGGTCACCGCCGGAGCTCCAAGCCGTTGCTTACTCGATGGCGGTGAGAGGGAGATATTGGCGTGGCTGAATCATCACCACCCTCTTTGCCACCGTCGAGGCACCCTCCTTTCGTCCGCGCTGCCGCCCTCCTCCAGGACGTGCTCCTGCGCCTCCTACCGCCTACTGCCCTCTGTCTCCTCGCCGCTTGACATCCCGTTCAAGCTCGCCACGCACAAGGCCCTCGTCGACGCCTCCCTGACCGTGCAATTCGGCAGCTTCACATCCACGCAAGCCTTCCTCGACGCGCTCGCTCGGCGACACGCACCATGTCCATCTTGTCGGCTTCAGCATCCCATTCGATGCACTTGGCGACGAAGCGGTCACCGTCCATCTCCCTTGCGGCTCCAGAACCTTCTCGCCGGCGCCCGCGCACCTCCATGTCGTGAAGTAGCTCCATCCCGCCGTTATCGTGTGCGTCGGCCACGGATGCGAGCACGGAGGCGGGCGGCCATTGTCGTGTGCGTCGAACACGGATTTGAGCGCAGCGACTAGGCCAGCTGCTCCCGCATCACGCCCTCAACCTCCTGCTGTCTTGCTAGGCGCTTCTCGAGTCTCTGGACATGGCGGGTGCATCGCTGGACATTGAGTTGAAGGTCAAGCAGTCATCCGGTGGCCATGGATCGAGCACGGCGACAAGCTGCTATCGTTGCAGTCCATGCGTCCGTTGGGTTCCAAGCTGTCTTCTCCGCCGACGGCGGCTGTGGTTTCATGTGGCCTCAGTCCATGGGTTTGAAATGGATTCAACCCACTTAGCTGCAATGGTTTGGGTTGGGTTGGTTTCAAATATCTTGCGGACTGGATTGGTTTGGATGTTAGAGATGAGAAAGTGGAGCGGGCTGGTTTGGTGGAGTGGTTGCAGAGGAGATGGATTGGGGTGGATGTGGCCTGGATTTTAGCCCATTAGCAGGCTGATGTTCATCAAGAAAAACATCGAATTGATGAAGCACTTGGTGCATGGCGACGTCAACGTGCGAACATGTGCTCACGCGTGGCCACAGGATTCACTTGTTGTTGGCGAGCTCGGCGAAAGGACTGAACCATGACAAATATGGCTCCCGGCAAGATCGTCCCAGCAGACAACGACGTCTTCATCCCGCGACAATAGCGATGCCATGCGGCGCCGGCCATCCTAGTTATTTCGTTCGACTAAGAGTCCAAACCAACGAATCGTAAGGAAAAGGATGATGGGATGACGAAACGGACATGCATGATGAACCAATCCAAACCGATCTGTTGTAATACAATATACGATGGGGTGTCAATTTTTTTCCAGCGATATGATCAATCGGAGACGGACGAAAATCTTCGACAAAATCGAAAAGATAAACTATGGACGAAAATAAAAAACAGAAACCTTACTTATTTTTTAATTAGATATATAGATATAGATATAGATTTATCATCCTTGAGCCTGCACTGTTTGGCCCCTGAATTTTACGGTGTGACACTGTCGGTCCCCTTGGTTATAAAACAAATTTATTGAAAGGTTTTGTTTAGTACTTTTTTTTCAAAAATAAGTTTATCTTTTTTCTTCTTCTCTTTGTTTCAAATAAGTTTGTTTTTAGTAATCATTACATTAGAGTTTGTGAAAATAAGAATAAATGTATTGAGAGTGGATAAAATGAAGAATAATAACATTAAGATTTAATAAAATAAGAAATAATGACATTGAGATTTGATAAATGAGGTATTATAGTATTTTTGGTTTTATGTTGGTGTGTGTAGGATGGATGAAAATGAATTTGAGACGGGGAATTAACATGTTTAAGAGGCCATGTCTGAATATTTGTTCCATTTCCAGCAGACTCTTCAATGCCAGGGTTCAGAATCTTGGTTCGCATTTCCATCACACGGGAGAAGAGCAGAGCACAGTGCAGTGATGAGCTGCAGAAGCAGCGTCGTCGTCGTCGTCGGCTTCGTCTATACAGCATGGTGGCGCACCGGCGTTGGTGGCCGGCAGCGGTGGCCCGGTGGAATATCGTATGCCGCGTCGTCGAGCGGCTGACGCTGTCGTGCCGTGCCCGTGGCTCTGCGACGTGGTCAGCTTGCACAGCCGACCGTTTTGTCTCGTTTGCTTTACTGCAATTTTTGTCGCGGTTCTGCACCTGACAAGTCTGAAGTCTAGAATAATTCTAGCATGGATCTATCCTGAAGTTTGCTAGTATGTCTAAAGTTCAGAGGAAGTGCTACCAGAAACTGGAGTTGATCACTTGATCGTGCATGGCTGAGTCAGATATGGCGTAGTGGTGTACCCTCTTGCATATTATGGCCAAATTATCGTGCCGTGGCAGGATGTCATTTTCAGAACAGATTCTTGACAACTTCTTAGCAGCATCCAAACTGAAATCCCTTTGAGGAAGATCGAATTATTTCCCCTTCGAATTTTCAGCTTTTCATCGCATCAATTACAACTCACATGGAAGAGGATCTGCTCTTTCTTTGCAAAATGTTGGGTTGCGTCACATACAAGGATGAAGGATTCTTCCGAAAGTTGCAGGGGAAGTAATTCAATCTCTTAAAGAGAATGGCCTCTCGTTTTTTCATGCTATAGAAAACATGAAAAAATATGTTTCTTTAAGATAAATCAATACTTCCTCTGTCCCAAATTATATGGCACCTTGTTTTAAGAAAAATTAAACTTAGTAATTTTGACTAATAATCATACTAATCATATCTATACTAAGTATTATACATGTTATATCACTATATTCATATTTTAAAGTAGAATTATGTTATGCTAATTTCATAATCGTTAGAAACATAACATGAAATAAATTAATAGTCAAAATATGTTATTTAAGACCATGTAAAAAAATATATGCCTTATAATTTAGGACGGAGGGAGTACAATATATCACTGTACAACAAGAAAGTTTACATTTGACGTCATAAATTATAAAAAACAAATATGTATTTATTCTATTTTTACAACTTATATAGGACAAATTTGAATTTGCATGTTTATAAATTGATATGTCATATATTGATCTATTTTGTTATTTTTAAAAGATTTTTCAGTACTATTTAAATGTCATGTGAAAAATGAGTGGACAACCCTTAAGTGATGGAAATCCATCTCCAAAGTTGCAGATGTATATATTCTTGTCTGTGTGTTTTGAGTTGCGATTCTCTCCATGCATGTGCACTTGAACTCAGAATTGTCTCATGTGTATCTTTCTTTGTTTTTGTTTGAACAAGCAATTGCATCAGGACATTGTAAGGCATTTCTAAATTTTCGGTCTAATCTTTTCTGCTAGATGATTTGTACTTTCAAACCTAATAAATATTCTTGGCTTCAGCCATTCGTCTGCCTCGCTTTCTTGAGTGCATACCAATCTTGTGTTGGGATTGAAGCAGAGCATGTGAAATGGCCTTGATGCAACAAGTTAATCACTTTTCTATTGCCAAATGTACCACTGTTTATTGTCAGGTACTTGATTGAACTCTTTGGGTTCACAGCAATGTGCTATGATGCTGTGAAGAAATCAGCAAAACAGCCAACTACAATTGATTTAGAACTTATATAACCCTGCTTATAGTTCACGGTAGCATCCCTTGGACCCCAAAGATCCTGTGCACAATTAATATTGTTCTAAGAACAGTGTGGCCTAGGTTTCATCAATTTCGGATCTCGATTATTCATTCTATTCCATGATCTTGCTTCATGATCTGGCATATCGTCACCAAGAATATTCTCTTTTTTTCAACTGCGATAAAGTAATAGCTAAACAAGCAGTCTGAAGAAAAAACTTATTGACATTTATCTATAGCAACAGGCAAGAAAATCTTTAGAAATTATCATGTTAATCGAAAAAAAAGAAAAATATCTACATGGATGATTGTAGCAGGCCTCATAATTGCATTGGTTGATCAATATAAATTATACTAACTTTGTTACTTCACCGTACAAAAATGAATTTATTTTAAAACGGAGGTATTACTTATTATAAAATTGTACAACAGTATCTTTGAAACAACTACATAGCAATAAACAACCCGCAAATTGAGCTCAGAGGTTCCTTGGTGGAAACTGCTCATCCTGATTTAAGTCGTAAATCTGACATGGATGCTTATATTTAAGCATATTATTCTTTCAATACAAAGCAATGTACTTGTCGACAGCAAGATATCTATGATGACTTCATTAACTATGATATGCTAGTTAGAGCTTCTTCAAAAAAATTAATACTTCATTGTTGAGCCCTACTCATCTGAAGTGTGCGCATGTGTTTCACAAAATAAAAAACAACCCAAATTTTTTGCTATGTTTATTGGGTTAGATAATTTTTACAGTGGGTCTCTATTCTACCAGGTAGTAGAAATAATATAGATCTTTTTTTTGGAAACGCTAAAAGATGGATCTTGTCCCTACGACCACACACGGTATGTGTCACTGCTTCCTGCGCGAGGCATGCAGCCACCGCTCCTTCTCGATAACGATCTTGTTCGCACTGGGAACGGCACAGGCAACGACGGGCATGGGAGCCGACGTAATGGAGAGGTCGTGCTATGCACCGAGGGTGGTGTACCTCAAGCCGGCCGCCCCCATCACCGCCAAAGAAATGGGAGGAGACAGAGCACACAGGTTCATGAAGGCAGCACACACGCAAGTTGCGACAGGAGCGACAAGTCGAGGCAAGACCCGATGGTGGGATCTCGATGAAAACGGCCGGTGCTAGGAGCTCAATGTAGAGGGAGCCACAGAGACTGATGAGGCCATCGGCAGGGACAGTAGCCAGTGCTCAGCCCATGTGCCACTCCAGCCGTGCACCACCTCCATGAGATTAGGATTGGAGCGGTGATGCATGGGCGGTGGCTTGTTCCAGGTTAGGGCGCCACTGTCTTCCTTCCCCTGATGCTATGTACCATCACCAGCACATGTTGCAGCAGACGTCAAGGAGGTCAAGATAGAGCATCGAGAGGAAGATGACAGTGAGCTTGCCGGTGCCTGTCACTTATGTTTGGTGGATGGGAGTGGCCGGTGATTCGAACTCGGCCTCTTTCTCCTGCCGTCGACGTGGTGCTCTTTCTCCTCTCTCCCTCTTAACTCAGGTCTAGTATCGACGAGTATCAGTTGGTCCCGATTGATTGGTTTGGTACTAACGAGTACCAGATTTGATACCCACCTATATGGGATTATACTATCCGGATGGAATGGCATGGTACAGCAGCCTTTTTTTTTTCTCTTTGCTCCGATTGATGATATGTAAAACAGCCAACTTAATTACCGGTAGGGAATTCAATTGAGGGCACAATTGTTCCATGAAGGAAGACCCTTATAAATCGACCCTTGTGAATTCCTATCAATTCTACTACCATTTGTACCTGTAGTAGAAGTGCTCGCTTGACAATCCTCGATAAGGCACAAGTCTCCAATCCTTAACTTGAACTAGCAACAGTAATGAAAAGTTGGATAGAGTGCCAAACTGCTAATGAACACTAAAGATGTTTCATGATACATTGGTTCGAAAGACTCATGGTTCAATGGATCACGAAGCAGCCAAGGACAATCTACGACAACTCAAGTATGTATGCATGCATGATGGATCAATGGTTGGTGGCGGTTTGCTTTCAGTTGGTTAAATGAAACTAACAAACACTCCCCATAAGTTTGCCAATAATGTTTTTGCTAAACTTCAGCAGTACTGGCCCAACTATGTCGATCTGTCTCTTGGCTTTTCATAGTGAAAGGCAACTACCACACAATCTTACTAAGATGGCAAAAGCAATGCAAGGATCAGATTTGAGTAATACCCTTTGTGTTACTTTGGATTACATATGCCTTTTTCTTAACCTACTCTTGAGTAATTAATAGGGACCATTGGATGACAACAACTGTCAAAGTTTGTCCTTTCTAATCATGGTTGTTTCAGCATTAACTGCATTACATCTGGAGACATTTCTAGCAGTGTTGTGACAAAAGCATTGAGCCACTCAAAGCACCTACAGAAGCAGGCCCTAGGTTTGACAATTAGAGGCCAAAATCTTCTCCGATGATTCAAGTCAATTCAAGTCAATGCATTCCAGCAATTCAGCAGGAGATATTGGCTTACAAACTTTATTTCTCTCAAGAAAGCGGAGCCTTTTCTTGTTCATGGACAAACTTTTGATACTGTATTCTAGTATGACTTTGCCTTTTTCTTCTTCTTGATCCTCTTTTCTTCTTCCTGAACATTAATTTACTAGCGACATTGGTACTTTGTCACATGCAACTACTTTTCTTGGGACCAAAGAACTTTAGGTGTGCACTTTGTGAGCCACTAGCTATGATGAGAATTGAAGAGTAAATTCAGCAATCACGTGTAGCAAGTAAATCATTCTCTTTTCCACTCCACCTTATACTGCCTCTTGTCCATTTGTCCAAAGCGTATGATGGTATTTGTAGAAGTATTAATCCAAGATTCTGAAGATAAAACAGTGTCGGGTAGAATATGATGGTCTTCTATTTCCTGGCCGTTTCCAGTGGTCCCATTCTGAACTTGATTTATTTTTCTATATGGAGATATGGCCTCTTATCCTTCTAAGGCCAGAACAGTAGTAGTATATCATTTCAAGCATACGTGACCACTACAATTGCAATTGGAAGAAACAATTATTGATTTTATCACTAATATTCTGCAAGTCTACAGTTGCAGCTTGTATGGGCTCATAGAATCCAACAAGAAGAATCGACTGTGACAGTGCAAAATCATGACGAATTGGACTCATTTCTGCTCTCTGATGGAATGTTTTAATCACATGTTGCCGCTCTGCATCTTCAGTTCACCACAGCTTCAGAAATCACATTGACCTGGGCATGATGCATGGACACTGAACTGAAACCAATTAGCTAGCTAGCTACTAGTTATTTGGCTCACATGACCAAAAATTCTTCATATCTTCAGAAAAGAGGAAAAGAAAGGGCCTTTTTCTTCTCAGGAAGGGCGCGCAAGTCTCCTGTGTGCTTCGTGTGATCTTTGCCATGCAAATCTTTGTTCATCTTTTCTTCTTCTAATCTCTTTCTTCCTTCACATCCACCCTATCCAACTAAAGGTATGCTACTAAAGTTAGCTTCTCTCGTGAGAGACAGCACAGCTAGCCCCCATGGGAGGTGCAGCCAAATGAAGAGCTCACATGGGCGCCAAAAGGACAAGCTAAGCTACCCTGATGGATTCCCAACGCGAGATGAGGAGATTGATATGATATGTTGTTCTAGAATATGTTTGCAAGCTCACCGATGAATCCTCCGGTCACTTGGCCTCTTTGGCATCGAGTGGCATGCAGCTTCAGAGTTCAGAAGTTTCAGATTTTCAGTGCACATTTGCATGCTTGCTTAGTGGCTCATGATTCCTGTGACTGAGGCCTGGGCTGGGCTCCTGTTGACCTGTGACAGTATTTGATCGCCTTGCCATGATGCCCATGGATGAACTTGTGCCCTACTTGCTGTCATCTGAAAATTACTACATCCAAGTTGTAAGTTGTAATGATGTTACGCTTTTTCCCGTGATCTTGCATGCAGGGTTTGGGTTTCTTCAGTTGTTTGTCGACACATGGGAGAATGATTGTAGGGGGTGGATTGTGTTATTATACATCACTTGACTAAAATAAATTAATTTAACTACTTACCAGTAAATCTTACAGTAGGTTCAGCTTATGTGACGAGTTTTCTCTTTTGCCAGCTTTCTCCGTTGTCTCGTTGTTTATCCATTAAAAAAGAAATTGTTAAATGACATTCGACAGAAAATCTTACAAATTTCTGACCTTCCAATTACTTTAAGATTCATGCATTGGCAATCTCAACTCCCTCTCCTCCAACTCCAGTGACGAGTTAGGATTTAGGGTCCTGGGTTTGGATGGGGGTGAGAGGGAGGGTGGGGGAGAGGGGGGAAGATCGCTGGGCTTAGAGGGATGACCGTGGGAGGCAGCGGCCCAGCGGTGGGTGATGGATACGGGCGGGTGGCAAAGGCGTCGGCGATGGCGCTGGAGCCACGGGGATGAAGAAGGGCGGTGGGCCGCCTTTTGATGGTGGGGGCAAAGCAAAACTTGTGATCTGAAGGCGGCGACCGGTGATGACAGATCCGACAACGGGGAGCCGCACGTCTTGAGGAAAGAAGGATGAGGAGGATGAAGGGTGCTCGCCAGCGTCATTGATGCCCTCCGGGCACCAACCAACCGGGAGGCGGCCCTGTGGAGCGGTGGTGGTGGCCAAGAGCATCTAGCATATAGCGCTCGATCCCAATTTCATTGTGGCTATGCTGGAGTGAGAAGGGGAGAAAGGAGGGGCAGGGTTAGGTTTAATGTGTATTGCACGAATCTTAAAGCCATCTGATGGTTCAAAATTCGCAAAAATTGTATTAGGGTTTTCTGTGAAATACCATACCATATAGAACGTCCCTTAAAAAAAGGTGTCATTGTTTGACTGAATTTACATTCGTACTTGCTACTACTGCTCAGTGGAGACGCGAGGTGCTAGCTAGATCGGATTAATTCAAGTTTTTAAGCAAAGCTTAAGTACAAATTTAAGATATCTCCAGCATTGTATTCCTGGTGTTATTGCACTAGATCTTTGAAGTAAAGGATTAGTTGGTCCTTGGTTCCCCGTAACTCTCAGCACAGCCGTAGGGTCAGGAGTCTTCAAATTTGTCATTCAAGGTTTATTTGTATGTCTATTTTATTTTTACATGTTGTGACTGACGATAAAAGACGAATAATTCACACTTGAACATACTCTTCCAACTATCTCAGGCCTTAGAACATACTAGTACTCATACAATTGGTGGCTATAATAATTTTCCGTGTTTAAATTTCTAAGTTGGAATTCAAACTTGAAACCTCTTAGCATTGATAGCATGTTGAAATGTATACACCATGCTTGAATTCAAATTCGAATTCTGAAAGACAAACGACTCTTGTTAATTAAAGTTAGTGGGGGTAAACTAACTTAGAGTACCATGTACTCAAGCAAGATGAGTAAATGACCTGTATTGGATAAAAAGATTGGGACAAAGTACTAGGGACCTAACACAGTACATTGGTGTACACCCATTTATTTTTTTCCCTTTTTGCCAAAAAAAAGTAGATAGATTCAAATGTGGGATTAAGACTTAGAGTAATTTTTTAAAAAAAAACTATTGACAAAGCTATCATAACACTATAAATCTATCAGTGTTATAGATAAGAGATACCTAATACTTTTGTGTTAGACTCAATGAAGCCACCATATACCAAGTCTTATACAGAAGGTATTTCAGATAAGGAAGGAGAAGCGAAGTCCTACTTAGACACTACAAGGACTACTCCGATCATATTTATATTTGTCTCCCTAGTTCTATTCGGACAAGAAGACATCCAAGGGTATAAATACAACACTCGAGGAGAGAGGACAAACCAACCCAGAAGACAAACCAATACAGAAAACACACCTAATGTAGCAGCCACAGATATCGACATGAAGGAAATAGAGCTACCTCCAGTTACACCGAGTTCATATTCGAGGAAGAAGACTACACTAGCCGTCGACTATGTATGAGAGCTCCATGCCGTCAAGCCGATAGAGACTAGATTAGATCATCTCAAATATTATACTTGTATGGTATTGATATATAAAGACAACACCGACTTTGGCCAACAAGAGTAGGACTATTACCTGTCAGTGAAAAGGCCTGAACTTATATAAAAATCTAAGTCTCTCGTCTCTTTTATCTCAATCTTACGTATACCCTGATACCAACGATCCCCATACTCTACAAATACCCTAAGCAGGTATAACCCGTCGATAAAATCTACATACTATAAGCCATGGTACTTTAAATTTAAATTACACATTTAACTTTACATTTATCACGAAACTATCTTTAAGCCACGGTATTGCAAATAAACAGATTTACCACAAAGCTACATACATATTTCATAAGCGGTGTGGTAAAATTGATGGCAAAAAAGATGTTCATCCAAAGAATATTGGCTACGATGATAAAGTTGGTGGGAGCTTAAAATTAACAAAAGAAGAGTAAAATACATAACTTTTCATACGGCTAATATTGCCTTCGTGGTAAATTGATCGATCATTTATTATACAATATAAATTGTATGATACAAGACAAATAAAATATATATGTAAGACAAATAAAATATATATGTTAAAAGTAGTACTACTATACTTATTCTCAAATATGATAGGAGCATATAAGAAACATGAGTATCAATTGATACCATGGTCTTATTCTCAAGAATAAATCTTCAGATAACAAGGCTACTGTGTTGGGACATTAAGCCCTGTTCTTTTCTTCTAAAACAGTGCGGATAAAAGATAAAGTTTCGTGACACGCTTTTCAATCTCTCAAACGGTACGTTTCGTGCAAAAATTTTTAATATGAAAGTTGCTCTAAAATATCAGATTAATCCATTTTTTAAGTTTGTAATAATTAAAACTCATTTAATTGCACGTTATTGTCACCTCGTTTTGCATGAAACATTTTATCTTCATCTTTATCTTTATCTTTAGGACTTTCAAACATCACTTCACATAGGCAGCTGTTTTGTGCTTTTTCATCTGCCAATTGCCAAACAAGGAGTTACAGTACTACCTCAATCAATCCTCGAATCATTTTACCACCGCCCTTTCATAACACCCATGGCCTAAAAACACCCCAACTAGCATATGATGACACAGTTTGTGTGCGCGTAGCATTTTTTTTCCCTTGGGCGTGTCACGCGATCCGTGCTCGTATGCTCGTAGCCGAGGCGGCGAGCCACGCCAAGCGCGCGTCCCGCCACGGCGCCACTGTTCCATTCCCTCGTGGCGCGCTTCGATCTTCTTCTTCTCCCGCACCGCACCGAACCAAACCTCGCCGATCCCCAGGCCAGTCTTCCCCGTCTTCGTCCTCACTCCAGTCGCACGCTGGCGCATCTCCCCACGCCCACGGTGGGCGCCACCGCCCACGGCTCCACCTCCATTAAGCCACCACCATTGCCAGTTCACCCCCTGCAGTTACAGTTATCACACGCCCTCGCCGCGTCTTCCCCTTCCTCCCTTTCGCGCATGGCAAGAATGCGTCGTTGAGCTTAGTGGGTGAGGTGGTCAGAGGCATGGGAGAAGAGGCGGCGACGGCGGCGGCGGAGCAAGATGAGCAAGGGAGTGTCACGGCGGCGCTCGACGCTATCACCGGTTTGGTGTCCGCCTCCTTGGCTGCTTCGCTCTTCCCGTTTAAGTGGCAGCTCATCAGGGACAGGCTCAACCGGCTCCACGCTGGCCTCGCCGACATCACCACCGGCGGCGGCGAAGGCAGCGGGGGTGGAGGAGAGAGGCACGGCACGTTCGCGGGGCTTCTGCGGGCGGTGGTGGAGACGGCGAGGGGAGCGTCGGAGCTGGTGCCGCGGAGCCAGGGGAGGCACTACGGGGGCGGGAAGCTGCGGCTGCGGAGCGACCTCGACGTCGTGGCGGCCACGCTCGACGCGCTCGTGGCGCGGGTGGACGAGGTGTACGCGTCGGGCGCGCTGACGCGGGCGCGGGCGCTCGTCGTGTCGAGGCCCGGCGCCGGCGCCAGCCGCGACGACGTGCGGTTCTACGTGCGGGACCTCTTCGCAAGGCTCAGGGTGGGCGGCGCCGAGATGCGGAGGGAGGCCTCCGCCGCGCTCTGCGAGGTGCTGCACGACGACGACAAGTGCGTCCGCGTCGTCGTGTCCGACGTCGCCGACGGCGTCGGCGTCCTCGTCTGGCTGCTCGAGTGCCCCGACGCCTGTGTCCAGGAGGAGGTCCTGGAGGCCGTCTCGGTGATCGCCGGGTTTGAGGCTTACAGAGGCGACCTTGTCGTCGGCGGCATCATCGCTCCGGTGATCCGGGTCCTCGACAGCCCCGGGGCCAGGCCCGCGGCGAAGGAGCGGGCGGCGCGGTTGCTCTGCAAGCTCACCGAGAACTCGGACAACGCCTGGGCCGTCGCCGCGCACGGCGGCGTCACGGCATTGCTCAACGTCTGCGCCGACTACAGCGCCAGCGGTGGCGAGCTCGTGTGCGCGGCTTGCCGGGTGCTCAGGAGCCTCGCCGGCGTCGACGAGATCAAAAAGTACATGGTGGCCGAGGCCGGCGCGGCGCCGGTGCTCGTGTCACTCTGCCGGGGCGCCGCGGACGAGGCGGCGCAAATCCAGGCGATGGAGCTCCTCGCCGCCATCGCCTCCGGCGACAGCTCCGTCAGGGAGGCCGTGCTCCAAGAAGGCGCCGTCGAGTCCCTGGTCAGCGTGCTCGACCCCACCTCCCCGCGCTCCTCCAAGGCGCGGGAGGTCGCGCTCCGCGCCATCGACGCGCTCTGCTTCTCCTCGACAGCCTCGACATCCCGGCTCGTCGCCGCCGGCTTCCTCGACCGCGTCCTCGTCTTCCTCCGTAACGGCGACGTCACGCTGCAGCACTGCGCCCTGAAGGCGGCGCACCGGCTGTGCCACGTCTCGGAGGACACCAAGAAGGCCATGGGCGACGCCGGGTTCATGCCGGAGCTGGTGGGCATCCTCCACGCCGCCAAGTCCCTCGAGGCGCGGGAGATGGCGGCGGAGGCGCTCTGCGCCATGGTGTCCGTGCACCGCAACCGGAAGCGATTCGTCCAGGAAGACCGCAACGTGGCGCAGATACTGCAGCTGCTGAGCCCCGACGACGAGAAGCTCTCGCCGGCGAAGCGGTTCTTGCTGTCCACGCTGATGCATCTCAGCGACAGCACATCCGGCCGCCGGAAGATCATGTCGTCGGAGCATCTCAGGTAACTAACAAAGTAGTACTAACAAATCTTCAAACAAATTCTAGCCAAATTCCTCATTTTCAAACAGTAAGGTCATCAAATTTTGTCTGAAATGGTAGGAATCTCGAGAGGCTTGCAGAGACGAACGTAACGGACGCCAAGAAGATCGTGAAGAAGCTTGGCGGGAGCAAGCTCAGGAACATGTTCCATGGCATCTGGAGCCTGCAAAAAGCTTGACGACGACGACAAGAACCAGCTCACCACTAGTACTACTGCTCGTATGGCTTAGCTAACACACATGTTCGCCTCATGTCTTTTTGTAACCGTGAATGGACGAATCACTCCAAGTGTATTCTACAACTCGATGAATTCTTGATCCCCAGAGAACTCATCACTCATCACTCATCCTCTGTGTATACTAGCTCATCTCATCTGTGTCAAATAAAAGTATAAAAATCCATTCAAGAAAGTAATTTCATGCAGTAAATGGCATCTGCGTCACAAACAATATTTGTTCCCTTTTTTCTCGTATGCATTAGATGATGATTTCCTGCGCATATTCCCTGAAACATGATTTAAGGAGGGGCAGGATGGGTCGTCAAGAACTCCATTGATGATGGGAAACCGAAACACTGTGGATGCAGGATGGCGAACTCGATCGATCATTCATCAGAGCTTGCACAATTGCAGTTGTAGGGTCGAGTCGGCGTTATGATCTTTTTGCAGTACAACTGGACACAGTGCCGATGCGTTATGATCGCAATAACTTGGCCGCTTTCTTCACCCAACATGTAGATATACTTATTGCACGCTTCATCGACCGGCATCTGGCCTTCTTTTCTCTGACGAACTCCGTTGCCATATGCTCCTGAACTGCAGCCTGTTAACCGAGGTGTTGTGCTACTGCATATTTCTGGTCAAAGGAACGCAGGTTGCAGATTCCAGATTCCTGCCTGATCTTGGAAGATGCTTCAAGCCTGCAATTCTGCAAGGCTTGATGAGTCATTTTCTATTGTTCCTTTATGCTGGCAAAAGGCAGGGAATGACACTGATGCAGTGAAGTGAAAGATCTTATCTTCAGTTTCTCTTCAGAATCCAAACTGTTCCAGGTTTCCAGCATCTATCGATTTGTTGAAGTAACCAATCCTTTTTTTGCGTTGCCCATAGTTCGCTGTCAGGGACTAACTGAACGGATGAGACACACTTAAGCACGTACTAAACCATCTCATTAGTATGATCGCTGCATTTCCCGGATCCCTGTCCCCCTCTGAACCCAACATGTCAACTAGAAGCACTGTAGTGGCATTCACTTGCTTCAAGCTTCGGACAAGATCATTCAGCATGACGGACGTGAGCCGAGATAGCGGCTGCCCAACCTCTTTAAACTTTTATCACATCGCTCCTGACATTATAGTGTGTTGTGTGGCTTCTGACACGCGTACTTAATTAACAGTTAGCAGGTCTCGTTGACAGTAGAGTGATGGACAAATGAAGCAACGAAACACAGAACATTTATGTAAGCCAAGACTCTCTCTTTTTTCCCTTCTTTTTTTGACTGGAAGATGAGCTAACTTTTCAAGCAGACAACACAAAGTGAGCTGCCTTTTTTTTATGCAGCAAAACATACAGGTTTAAGTCTGCAACAAGAGGAACATCCTTGGTGAATGCTAATGGTAAACTAGACTGCCTTGTAGTACTTTTCCATTGCCTCGTCAGTTGCATTGTGGCTTTGGTCCTGATGATAAGCAAGATGTCTCCCAAGGAAGTTGCATTTGAGGGACCTTTTTCTGAAGCAACCAGTATGTTTTGTTTAGAACGTCAATGCAGGATTCTCGTATGTGTTTTATATATATAGTAACCACAAAAAGATGTTATGGAAGACCGTGAGATGATTGTTGAGTTAGGTTGCCTAACTCATTGTCAAAGTTATCTTCTGGAGTGTTATTTTTCTTCTCCTGTCTTCTGTTTATGTGTCTGCTTGAGTCGCTTGACGACCTCAACGAAGACCAACACTAGGATAACACAGAAGTCAGCAGTAGTTGGGCATTTGGGCTCAGAAAATCTACCAGGTTTCACCATATACAAGAACTTGTGCCGTTGTGCAACGCGCCGTAATTACAGGATTAATAATGCGTCGATTAGCATCAAAAGCAAAAGCGTTTGTAGTCCAACGGTTAGGATAATTGCCTTCCAAGCAATAGACCCGGGTTCGACTCCCGGCAAACGCAACTTTTTGCAGTTTTTGGCTAAATGGGCTGAAACCATTCCTTTTTTTTTTTGCAAAATGGGCTGGGATTTCAGCCCATCCAAACGAGGTCTGAGTAGTTCAGCTGAGATGGTCCAAAGGCCGAAATCGTGCAATGTCTGGTCTTCCAGATGATATTGCCCACTTGGGCTCTCAAAATCTCGGCCTCTTTTGCTCTCATTTCTTTCTTTTTGTCAGTTCATTATCAACTATCCAACTGCGGACCTTATACTTTGTAGTCTCTCTTTAGCCTTCTTCTTACTATACTATCTGCTGTACATGTTCGGCCTATTCGTTTTTTTTGACAAAAACATAATACAAACTCATGTGTTTATATAACGCACATACGCACATCACTCCTACCAGTACCAGCAAGACTGGGCCAAAGTTTGATGCTAAAATGACATGATCGCCTCACGGCCATTCCATGCATCTTGCATCATGTCCCACTCCCACACAAAGTGCAATATTGGCAAGATTTGCAGGTGGCCTAACCACACAAATGGAATCCCATATTCCCATTCACTCGGAGAGACGATGAACTACCTACCTAGTGACAAACGTTTTTCTCTCAGAACGCGAAATGGTGATAACTGACCAGCCACTATAGCACTAAATATAGACGTGTTCGTCAGTTCGTGGCCTTGCTTCCTCGTCCAATGCCCTCTTTGCATGTACAAAATGTACGTCATTCTCGTAATCATGAAGAGGAGAAAATTCACGTCATTCTCAAATAAACTCTGGCAGGATTCTACATAAACATGATTATGACTAGGAAGGCACTGAAAAATAATTAGAAACTAATAATTCTGGCTGGGGATTGTGGGAGGAATCAGCCACAGAACATGGTTATTTACCAACCCACAAGGCCCCAACTCTTATCAAGAAAATGGAAGTGTTTTACTACTACTCTCCGTGAGTGCCCTGTTCTGCACATGTCAATTCTAGCCAAGATTAACAATAATGTTTACTATATTCTTCTTGCGTTTTGCTTTATTTCACCTTACTGCATGCGGCTGCTTCACTGGTCAGGGTCACTATCCTTGATGTGATCAGAATGGAATCTGCTTGACTCGATCGCATCGATCGTCTTCTCCAACCTCCAGCCACACGAGGGCTAGCTCTCTCGCTGGCTGTGATTTTTGTTAGGTTTTTGGAGCGACGCGAGTGACAGAGATATGCACGCGCGCGATAACTACTGGTATTAGTATGCGGTAGCTATAGCTAGCTGTGGTGTCTCTGCATGAGTACGACAGTATAAAAAATGACAGTTTAACAGCTGAAAGTACATCAGCGAGCTACTACAGGTGATACGTGCACGAATTCCTCTTGACTTGTTCTTTCTAAACTCGGAAGAACGAAAATTTACACTGCTGCTTAGGTAGATCTGGTCTTTGCTTTCTTCATTTATCTGAACAACTGACTTCAAGGATATATTTTGAAGCGGGAATGTTGACTGGCCGGGACGACTCTGCTGGAAGGAAGACTGGAGTAAACATTTCGTGAATGGATAAGGTTAGTTTAATTTCCATTGGGACTGTACAAAAAGGGTAAACACGGTTCACGTCTCAAAAGAAAGTACAGCTACGTACAATTTTCTTGCCACTTGACCACGCAAATATAACACACAAAAAAGAAAACACAACTTGGACTCTTCGAGCTTTACACGGTGTAAGGATAGAGCAGTAGCATTGTTTATCTCTTTGTCACGTTGTCGGTTGTCCGCCTGCTTTTTGCCGCTAGTTAGTTGATGTACATAGTAGGAGTAATATGAAGTCACAGCTGACAGCCCAACAGCTGAAGAATGTATAGTATACTGCTCGTAGCAAGAAAGTTCTTTCGGATCCTGTAAGAAATTGGCCATTGGGTAGTACTACTGTTCTGGCGCGAAAATCACATGGAGAAATTTCCGCGTTCCCGTCTTTGCAGACAGCTGCGCCTGCGCACAAGTTGCCGCTTTGTGCCAAACCCGAACTTGACTTGTGTGCTACCGGAGACTCTTCAAACGAGGCTGCCCGTGGGGGCCCAGCAACGAAACCGATCACGCCCAATCCAATCCGCACATTTTTCTCTCCACGAGCGACCACGAGTCAGCAACAACGAACACGCCGGCTACGCTGCTCCTGCGCCTGCGCGCGCTGACTCGTCGCGAGACAGACACGCGCGGTTTGACCCCCCTAGCACGGCTGGAGTGGTGGAGTGGACCCATCGTATACGTGAAACAGTGCGCGAGTCGCCGTCGCGGAGACTTGGACGCGTGCGTGTGCGTGCGCGTGCTCTGGCCCGTATCGTATATCGATCTTAGCTGCATCGGTCGCTGCCGTGCCAGTGCACTGCGGCTCCGCCCACCCCCGTCCAAGTTGTGCACCGCCGGAGAAGCTCAAGGGATGGGACTGACAGGCCGGCATGGCCGACTTGTAGCTTTGACCTGCATGTTGTTTGTGCCATCGACTCACCGTAGCTTTGACGACGCTTTGCGTTTCTTCGTAGCGCACTACACTTCAATTAAGGCAGGGTTTGGATATTAAAGAAGAAGGGAACATTTACGGCTATGTCTCCTTTGGTTAATGGGGTCCCCGTTATTAGCCAGGCGAGAGGTCACAGTAACCACCGTGGGTACTGCTACTGCTGCTCTCTGCTCCAGCTAAATCGGCGTAGCTGGCTAGCTAACCGCATGGACCGAGCTACTCCTGCTACATTACTCTTTTCGTCTAAAAAAACCAATCCAAAAATAAATAAGATATTACTCAATACAATGAATCTGAACAGACCTTTGTTCATATTCATTATACTAGGTGATATCTCATTTGATTTTTTTTAAACAAAATGAGTACTGTACTACAGTATCTCTACTGGGGCCGGTGGTAGCCTAACTAGCTGCGCAACCACAAAGCTTGCAACAACGACATATATCGAGCCAACGAGCTACTGACGAAAAGCACGAAAAGCCACTGGGCACTGGCATCTGGCGCCCATGCGGATGCTATGCTACTCCCCATCTCCCGCAAGCGGTAGAGACATGTCCTCCTCACGCCGGCCGCGTCGACGCTGACGCTGACGCGAGTACGCGATCGCGGCGACGTTCGCGGGTACTTGCTTCGCGCATGTGCTAGCGCGCACAGTGTTGACCGGCCGGTGTGCATGGCCCGGTCGACCGGCGCCGCGCCCCGCCCGCCTCGTCCTGCTTCTCCTTTGACTTCTGTAGCAAACTACTCCATCACCTCACTCTGGGCGTTCGGTACTACCGAACCGTTCGGTACGTTACTTCGGTACCCATACAAATTCGGTTTCTGAGGAAACTGGTATCGTTCGGTTCCTAGAAAAACTCGGTACCAAGTAAATTCGGTACCGGTAAATTCGGTTCGGTTCCAGTAAATACCGAAAATACCGAACAGGCTCCAACAGCATGTAACATCAGGTTCAATAGCTAATTTTGACAGAAATTCAACATGATCTCTTATAGAACAAGAATGCCAAAGTCATACATATAAAAATCCACAACATTATAGGACTCAGTACATATTACAATAGAGTGATACAATAGAGTGCTGCTGCTGGGCCTCGGTAAGTTCGGTACTTCGGTTTACCGAGGTATGAAACCGAATTTACCTCGGTAATTTCGATACCTAAGAAACAGGAACCGAACAGGAACCGAAAATTTCGGTTTCGGTACTTTTCGGTTCGGTTCCCGGTAATTTCGGTTCGGTTCTCGGTTTTTGGTTTTTCGTGCCCAGAGTGACCATCACCAGTAGTGTGCGTTTCTTCGCCCGTCTCGCCGATGGATCGCTATTCCACGGGGTTTTGACATGTTTGACACGGAAACGCACACAGGCATGCGGCGGCGATGGCGTCGACGGACGACGAGATTTGCGGCGATTAGCGAACAAAACTGCTCCCGTGACGAAGCCGCGGCTGTGTACATATGATTTTTCACGAACGCGTAAAAAAAAATTATAGTCAATATATTAAAAAAACAGAGTTTACGAAGGCGCGTGATGCAGTTCTTTCGTCGCTGGCCCCTAGCATGCATGTGGAAGAACATGGTGTTGGCGTCACTCTCTTTGAGCCAGATAAGTCGCGAATGCTGGCACGCGATGGTACACTCAAGTGAAGCAAGCCTGAGGCACTTTTGCTTGAGGTCACGCCGCAACCATGACTCCAAAAAAGAGAGGGGACAAGATTCCTGCACGATCTCAAAATGAAAGATGAGCTCCTTCGCCATCAGCAATTGTAGACGCACACTGTCTATATGTCGATCACTTTAACTTTGCAAGCACTTAGCTGTGTACACATGATATCTGAAGCAAACGTAGGTACAGACGTGCTAGCTGCGTGCACTGGATTTCCGCAAAAATTTCCCGAGACAGCGACCGTATTTTTTACGGGTGCGGTTCACCGTATGTACCTACACGATGAAAGTGTTGTCCTCTCTGTTTGTTGCGGCTATGTCCCTCTCGGCCGATTCACGGACACGAGTGTACCTCAACAACCTTCTTGTTGATTTTGTAACCAACTTCAATTCGATCAATCTTAGTAATAAACTTGGCCAGCGGATTTTCCCGGCTAAAAAAAAACATTTGTTGCCGTTACACAGCGACGCATGAAGGTAGCTAGCTGTCTGATGGGTTTGATCGAGCACCGGCCAAAGCCAACTGCACATGCTGTTTTTGTCCAACAACGACGCGCCATGCGTGCTTATGTGTACATTAACATTGCCTGCATACGCAAGCGTTAATTCGGTGATGCAAACCTAAGCATTGAAACCTGTCGGTCATTAACTGCGTCATCTCATCCCATGACTCGTTGCACCATTTCATCCCTGATTTTGCAAACTAACCAAAACCAAACCGTTCACACACCTCTCTTTGTTTCTTTTCTAAAAAAGGTTTTCTAACAAACATCTTAACTATTACCATGAGATGGATTAGTTAATGCCAGCTGATCGGCCAAATATTAACTGAGACGACAGTCAAAACAGACAAAACACAGGTTTTCTTAGGCTTTGTTCGGCCGCATGAGTTACCAACTCATCTCTCTCGTGTTTCACGCGTACACATTTCAAACTACTAAACGATGTTTTTTTGTAAAAAATTTCTATACGGAAGTTGCTTTAAAAAATTATATTAATCCATTTTTCAAAAAAAATTAATAAATATTTAATTAATCATGTGCTAATGAGTTGGTCTGTTTTTCGTGTAAAGAAATAAGTTCCCAACACACCGTACCAAACACAGTCTTAGAGACCAAGTGTTGACGAACATTATCTGTCCACAGGTGACCCATTTATGGCCAGATCATCTCCAGGCATGCCGGAGTTGAGTTGGAGTACGCACGCAGAAATTCTTGCACCATATCGGGTGGTGTCTGATTTGCGACCGAGTCAGCTGATAATGATATGATCTACCCCATTCAATTCGTAGCGTGCACTGGACCGGAGCTGTATACACACTGCTAATTAACACAACAAAGTTGTGCATACTAATTAAGTTCGGTCTAATTAATCAGCTTTGCAACTTCCGGATAACGCTGACACGCCGTTGCCGGCGTGTCTGTCTACACCCCCCAAACGAACGGCGATCAACGGAAAAGCAGCAGGGCGTTCACATGAAACGGCCTCTCTTTCCAGTAAGCAGAGGCAGGTGGCTCGCGGGTAATCCATAGCCACAATTAATATATCGCCAAACGATTTTTCTCCTAAAAAAATAGTACTAGTACTCGGAACAGACTATAACATTCGGTGGCATATTTGCGGTCTACGCCTCAGGATTTTGAGTTTTTACATCGGAGTACGGACCCCCCCTCCCCCGCCTATATATTTCCCGCCGCTCCTCCTCCCTCTCCAAACTCACCATTCGCTTCTGTGTTTATAGATACACTCGTCTTTGAATCTCTGTCGGAGAGGTTTTCTTCTTTGAGCTCGTGATCTCTTGAGATTCGTAGTACGTCGACGGTGAGGTGGTCGTCGCAATGGCCGGCGGCGTGGTGGTGAACAACGGAGGGGGGAAGGACTACCCCGGCAAGCTCACCATGTTCGTCCTCTTCGCCTGCATCGTCGCTGCCACCGGCGGCCTCATCTTCGGCTATGACATCGGCATCTCCGGTGAGTTCGTGTGCTGCTGCTCTACTTGTCCACGATATTTCCTTCCTCTTTTCTTTATTCCACTTGCCAAATTCTTGCGAAACCGAGAAGAATCTTTTCATGTCCCCGTCATTTTTGCAATCTTTATTCTATTCTATTATAAACTTTCATAGTTTCATCTCATCAATCTTTATGCAGTAAGAATTGTAAAAGTGAAATTGAAAATTGATGTTTTTTTTGGGATGATGCAGGGGGTGTGACGTCGATGAACCCGTTCCTGATCAAGTTCTTCCCGTCGGTGTACCGGAAGGAGCAGGCGGCGGAGAAGAACCAGAGCAACCAGTACTGCAAGTTCGACAGCCCGCTGCTGACCATGTTCACCTCGTCGCTCTACCTCGCCGCGCTCGTCGCCTCCTTCTTCGCGTCCACCGTCACCCGCGTCGCCGGCCGCAAGTGGTCCATGTTCGGCGGCGGCGTCACCTTCCTCATCGGCGCCGCGCTCAACGGCGCCGCCAAGAACGTGCTCATGCTCATCCTCGGCCGCGTCCTCCTCGGTGTCGGCGTCGGCTTCGCCAACCAGGTACACTGCTGCTCTCGTCACCTGCGTCAATGCAGTGCAGTGCTCTTTCTTTTGCTTCGACTTTGCACCGAAAAATACGACTTGCTGCATGTCCATTCATACGTCAAGATTTTTCTTCTAGTACTTGATTCTTGGAGCTGGTTGCTATCGTCAATGAGTGTGCAAAGATTTCTCTAGCTGGAGCCAAAAAAGTTCAGACCTTTCAAAATTTTGCTGAAATTTGTGCCTTATCTTTGACTCCAAATTTACTGTTGGTTTGCTAGTAAATATAGCTAGTAATAAGCTCTTCGGATGTGACAGTTTTTACTGATGATTTTTTCGTCGGTGTGATGAACAGTCTGTGCCGCTGTACCTGTCGGAGATGGCGCCGGCGAGGCTGAGGGGGATGCTCAACATCGGGTTCCAGCTGATGATCACCATCGGCATCCTGTGCGCGAACCTGATCAACTACGGCACGGCCAAGATCAAGGGCGGGTGGGGGTGGCGCGTGAGCCTGGCGCTGGCGGCGGTGCCGGCGGCGATCATCGCCGTGGGCGCGCTCTTCCTCCCTGACACGCCCAACTCCCTCATCGACCGCGGCCACACCGACGCCGCCAAGCGCATGCTCCGGCGCGTGCGCGGCACCGACGACATCGAGGAGGAGTACAACGACCTGGTGGCCGCCAGCGAGGAGTCCAAGCTTGTGGCGCACCCATGGCGGAACATCCTCCAGCGCCGGTACAGGCCGCAGCTGACCATGGCCATCGCCATCCCGCTGTTCCAGCAGCTGACGGGGATCAACGTCATCATGTTCTACGCGCCGGTGCTGTTCAAGACGCTGGGCTTCGCCGACGACGCGTCCCTCATGTCCGCCGTGATCACCGGCCTAGTCAACGTCTTCGCCACCTTCGTGTCCATCGTGACCGTCGACCGCCTCGGCCGCCGCAAGCTGTTCCTCCAGGGCGGGACACAGATGCTGGCGTGCCAGATCGTCGTCGGCAGCCTCATCGGCGCCAAGTTCGGGTTCTCCGGCGTGGCCGACATCCCCAAGGCGTACGCGGCGTTCGTGGTGCTCTTCATCTGCGCCTACGTCGCCGGGTTCGCGTGGTCGTGGGGGCCCCTGGGTTGGCTCGTCCCCAGCGAGATCTTCCCGCTGGAGATCAGGTCGGCAGGGCAGAGCATCAACGTGTCGGTGAACATGCTCTTCACCTTCATCATCGCGCAGGCGTTCCTCCCCATGCTCTGCCGCTTCAAGTTCATCCTCTTCTTCTTCTTCGGCGCGTGGGTGGTGATCATGACGCTGTTCGTCGCCTTCTTCCTGCCGGAGACCAAGAACGTGCCCATCGAGGAGATGGTGCTCGTCTGGAAGTCGCACTGGTACTGGGGCAGGTTCATCCGAGACGAGGACGTGCACGTCGGCGCAGACGTCGAGATGCCCGCCGCGGCCAGCCGCAACGGCAAGGTCGACCCAGCCAAGCTCGCCAACTGATGATCTCAGCACGTCTGTGGCTCTGTCGAAAAGCCTACCATTATAAAATCTTATATTTCTTTTCAATTTTTCTGTATTATACCCCAATTGTGTTAGCACCTAGGACGACGACGAAAAATCAGTCACTAGTGTTTTTCTTTCGATTTCTTTTTCATTTTTAAAGTGCCGGTTTAATTTCTTTGTGCCGGATACTCTACTTGGGGATATTGTTTGGATCAAATATGAATATAAATGCAAGTTTCAAACAAACTCCAGTCTCTGTGCGTGAGTAACTTCACGATGTATTCCTGTTAACACCAGAATTTGGTAAGCCCCGAAGTCCTCATCGGCCCAGGATCTATATCGGCTCAAAGCTAGTATCGGCCTAGAAGTTCTACATCGGCCGATGGGGGTTATCTCAAACCAACCACCAATAGCAGTCGGATTCTTGTTAGATTCGGAAAGATGTTATCCAGAGAAGATCGAATTTGAGGAGGATGCGGCTTGTATCTTTTAATTAGGATAAGTTTGTTAGTTTCCTTCTTATCTTTAGGAAAGTTTGAGTCGTATTCTGTTAGGATTTTTGTTAGCCTATGGGTATAAATATGTAAGCCTGTAGTTCATGTAATATCATCTCACGATCAATACAACTTCGGCGCATCGCCACCCTTTACTTTTCGTCTTCTTCGACGAGTTCATGCCCTTCCCGCGAGGGGTAAGTCTCGTTATGGTTGCCTGCGCTGTCGGGGCTAGGGCTTCGACGTTCTGATCTTGGCAACGTAAGCACCTACTATCATATATCTTAGTCAATCTGGTTTGGCTTCTCGATTTAGTCTTATCGGCCGAGATTCGCTTTAGGGTTTATGCCGGTATCGACTAAATCGCTTTGCTAAATTAGATTGGCTAAGGTATCCACCCACCCCGAAAATCAGTCAAGGGCTTGATTGTCTAGGTCTTGCGTTTCTTTTCATACTTAGTGCTGCATCAGTTCGGTTGACCTACTAAGTCGTGATTAGAACCGTAATCTCTAGCCTGCTTGTTGGCTGCCAATAAGGGTTTCACCGGGGTTTCAGCCGGTGAGTTATCTGGACGTTGCATCGGCCCAAGAGTTTTATATATAGATTGGATCTGGCCGATGACAACAGAGTATATATTGTTTATCGCTTATTGAGAGCTTATGCCATCGGACCTCTGGCCGATGTGTGCTTTAATCTTCAGATCAATATTTATTTTATATTTGGATTATGCTATATCACATTGCTACATCATCATGTTATCGTCGGTCGATCGTCTCTATATAAATGTTTGCTTAGTACACAGCCGATGGTTCGAAACCCTAACTACATTGGCTGGTACCGGCATCGGCTGGGATTGTGCCATCGGCCCATCGGCTGATCGGTTGTTTCTACCCTATCGGCTCATCGGCCGATAGGCTGTTTTTGCTATCGGCTGATAGGCCGATAGCCTATATGTTCTGCTATTTTGCATATCTTGTCAGTGGCAGGATCAAACTGACTGGCACGCCTGCGCTTCATCAATTTTAGGACCTGCACTGGAGCTAAGCAGATCTCTCAGGCCTTCGTGTGTCCGCGCGCTGGATCTACATCGGCGGTACAGATTTGGCGTCAACAACAACGTACGTCTGCAAGGTTGCTTGTCATATTGCGAGCTCGTTGGGGAATTGTTGACGCCAAATCTGTACCGCCGATGTAGATCCAGCGCGCGGACACACGAAGGCCTGAGAGATCTGCTTAGCTCCAGTGCAGGTCCTAAAATTGATGAAGCGCAGGCGTGCCAGTCAGTTTGATCCTGCCACTGACAAGATATGCAAAATAGCAGAACATATAGCGTATCGGCCTATCAGCCGATAGCAAAAACAGCCTATCGGCCGATGAGCCGATAGGATAGAAACAACCGATCAGCCGATGGGCCGATGGCACAATCCCAGCCGATGCCGGTACCAGCCAATGTAGTTAGGGTTTCGAACCATCGGCTGTGTACTAAGCAAACATTTATATAGAGACGATCGACCGACGATAACATGATGATGTAGCAATGTGATATAGCATAATCCAAATATAAAATAAATATTGATCTGAAGATTAAAGCACACATCGGCCAGAGGTCCGATGGCATAAGCTCTCAATAAGCCGATAAACAATATATACTCTGTTGTCATCGGCTAGATCCAATCTATATATAAAACTCTTGGGCCGATGCAACGTCCAGATAACTCACCGGCTGAAACCCCGGTGAAACCCTTATTGGCAGCCAACAAGCAGGCTAGAGATTACGGTTCTAATCACGACTTAGTAGGTCAACCGAACTGATGCAGCACTAAGTATGAAAAGAAACGCAAGACCTAGACAATCAAGCCCTTGACTGATTTTCGGGGTGGTGGATACCTTAGCCAATCTAATTTAGCAAAGCGATCTAGTCGATACCGGCATAAACCCTAAAGCGAATCTCGGCCGATAAGACTAAATCGAGAAGCCAAACCAGATTGACTAAGATATATGATAGTAGGTGCTTACGTTGCCAAGATCAGAACGTCGAAGCCCTAGCCCCGACAGCGCAGGCAACCATAACGAGACTTACCCCTCGCGGGAAGGGCATGAACTCGTCGAAGAAGACGAAAAGTAAAGGGTGGCGATGCGCCGAAGTTGTATTGATCGTGAGATGATTATTACATGAACTACAGGCTTACATATTTATACCCATAGGCAAAAAAAAATCCTAACAGAATACGACTCAAACTTTCCTAAAGATAAGAAAGAAACTAACAAACTTATCCTAATTAAAAGATACAAGCTGCATCCTCCTCAAATTTGGTCTTCTCTGGATAACATCTTCCCGAATCTAACAAGAATCCGACTGCTATTGGTGGTTGGTTTGAGATAACCCCCATCGGCCGATGTAGAACTTCTAGGCCGATACTAGCTTTGAGCCGATATAGATCCTGGGCCGATGAGGACTTCGGGGCTTACCAAATTCTGGTGTTAACAGTTGTTCTTGCTTTCTTGGCAAAGAACGGTATGCACATCAGTGGCCTTGACAATCAGCACAACACAGCACGTGTCCACACCGCAACACACAAATTAAGCGGCATCGACGGAAGCAGCGGATTACGTGGAATCCGCGGGGTTTTCCAGCCACATCTCGCCGTAATCCTTCACGCCGTCAACGTCGTGCTATACTGGTGTTCGCCGAGGATCGTGGCAGCGCGCGGGCGGCCAGGGTGCCGGGCTCGCACGGCATTTCAGCCCGTGTGCCACCAACTTTTTACGCATTATTATCCAGTACGTCCATTAGCTGGTATTACTGCTGCTCTGCGTGATTGCTTTCTTCTGGAACTTCTTTCGGCTTGTGGTTGCAAAGGCGTACCAAAATCTGGAAAAAGGAAGGTGGTGCAGACGTGTACTATTGTGCGTAATCTTTGAGTAGATTGTAAACGAAGGTGGTAATAAAAAGGTTCATAACACCTGTCACGTACCTGTCACGTAGTTTAAGTATACTGAGTACTCTCTCGTCCCCCCTCTCTCTCCCTTCGCAACCCTTCTCGCAGTGTTTGGAAGTCGTTGCTCCGAAAGTTTGAAGGTGTTTGAGGACAGTTCAGTGGTGGCCTTTGAAGGTCTAGCGACGTCCGGTCTTGCGTAGCGGCGGTTGGTTCGGTGCAAGTTTTTGAGTGCGTGATGGTGAATGTGTTTTTTTTGTTATAGGTTTTTTAGAATTGTAATCTTGTAATTTTTTGTGTTATATCAATACAAAATTTGCAGTTGGTTCAAAAAGTATACCGAGTAGCTTGTTATGCCCGTGTTTTCATCAGGCTGCAGTGCCAACGCGACAAACTTCATGATCATTGTACTAGTACTAATAAACAGTGCAGTTTGTGTAACCACTCTTTAATAAAACATTTCTGTATGGTCTTATCTTATCCACTGCTGTATAATTAGCCCAATATTGACAGGCACGTCACACAAACCGGGAGCAAGAAGAGCGTGTGAGAAGTAACTAAAAGCAAGGCAGTACACAAACTTCAACAGTGCAATTCGTACGAGGAGACTCGTGCGAAGAAGGCCAAAAACCTCCTTTTCCACCAAAAGGCCGCAGCATCACACACGCCAATCGACGCAACACCACACTGTCACTACTCGTCTTATCCACGGCTGATTCGACGCGATCCGGGCCCCAAAATCTCCCTCACGTGTTCGCATCCGCGAAAAGCAAGAGAGATCAGCCAAAAGCCCCGATGATTAAGGCCATGCAACGTAGCCACCAACCCGAACATTTTGCAGTAGTAGTATTTTGCAGTCACGAGAAGGAAAAGGCGCCTCCTCCTCCTCGATCGATCCGGACGGATTAGCACAAATTAATTGCTCGCGGTCGCGAATGCGTGACGCCAATCCAAAGCAAAAGAGAGAGGAAAAAAGAGAAAGGTGGTGGCTTGTTGTGGATGTGATCCGGATTAATTTGTGGATAAACCTCGCGTTTTTCTCTCCGGCCGACATGTAAAGTAAAGTGAGTATAATAATTAATTACTGCCGCGCCTGTCGGAGATATGGATTTGGGTTTTAGATTTGGGAGGCTGCGAGTGCTTTGACTTGGAGAAACTTGACCCACAGGTCCTGGATTTGGTTACACGTGGCACGGCCCAATTCGGAGCGACCGACCACGCATTCCGTCGCACGGTACATTTCAACATCGATCGATCACGGCTGCGTTATCCACAAATCCACACACCAAATCTATGTTTTTTCTACGATACGACGAATTACGTCAGAAAAAAGAAAAAAAAGAAAAGAAAGATACGATGAAATTTCTCGATCGGTGGATCTCGATCAGTCGGGCGCCTTTAGCTTTGTCTTTTCGGTGTATATGCATGCATGCTTGGCCAGTTGGCCTGAATCTGAGCTTCCCTGCAGCGTAGGATAACTACAGTGTTCGAAATATGGATCACCAACCTCTACGGTGAACTACTGTAAGTTTAAAAACGATCAGTGTGAAACGCCTAATTAATCCGGCGAATTTTCTCGGTGGATTATTGAGACGGAAACCCAATAATGAACCCACGATTTACTGCGTTTCCAGCAGCAGGCAGCACGACGAAAACATACGATGTGGGCTGGTTGCGGAATCGAGCGCGATCACGACGACGTCGAGATGACTCGTACGTGTACGCGGATGAGATGGCCGGCGGCCCTGCCCATCGGAGGATGCTGCCGTGTGCGCGGTGACTCAGCCGGCCGGCGGGAGCTAAGCTGGCATGCACGATTGCGCGGCGCGAGTGGAGCCACGGCGGCGGCGGCGGCGGCGGCGGTGGCGGTTGGGAGTTGCCGCCGCCGACGCGGGTCGGGTGTTTGGGGTTTTGACCGGGACTCCGAGAGTCGCCGAGTCGGCGTCATCCACGCACGCGGAACAGCGGAACACAGGCGGTGGCACGCGGGCCCTCAGAGTCGCTCGCTGGCGGAGGGCCGCGCAACTCTCGATTTGTCAGCCGTATTACTGGATAACACATGGGCCGACGCAATAGCTGAACAGGGTGTCTATGTGGGTCGTAACGGGATTTCAACTAATTGCAGACCGGATAGGATTTCTACCAACGTGCGGCCCATACCATGCATCGCGTAGTTTGTAGCGGCCGAGAACGACCCAGCATCGCATGGCGTACCAGTCAACAAATCTGGTTGGAAAAAGTTCACGACTCATCTTGTTGTCGCTCATCTTGTCGTCGAGTTTCAGAATTGTCTCTGAAACAAAATACTAGATATAACACATATTTAATCTTACAAAATCAGATTACATTAGATCCCGACTTCCAAGACAGTATTACTGTCAGTTTTGACTGACATGACAGCTGAGTTAGCATGAAACCCACATGTCAACAACCCAATTTTTTTCTACCTCAATTTCAATTTCAATTCCCTTTTTCCTCTCCGCATATCGATCCACCTCCACCGCCATGACCAGTTGACCACGTTCTCCACCAGGGTTCTCCTTAAGCTGCTCGATGGCATGAAGGCCAGCGCTGCTCCAGGTCACCGACATCGTCCCCGGTGACCTTGACGAGAAGGACCTCCTCCCCTGCCACAACAAGTTATACGTCAAGGTTTCCGACTCCTCCCACTCCATCTACGCTACGCTCCCACTCACCCAGGTCAGCAACAAGCTCCAGCTTGGCCAATTCGTCCACCTCGACCGCCTTGACCCTAGCTCCCCCATCTGCGTCATCATTGGTTCCAGGCCCATTCCCAACCGCCGACCCAGCCTCCCGTGCCAAGCAGGTCGCATGATAGGAGGGGATCATGAGGCCTAGAGAACCATTGTAACACCCTGATTTTCGCCCGTCGAAATTTTTTTTTATTTTATTAAAAACCTATTTTCAAAAATTTAGTTCTTTGAGTGTACTTAGGATTATGTGCCAAAGATCTCAATTAATTCTTTTCTTGTGGACTCACATTTCTTTTCTCTCCAAAATATCTTTCCAAATAATTTTCCTTCCATCCGGAGATCCTAGCAATATTTGTTTCCGAAATCCTACCGCCAACAAATATTTTTGTGCAGATACATATCAAAATTCGACGGACATTTCTCTCGTCGAATTTAATCGTGAACCGATGGAACCTGCAGAAGACGAGTTTTTCCTCCAGTCATCCTTTCTCCAAATAAAATCTTCGTGTTTGGATTTTGGAATCCGAAATGCGTCCTAAATCGCTCATCCAATTTTTACCAGTTCTAAATTATTTTGCTTCCTACTCACTCCATTCATTGCAAGCCAAAATACTCATCTACCTCCCTGTATACAGGGAACAACAACAAGCAAACTTCTTTTTCTTCCAACACAAGGCAGCAACAAGCAAACTCTATTACTCTCCCACCATGCATGCATGCACACGTCCTTCAACTCTTTATTTCCTGAGCTCCCTGCAAAACAATGGTTAGGCACCGTCCCTGCAAATCGGAGATTAGACACCGTCCTGCACTGTGCACTAAGCATGGTTAGGCACCATCGCCGCCTTCTCCGCCGAGCATACGACCATTTCTGCACACGGTCCAGTGCGCCAAGGCACCGCGACAAGCTTGTCGGTGTCACTCGTCCACGCCGAAAGGTGTGAACCGAGCTCACCCATGCCGCACCGGCCACTGTCCTCGCTCTGCTATGACTCCCTGTCGACGACGACCGCCCAACAGGACCGTTGGCCCCGCTCGGCCGAGCCGCCCTTGTCGCCGTCCGCCGGCCACGACGGCTATAAAAGCCACTGCCCCATCGTCGTCCTCCTCAGCCTCCAAGCCAAATGCCGGCACCCGACAGGCCGAACGTCGTCGTCGTTCGGCCGAGCCGCTTGTCGTTCGGCCAATCCCCCCGGCCGACGTCGTCCTGGTAGTGCCGCGTCGCGCCCGGCTGGCACCCAAGCCGTCCTAGGCCGCCCCGGCCTCCTCCATGCCGCGGTGTGCGTCGCCCTGGCCAACGTCGCCCGGACCAAGCCAGGGCCGCCCCTGCAGTGCGCCGAGCCGCCTCGGCCGACACGGCCCCGGGACGCCAACGCCACCCCGAGCCACCGGCGTCCTCCCCTCCTGCCCTGACGCCGCCTCGGCCGGTGCCGCCCCAGCAGAAGCCGTCGCTGCCCCGGTCGCGCGCCGCCTCGGGTCATGGCCGCGCGAGCTGCGACGTCGTCGACCCGCCCGCAGCACTGCCGCACGTGCCACCCCGGCCGTGTCGCGCGCCGTCGCCCCCGGCCTCCTCCTGCCCGGCCGCCGCCTGGCGGCATGCTGCCGAGCCGGCCGACGCTGCTCCCTGCCGTCGCGCCACGCCCGCGCGCCGTCCCCGGCCGCGCCGCCAGCACGCCGCGCCGTGCCAACGCGCCGCGCCTGCACGCCGTCCCTGGCCACGCGCCGGCGCCGCTCCACCGGCCGTGCCGCGCCGTCGCCCGGCCGGCCGCCTCCCCCAGCCGTCGGCCCCCTCCCGCTAGGCACCCTCCTCTCCTCCCAGGAAGCAGCAGCCGAAGAAGAGAAAAGAGAGAGAGAGAAAGGAAGAAGGAGAGAGAAGGAAAGGATAAGGAGAGAGAAGAAGGAAAGGGAAAAAGGAAGAAAAAAAAGAAAGAGAAATAGGAAATAGGAGGTGGGACCCACCAGTGGGCCCCACGTGTTATTACCTCTCTCCATGGGCCACCCATTGACCGCGGACTTCCAAAAAGTGTAAATCACGTCCCTCTTCTTTGTCGGGCCGAAGCCCATAAAGTCCGCCAAGAAGTCTACAACTCCTCCCCCTACCTCATTGGGCCAAACAGCCTTACAACCTATCCACAAGTCCATGTTACATCCCTCTTGTTCCTCGGGCCGAAGTCCACCAACAAGCCATCCTCCTCACCAAAGTCTAACACATATCCCTCTACTCACCCAACCCCCTTTATTGAAGTCCATCTTGCCTTCCCAAGCCATTCATTCCTGTTGGGTTGGTAATAAAAAGATAAAATCTAATGCTCCTCCCCGGTACTGCTTTCGGCAACGACGACGCCGCGCGCCGCGCCGTCATCTGAACCCCGAGAACGACTAACTTATTGAACGGCTAACCTCTAACATCTAACATTTGACCCATTGACTCACTAACCCGCTGACACTCTAACTTACTGACTCACTGACCTCTAACTTGCTAACCCCTAACCCCTAACTTGCACTAACCCGCTAACATTTACTCCTTAACGCTGTGTGTTTGTTTGTTACCACCGATCGAACACGTGGTGTGCAAGGACGATCCGCGGGCCGACCGTCCCTAGGCTGTACAGCGACGACCGTAGTTTCGTGTGAGGACCACCGCTCGGTGTGCCGCTACCCGGCTGCCGCAAGGTGAGCTCCTCTCCTGCTCTTCCTCTTGCTTTTGTTTCCTTACCGCCGTTGTTGCCGCGGCACGATGACGTCGTGAGGCGCAACACCGTACCCGTTCCCGACGTGGTTGCCCTCCGCGGCGATCGCCGCTGTGCCACCGGCCATGCATGCGCCATACAGCCAGATGGCTGTACGTGTGCATGCATGCAAGCAGCTCATATGCATGCAGCTAGCTGGCCGTGTGTATGCATATGCATGCATGCTTGCAGCTCGCCCAAGCCTTTCACCTCACCATGCGCACATCCATTTAAAAACAAAACCTGTACAGGCAACGACCGGGTCTAAGACCTACAGAGCGCCATCGTCTTCCGTACCCTCCTGGTAGTACTCGTATGGATCTTCGGAAACTCCATCACCCACATCTGAATGTTTTGCATATAGCAAGGGTGAGTACCAACCGTACTCAGCAAGTCACCACAACAACGATGCACATGATAGGGAATAGTCAAAGAATGGTTGTGGTTCTTTTGCGTAAAGCCAGCTTTGCAATTCTTTTCACAAGCCTAAGACCTAGCATAGACTGATCAAGTTTTAATACCATAGTTCATTAAGCAACGACGGTTCTGTCCACCATCCATTATGATCCCAAGGATAGCTTCCCGCCATTGTATCGTCATGGTTTTCTGGGGCCTACCCCTTCTCGCTTCTCGAGAAGTTGTACCACCAGCACAGAAAAATCATTATGCATACCCATCCCAATCAAGTTAAGAATTTAGAGTCTAGCCAAGTGTAATACATGTCCTGGTGCTCAATGACCGCGAGCACGGCTATTCGAATAGATTTGATTTACTCACACTGCAGTGGATGTACACTTTACCCGTACTCCGTGACCTGCCCAACACATGAGCCGAAGTCCCAACGAATGAGACGCGTCACGGCAAAGCCTTTCAATAACCTCACTTTGGCAGTACCCGCTCCATGAACTTACATCCTCATGCACTCTAGGCGTACACGGTTTCTAGCAGTGAGAGGAGTTCTGGCGCTCCCGGGAGGGAAGACTCACACATGCATTAAGTTATAATTAAGTTTAGGTTTACACATGGCGGTCCTACTAGTGGTTGCTCCACCGTAGGCCCCGCCTCTCATACACATCAAGAAAATCACTACGCAGGGATACTGCCTCCGCTCGGCTATTTACTCCGCTAGGTCTATACCTATTCGAGAAGTACGGTTGTACGGGGGTCGTTTCATGCTTAGCTTCATGGCTCGGTCCTTAACTGACCAGGGACGGTACTAGCCTTTCCCGGACACCACCCAAATCATTCGGCCGCCCCAGTCGAAAATAGTTGTTTAGTTTTATTTTCCTTTCACAAATCATGTAATCATTATCATGGCAATGTGGCGCTCATGTCTCCACATGCCGCATATCAATTACCTTCCCTAAGGTAATTGCCCAAGCATATAGCCTTTGATAAATATGAGAATGCATGAATCTAAATTAGCATTGCTAAACATTTTTCATAAGTGACTAGGAACATCACACGCATTTATGGGTACAAGGGAATAAAGTAAACAATAGTCAAAGGTATGGCATAATAACAAGTAGGATGTTCACCATTGCATGCAATTTTATTTGTAAACAAAGTAAGTTCGCAATTGGGATCAATATATTCAAGGATTAGTGATGACTTGCCTTGCTCGAATCCCTGCGGGTCTTGATCTTCAGGCGGACTCGCAACTCCCTCGGTGTCTAGAGTTACGTGCGAACGAAATTGAATTCGATTAGAATTCAATTAAAATCCAACTAATCCGATTAAAGAAAAAGATCGAACGAGAGCGTCGAATGCTAATATCGATTTCATTTATTATTTATGGAATAGTTCTATTCCGATTTAGAATTCATTTTGGTCCTAAAATATTTGCGTTAGTCGATTAGAGTATTAATCCGATTTAGTTTAAACGGTTCCGATTAAATTAGATCCCGACAATAATAATAATTAACCCTAGACGATAAATAACTAAGTAATCGCAACGGCTAATTAAGCGGATAACCTAATTAACGAGTAAAACTAATTAAATGAATGACTAAATAGATATTTAAATACGTAACGAAAGGCAACGATTATTTTTGAAAGTTTAGAAATAACCGACGAATAAATCCTCCGATTATTATATACGCGAGATAGCAAAATCTAATGAATAAAAACCTAAATAATCGACTAAATAACCCGCTAAAGATATAATCAATTATAGGAATAATCTAATTAAATAAATAGTCGCATTTAAATAATCTGATTTATTTCTACGAATTTCTAAAATAATCGATGACGGAATAATCGATTCAACCCGAATATAAATTTGTGTCTAAAATTTAATTTTCGATTTTCTAAATCCTCTCTCTCTATTTTCCATTTTTTTCTAGTTTTTTCTAATTTCTTTCTTTTCCTTTTTCCTTTTCTCTCTTTTCTCTCTTTCTCTCCTCCCAGCTCTCTCTCTCCTGCTCCTTCTTCTCCCTTTCTCTCTCTCCCGGGCTCTCTCTCCCTCGGCTCTAGCGGGCGGCGGTGGCGCAGGGGAGGCGAGGGGGGGGAGAGGGGAGGCTTACCCGGCGGCGGCGGCGGCTCAAGACGGCGACGGCGCGGCTGCTCCACGCGACGACGGCAGGCGAGGCAGAGAAGAGGGGAGAAAGGGGGAAACGGCGGGGGATTGGGGCGGGGAAGAAAGGGGAGCCGGGGGGGTATTTATAGGGTCGGGGGGCGCGGGGTGGGTCGCACGGCCGGCGCGGGGCGCGAGGTGGCCGGGCGCGGCGCCGGCAGGGGGGCAGACGGGACGGTGACGCGACGGCGACGGGACGACGCGGCGCGGCAGTGGCGGGCGCGGGGCGCGAGGCAGCCGATGGCGACGGCGACGCGGCGCGGAGTGAGGGCGGGGCGCGACGGCGATGGCAGCGGCGACGGGACGCGAGGCGCGGCAGTGAGAGGCGCGCGGCGGCACGGGGCTCCAAGCGGCCGAGCGGCGATGACGACGTGCGGCAGCGGCGACGCGACGGCCTGCAGCGGCGCGGGGCGCGAGGGCGCGGCTAGGCGCGGCGACGGGATGGGCTAGGACAGGGTCGAGCATCTAGGGCGAATGAATAGTGACTTTTTTATATTTTTCCGATTTTGAGTTGATTTTCAATTTAAAATTCATCCAAAATTTCATAATTTCACCTAATTGAATATTGTTCAATATTTGTATTATTCCTAAAGATTTCACCCAAGATTTTCATGTTTCCATATTTTTCATTTATATCCATATATATATATATATATATATTAATATATGTCATATATATATATGGGATATATATATAGGATATATATATATATATATATATAATTCCCATTTAAATTTATATTTCCCAATTATTTTTATGACATTTAGGTAGAGTACTTTATTTACCACTAATTTGCCCTACTTTTATTTGTATAGTTTTAGTTCAATTTATACCCTTAATTATTTATTTAGCCGATATTCCGTTTTAGGGTTTGTAATTAAATGAATTTTGATAAATCTAAACCTCGCAAATAAAGATTCAAATAAACGAGCAATAAAACACGGCATGATGCAATTCGATTTAAAAGTTTTTCGTAATTTCGTATTTTAGGGTTTCGATTTCGACGGTCGAATTTTTAGGGCGTTACAAAGACCTTTTTCCTTTTCTTTGTTTTAAAACTTTTCCAATCTTTCGAATTTCGTATTTCCCTCGTTTTAAGTCGGATTTGAACGAAACTTTCGTCAAAACTTTCTAAAATCAAGATCTACGCAATGGCACTGGTTTGGTATTTTTTTTATTGTTCTGGAATTTTTGGCTTTTTTTGTGTTAGCGAGTAGTTTGTGACGTTAGTATTTAACCGGACAGGGTACATCTGCAGGAGGAAACTGAGCTAATCGAGAACGAACCCCCAATTGAGCAAGGCAAGTCACTACGCCCCCTTCCTCGAACATGTTGATTCTATTTTTATAAATGTGTTGATTACAAATAAAATTGCATACTAATTATAAAATGCTACCTACATTTGCTTAAGCCTTACCTTTGATATTGTTTATCCTTATGTATTTACACACCTTTGTTACCTGAGTATATTACTTTACGCGTGATTATTTACTCACTGCTTAGCCCTGCTTACATAGACGTTATACACTCCATATGTGTGATATGTGGATGTGGTTATACTGATCACTCGATGGGAGTGATTGATAGAGATCGGGTGGAGACATAAGCGCCACCCACAGCATGAAAACCTTTGTGAAAACCCAAAAACTTAATTAAACAAAAGTGATTTCGACTGGGCGGCACGGATAGAATATGGGTGGTTCTGGGAACGGTAAGCCGCCGACCCTGGTCAGTTAAGGACCGAGTCAAGAAGCTAAGCAGGAAACGAACCGAGTACGACCACACTTCTTGAGTGGGGATAGACCCGGTGGGCTAGGTTATTCTCGTGGGGTGGCACCCCAGACATGGTAAGTTCTGGATATCGGTATGGAAATGTGGAAGTGTGTGGTTTAATGACGTCAATTTTTATATATGTATAATGTAACCTTCAATCTCGGGAGCGCCAGGACTCCCCTCACAACCGGCTCGAGGTAGGAATGTGGCGCCGGGGGTGCAATGGGGATTCATAGTCCTTGGAGCGGTTGCCGCCATGCGAGGGTAACTGAAAAACCGGGCCGTGACAAGTCTCATGTGTTGGGTGCGTCACGGAGTGTGGGATTAAAAGCGTACATCCACTGCAGTGTGAGTAAATTAAACTATTCAAATAGCCGTGCTCGCGGTTAATGAGCGCCGGGACTTGTATTACTCTTGACTAGCCTCGTCAATTTGTAATATTGCTTAAAATATGATGGGTATGGAAGGTGTGACCTTGCCTGATGTGCAAAAAGGTCGTAGTGGTTAAAACTGTGGAAAATGGATGCGAGGGTAAACCGGACCAAGCGAGGCTTGGGGAAGGTGGATGAACCCTTGCAGGTTAATGACAACTTTAACTTAACGTGGTTTTCAGTTAAAACTGTTATGGCATAGGTTTGTGAAATAATTTGTGAAAACTAGCTTTATGCAAATAAACCAAGCCATCCTTGAACCCCTATGAACATTATATGCATTCTGTAGTGGTGGCTTGCTGAGTACGGTTGGTACTCACTCTTGCTTATTTAAATGTTTTTAGAAAAAGGTGTTGGTGTCGATCTGTGCATGTGCTATACTGGCAAGGAGTTACCAAGGACGACAGAATAGGGACCTAGGTTCACCAGTCGATGCGTGTGGGATAAAATGGACCGCCGCTGCTTCGCTTCCGCTACCTCATTTATTTGTGTTGGTATTTTGTGTTGTTGTCGACCATGTTTGGTCTATTCGGATCCCATTTGGGCTATCCTTGTATTATTAATAGATTGTAAGACCTGTATGACGATGTCAGTTTGTGATATACAACTGTGCCATGTGTGTACCATCTACTGATCCAGGGAATGGTATTGTAATACACATGGGGTTTCCGGTATAAAAACCGGGGGCTCACAACCATGACAACATCCTTGCCTCCCCCCAAGGTCATCAAACCCACCACGCTCATCTTCGAAGACAGGATGTCTAGGATCACCAGGAGCTAAGAGCTTCGTCGTCGATAGGAACCACCCCAAGAACCCATTCCCCACCGTCCGTAACTACTACTCTTCAATTCAATTCTTTCGTGAAAAAATGAGCAATTCATCATTCAGCGAATCTGATGAGGAATCATCTGTGCCGTACAGTAGAAGAGCTTAATGAGCTGCTACACAGCTTCACGGGCAACGAGCAGAAGAGCGCCCAAGGAGGAAGAACCCTCCTCACTGTCTTTGGATGATGAGCGATGTAACTCTGCGACATCATCTAAGAAGAGGTCGTCGATGAGCACTCGCGTGCCTTCATGATGTCGAGCAGCTTGAGGAGGAACCCAGCGGAAAACTTGGTCACGGCGGCGGAGGCGGATCGATTCGCGGAGAGGAAAGAGGGAATTGAAATTGAGGTGGAAGAAGATTGGGTTGCAGACATGTGGGGCCCATGTGGGTTTCATGCTGACTTAGCCATCATGTCAGCTAAAACCGTGAATAATACTATCTTGAGACTCAACATGACCTCTTTTTGCAAGATTATGGATGTGTTATATCTGATATTATGGTTCTGATATTATGGTTCAGGAACGATTTTGAAACTCAACAACAACAGAAGCATCTCTAGTAAATTTGAGATCTCGGTGCGAAATGCAAAGTGAGGCCCTAAAAATTTAAAAAAATTGATATAATCAAAGCATATTTTATATAATTATACAACTTGAATAATTTCTTACGGTACTTAGCAATATATCAAATATTAATGCTAAAAGAGTAAGGCTGAGTTCTTTCCCTCATCTTCCTAACTCACCACTCTTTTTTTTCGCGTGCACGCTTTTCAAACTACTAAACGATATATTTTTTTACAAAAAGTTTCTATACAAAAGTTGCTTAAAAAAAATCAAATTAATCCATTTTTCAAAAAAAAAATTAGCTAACATTTAATTAATCACGCACTAATGGACCGTTCCGTTTTCCATGCGTACTGTGTGTCTTGGAAACTCCCGGAAACGAACGTATCCTAAATATTGTACTGAAGCAATAAGCTGGCCTCATATTCTACTTGAAAAAATATTATCCCTTTAGTATATTTTGAAATGAAATATTCAATTATATTTTCATACTTAATCAAACAAACTAAACTACTAATGATTTAAAATTTAGAAAGTTCATGATATCTAGACTAAGCTAAGCAAAAAAAAAGATTAGACTAGAAATGGAACCTTCATTGTGAATCCGTACGCATGTTGGATGACGTCGTGACCAGGAAACAAACAGAATGGTACAAAAACGTTATGGTTAATGGGCTTTTCTCTATATTCTCTAATTAAGCACTAATGCACTATTTCCAATCTCGTTACACTCGACCGGCATTTCGGCTCAGTTGCCAGGCTCACGGGAACGTGTCTGCAGGTAGGCGCCGACAGAGATGCAGTAGGATATTCAGATAGCACGTCCATGTACTGTCAGCTGCACGGCCGCAGTCGCCACCGCTCGCGAATGTGATCGCCCACGAAATCCAAGCTTGATGCGACACTGATCGATCGCCTGAGCAGTCAGGAGGACTATCGATCGATATATCACAGGAACCACACAGCATCGTTTGGATTATCCCCGAGCGACACCGTTCTCAGCGGACGGAAAGTTCTCCCGGCCGTCTCCACTTCGTGCTGGCAGAATACACCGTACCAAATGATCAACGGATTCCCGTTTGCAGCAGGCAAGCAAAAGGGCAAGCAAAAGTTGCGCCCTTTACCCATTTCATTATGCGATTATTCTTTTGCCAAAGAAGAAGAAGCCAACATGCTCTAGCATCGTGCGGTGCATTATTAGAGCAACGCGCGTCATCCACCGATCGCACTGGAGGACAGCGAAAACAAAAGAAGAACTATAATGCAAAGTCAAGAACAAACGAAGTAGATAAATCTGTAGCTAGGTTAGCACACATGGCCTGAGGCCGGAGAGAGGCGTGGCGAGGTAGATAGATGTGCGAGGAGAGGAGAGGTTGCGTGCTGTCCCAGGCTGGTATCCGGTTGCCGTCTCCACCGCCACGTTCCTCCTCACCTTTCACCCACCCAACGACCACCACACCACACCACAGCTACTTACCTTGCCCGCCACACACTACACCAGCTTAGCTAGCTCGCTACCTCCTCCTCGGTTCATTCCCTTCACGGCTAAGTTCCCAGCTAGCCAGCAGCGATCGTGTGTCACAACATGGCGCCGCGGCTGTTGTCGTGTTTTGGAAGGGGCAGCGCGACGGCATCGGCGCCGGAGCCGGAGGAGGCGGCGGCGGCCGCGCCGGGGCCGGTGCTGCTGGAGCTGTTCTGCTCGCAGGGGTGCGGGGCGTCGCCCGAGGCGGACGCGGTGGCAGCGCGGATGGTGCACGAGGACCAGCAGCGGGCGGCGGGCGAGGGAGGCGGGGAGCGCGCCGTGGTGGTGCTGGGGTTCCACGTCGACTACTGGGACTACCGCGGGTGGAAGGACCCGTTCGCGTCCAGCGCGTGGACGGTGCGGCAGAAGGCGTACGTGGAGGCGCTCCGGCTCGACACACTGTTCACGCCGCAGGCCGTCGTGCAGGGCCGCGCCCACTGCGTCGGCACCGAGCAGGACGCCCTCGCGCTGGCCGTCCGCGACGCCCCCCGCTACCCTGCCCCCGCCATGAAGGTACGCATCAAGTTATAACTAGCCGATTGCATCATGCCGCTAGCTGTTGATAACGCGCGCGTGAGTCGTGACGCACCAAGAACGCCGCCGGTAGATATCTTGGCGCTTAATTGCACCGGTGCATCGCACGATGCCATGGATCAATGCAAATGTCTCGTGCTATTTGTCGTCGCCTAGGTGAACAACATATGGCGTGGTGCTGCAACTCTGGCTGTTAGATGGCCCAGCGTTTAATTGGCTCGGCAAAACGGAGGTCAAAAGTTCGCCGTACAACTGCGTGAATGTGATGCATCATTTCATCTGATCTGTTCTGGAGTCTGGAGATCCAGGATTCCAATCGTTGTTAACGGCACTTCCATTTTTAACTGTTGGAGTAGATCTCATCAGTACTAATTCAGATCAGCATTGTTTTTCTTTTTAAATCTGGCATGTGCACCCACAGCTGCTTACTTGATTAGGATTGTCCAGATGGAATGTCACGGTCAGATTAACGTATCATGCACGAGTTAAAATAGAAATACTAATTAAAATCTTTGGATAAGCAGCAAGCAAGCTCATCTTTGTCGCTGTGATCGATCTGATCTGCATCTTGCACCGACGCTTGCGTTGCATGCAGGTGACGTTCCAGCGGCCGAACCCGAGCACGCTGCAGGCGTCGTTCACGGGGACGCTGCGGAGCCGGATGGAGGGCGGCGGCGGCGGGAGCGTGCTGGTGGCTCTGTACGAGAGCGGGTTGGTGACGGACTGCGGCCGCGGCGAGAACAACGGGAAGTCGCTGCTGAACGACCACGTGGTGCGGCGGCTGGAGAAGGTGGCCGCCGTGCGCGACGGCGCGTCGGCGAAGAAGTCCGTGTCCGGGTCGGTGCAGTTCCCGCTCTGGGACGGGTTCCGCGCCTCCCGCTGCGGCCTCGTCCTCTTCGTCCAGAACGCCGCGCTGCAGGTGCTCGGCGTCCAGCACTTCGACCTACCCGACAACGTCTGACGCGGTTGAGGCTTGCGCGGTTGCTCGTAGTAAATATTCTTTGTAGAGTACACGTTTGATTGATCGACGCGTTTGTATTATTGTTGATTTGTTGGGGTACGAGACTAGACGAGAGCGGTGAGATGGGTAATTGGGAGACATTCAGACATTGCAGCAGCCTTGCAGATGAGATCAACGCTTTTGTCTTATGCGTATTTGTTCGTGAGGATTGTGTACGAAAGTAAAGTTTAAACTCTCGAGAAAATGTCTTCTCGGTGCTTGCATATCAATCAAATAGTTATAAAATTTTTTAAAAAAATTAAGAAGATGTATTAACATGTGATATATCACTTCACAAATATGTAATTGAAAATTCAACTTCTACATCTCACAACGAAAAAAACAAATTTGACTGCGAATATACGTTAACTAGCTTTACTTTAATTTATTTTGTCATATAAAAGTTAAATTTTAAGTTGCATTTTGTGAAGTGATATAGCATATATTAATACATTTTTAAATTTTTTTTAAAAAAATTTCATAACTATTTGAGTGATATGTAAATAACGAGGGAACATACTCTCCAGAGTTTAAAATAGTTTTCGATTGTGTACTCTTCTGCCCTTGATCCTTTTTTAGCCTGTGTTCGGCACTTTAGGTTGAAAACTGTCAGTATTATGGATAAGGCATACCCAATGATCTTTGATTGGGCTCGGCGAGGCCCACCATATATCAAGTCTTATACGAAATCATGCCTCATATACGTAAGGTGTTTTGGATAAGGAAGGAGAAACAGAGTTCAAGTTCGAAATTATAAGGACTACTCGGATCATATTCATATTTCTCTCCTTAGTTTTACTTGGACAAAAAGACATATGTAAGTATAAATACAAGACCTCCTAGAAGAAAAGAGGAGAAACCAATATATACTGTTACATATCAACATCAGAGACAAGCCTAGATAGACCCATCCTGAAGCCACAGAGGCCGACAAGAGGGATCTAGCGTTATCTCTGATCTCGCCGAGTTCATATTCGAGGAAGAAAACTACCATGTAGTCGACTGCATGCTGAAGATCCATGTCGCTAAGTCGACAATATATTATATCCAACGAATACGAATAAGGTATTTAGTAGATTGATTTTTTAAATCAATCTACTGATTTTGTAGATACATCCGGCATGTATGTACAAAGGTACGCAATATTTCATAAAATTTACCGTACCTATTTTATAATCCATATTTATTATGTTTACCTAGAGCATGTTTTTTATATAATATCTGTTATGCGAGCGTCTCCTATGTTAGGCTGACAACGGTATAATACTAAGGGCTCACCTTGTTTCTTCTATATAAATCATGCTTGTTTACAGTGTACATATTACCCGATATTTAATCTGAATATGCTCGTTATGTCCTGATAATACTAGAAGTTTTATACAGTTTTCTTGAGTACGCGTTTGGTATTCTCTACTATATATCTTGCCTTCTAGAAAATATTTTTCAGAAACAATCGAGCAATCGAGTAGGCAGTGGTCGAGTACACCCCATTATCGAGAACGTTCTAGAACAAATGCGGAGTTGTCGGATCAAACCTACCAACAGAGACCGATAACCTATCTCACATTTAGTGCCGGTCACGTCCGGACTATTTGTGAAAAGGATGTTACGGACAATCCCCTCGCGAACGTTGTCGGCTTGATCACCCGGCATGATTGTGAATGGATGTCCGATATGCTACTAGTTGGGTATGTGAGTCATGCTGATCACATGAGATGCACATGTAATAACCAACTCAAGTGCCCCTAAGAGTGGTCGAGGAACGAACAAACCTAGTTCTTGACCAGCGTTGTAGCGATCTTGCCAACTCTCCAAATCTTCTGATAGTAGTCGAGGTACGAACACACCTGGTTCTTGACCAGCGTTATAGCGATCTCGCCAACTCTTCAAATCTTTTACGAGTGGTCCAGTACGACTACACACCTGGTTCTTAACCAGCGTTGTAGCGATCTTGTCAACTCTCCAAATCTTCTACGAGTGATCGAGCACGACTATATACCTGGTTCTCAACTAGCGTTGTAGCGATCTCGCCAACTCTCCAAATCTTCTACGAGTGGTCCAGTACGACTACACACCTGGTTCTTGACCGGCATTGTAGCTATTTCGCCAACTCTCCTAATCTTCTACGAGTAATCGAGTACGACTACACACCTGGTTCTCCACCAGCGTTGTAGCGATCTCCCCAACTCTCCAAATCTTCTACGAGTGGTCGAGGTACAACTACACACCTGGTCTGAGTACAGGCGTGGTAGCGATCCCACCATCTCTCCCTGTTCTTTACGGGTGATCGAGGGATGACTACACTTGGTTCTCGACCAAAGATTGTAATGATTTCTCTCCTACCTCCCCAAGCTACCCACGAGGGGTCAAGGGATAACTACACCTTGGCCTCGCCCGACGGTGGCAGTCATCCTCTCACCATCTCTTTGCATTGCCTTCGAGTGATCGAAGGATAACTACACCTGGTCCTCGGCCAGCAGTGGTAGTTATCCTCTCACCACCTCTCTGAGTTGCCTTCAGGTGGTCGAGGTATGTCTATACCTGTTCTTCGACCAGCATTGTAGCGGTCCTCCCATCACGTCTTCGAGTGGTCGAGGTATGTCTACATCTGGTCTTTGACCAGCATCGTAGTAGTCCTCCCACCACGTCTTCGAGTGGTCGAGGTATGTCTGCACCTGGTCTTCAACCAGCGGTTGTAGCGATTCTCCCATCACCCCTATGCAGTTATAGATATCTACTAGATATCTGATCCTCGACCAGCAGTTATAGCGATTCTCCTACTACCCCTGCGATTTGTTGAGTATGACTACACAACTGGTTCTTGACCAGTGTGGTAGCGATTTCATCACTTCCCGTGCATCAATCTTTGTAAGTGTTTATATATATAAAATGTGCAATATTTGTCCATTGACCCCCTTTTCTTATATCACTACATCTCAAAATCGATTCTACTGTCCTCTTATGCTAGTCTGGCAAGCTTGGGGTCCCATTAACCTCGGTTGGGGACGCCTAGCATTGTGAAAGTTTGTCAAGCCATGCAGGGTCAAACGACCATATTAGATCTGGTCATGTTAGAGTATCCACTTGAGCGTATTAACCAAGTCGTATAACCGGAAATTGGTTTTTCCAACTTCATGGCTGAGGGCTAGAAATTTGCTACTTCAGCATAGTTTGTTATAAGATTTATGCTTCCTTTGTGAAAAATAACTTTTCCATAAAGACAGTTGAGGGCTAGGAAGGATACCATACTTCGATTGCTGAGAGCAGCTCCGGCGAGAGTACTCTTTTATTGTCATAAATAGATTCAGTTTATTTTCAATTTTTCAATTCACATTTTACCCCTAAGCGTTCTCTCGGGGGCTCTTTCTATCTAACAATTTGCTCTGAGTAATTTATTTCAAGAGAGTAAGATATCAGAGCAGTTAAGTCAGACATAAGGATTTTGTCGCATACTCTGCACCTACTCGACTGTTCGAGAACGATTGGTTGAGTTCGACAAGGGTTACTGGATAAAGCAATGGTGTACCCGTCAAGATAAAAGCTTTTTTTTGATTTCAATCTAAATTCTCGATCAAGGCTGTACAGGGAACTTAGTCGTATACTCTACACCTTCTCGGTCGTTTGAGAACGGTTAGGTGAGTTTAACGACTGTTGTTTCAAGGTGTTCGCTCAAGAACGTCAACTCGTTCATTTGCATTAAAGTCGGGGGATACTGTCAGTGTTATGGATATGGCATACCTAATGATCTTGGATTAGGCTCGACGGGCCCACCATATACCAAGTGTTATACGGAATCATGCCTCATATACGGAAGGTGTTCCGGATAAGGAAAAAGAAACAGAGTTCAAGTTAAAAACTATAAGGACTACTCGGATCGTATTCATATTTGTCTTACTAATTTTACTTGGACAAGAAGATATATGTGGGTATAAATACAAGACCTCCTAGGAGGAGAGAGGAGAAACCAATATACGCCGTCAGATACCAACATCAGAGACAAGCCTAGATAGACCCAACTTGGAGTCACAGAGACCGACAAGAGGGATCTAGTGTTATCTCTGATCTCGCCGAGTTCATATTCGAGGAAGAAGACTACCTGCCGTCGACTGCGTGCTGGAGATCCATGCCGCCAAGTCGACGATAACTAGATTAAGTTCTCCCAAATATTGTACTCGTGTAATTCTGATATATAAAAGCAACACCGACTTCGGCCAACAGGAGTAGGGCTATTACCTGTCAATTAAGGGGCTCGAACCTGTATAAAAATATATCTCCCGTCTCTTTTATCTCAATCTCATGTTTACCTTGGTTTTAACAATCCCCATACTCTACAAATATCATAGTCACAAACTACTCTGTCAACAGAAACTAATCCCTCGCGCATACAAAATGGAGCGACTCATTAGCACATGATTAATTAAGTATTAATTTTTTTTAAAAAATAGATTAATATAATTTTTTAAAACAATTTTCATATAAAAATTTTTTGAAAAAAATACATCGTTTAACAGTTAAAAAACGCGTACATAAAAACGAGAAAACGAGAAAAATAAGCAAAAGTACACGGCGTAGGGCTGTCAATCTGTTGCAGTAGTAATGCTTCTGTGCTAACCGTTACAAGTCTGCTTCGTGTGGCGTGGCCATTAAGGGGGCGTAGGTTCTGCCCTTGTGGGCTGAAGCGGATGAAAAGCTTCTGTGTGGCTGGCAAAAGAATTTGGGCCGTGACCAACAAGTATTTGGTGCAAAATTGAGCAACAACAGCCGATGGAATAAGTCTACTTTGACTTCTTTAATTATAGATTCAATCTGATTTATATCCTTGAATCATAATATCGAATATCTCGATCCATAACCATTAAAATTAGTACAATTTGGCTTCTTCAACTATTTTGAGAATGGTTTTTGATGATGTCAACAAGCCACGTCAGCAAAAACCGTCAAGGTAGTCAAATTACATCCTTTTTAATAGTTAGAGAGTCGAGATATTCGATATATTATGATTCAGGGATATAAATCAGATTAGACGGAGCCAAAGCGAAGTTATTCCACAGCCGATTGCTAAAAGACAAATTTTGTTCAGCACTCTAAGCTGGGCTCCAGTTTCTTCAGGCTACAATAAGCTGGGCTCTTCTCTGCTCAAGCGGAGAGCCGAATTACCTCAGCCAATTGAGCCCCTGCCTGAACCCACACAGCTGAAATGTACGTACAGGACTGTGTGGGTCAGCGTGCTCAAATGATCTGGGCCTCGTCGACCGCTGCCAAGAACGTAGGAGCGACACTGCACCAGCCGGCCGAATAGCCAACCAATGATGACCCCCCTCTCCCCAACCGGAGAAAAAACGTCCGGACATAGAGATCCGACCGGCGGGTCCCGTTGCCTCTGCCCGTGCCTGCGCCACCCGTCTTCGCCGGCGACCGCGATGGCCCGGCGCCACGTGAAGCCACGTGAACCGGGGCCAATCAACAGCGGTCCACGCGGGCTCCGGAGTTTGGACGAAGCGATTAACTTTTATTTGGATCGACTCGTCGACCCCCCCCCCCCCCCCCCCCCGTCCCGCTCCGGCCTCGTGTGCCATCGTGTGTCGTCGCGCTCGGCTCCGGCGAGGTGGCTCCAAACCAGCAAAACGCGGAAAAGGATGCCAAGTTGAAAGGCAAGCGACCTGTGCGGCTAGGAGTGGCCGGACCGCCTGAATTTCTGGAGTTCTGGAGATCGAATCTGATCTTGTTGTACACCTACGGAAAGCTGCCGCAGGCTGCAAGAAATTCTGCAGCCTCTGCTCGAGCTCGTTTTGTTCATGTCATCGTGCAGTCTCGTGGAAGCGCTTTGGTTTTGGTCCTACTGGTTTGTCAGAAACTTGCAAGTTGTAATCCAGTCAAAAAGAAATAAAGAGAGCTTGCAAGTTGCGAAGGCATGCAATTTCTTGCGCATGGGAGCATGAACACAAGTAATCATTGCCTGACAGCCGAGTGCATCGAGAAAAAAAAAATCCGCATTTCGAAAGAGGCCTAAATACTTGTGTTTGGATGATTGGATCATCCATTGAATAATTTTATCCATCATCCATGTAGCCTCTACTACATATGGAGTAGTCTAAGTGTATTATCCCAGATGATGATTTTTTTTCTTTTTCAATTGATTCCATGAAGTATGTACAGGAATCACCACAACCGTGTATGTACAATACAGCCACCTGCCTCAATCCCCACAATTTCCAGCCGTTAATTCCAAGTTTTCATCCACCAAAGCCCCCACATCTCAAAGCATCATGCCTTCATGGTAACTACCCTACCCGGCTGCCCCCATGGGGCCCATCCCAGCCCGGCCCGTTCATCCGAGGCCCAAATCCCGTTCGACCCGGCCCCGCAATTGCCACTAGCTGGGCCCCCAGCAGCTGAGGTACATGGCCTTGCGGAGCGACTCGTCGGCGCCGGCCTGCCTCCGGCCGTCGACGTCGGCGGCCGCCCGCGCGGCGGCGAGCGCGGCCGTCTGTGGCGCGAGCCCGGCCACCCGCTCCCGCGCCGCCGGCGCCCTCTCCCGCTGCGCCCGCACCGCGGCCACCGTGGCCGCCACCCACACCCGGCTCAGCTGCGCCATCCTTATCACTATCACTCTCCCCTCTTCTTACTCTGCTCGCGCTTCGCCTCCACCGCTCTTCGGCGTCTCCTCTGCTACCGATGGATTTCGGAGGTTGGAGGAGGGGGGAGACGAGGCGGTATTTGTAGCGGGGGACGCGAGGGGTGGTTTTGGTCATTGCGGCTGATGGTTTTCGTGATAGGCGGTTTTGCGCTTTCGCTTTTTCGCTTTCTCCCCCACCTCACCAGCTCACCTCCTCAGCTGGACAAGACACATGTTTTCTCCCGTCATCTCGCCCTCCTTCTCGCGAGACGGCGACGATGGATCAGTTTATACTCGCGGGCGATATTATCGTGAGACTATGCTGCTACTGTGCTACAGGTGGCAGGGCTTATCCTTAGAGGGGGGGGGGGGGGGGGGGGGCAGTGGTGAGTCATCGCTTTCCGGCGACGGGTAGTTTGGGCACATCACATCCACAGCCTCGTCGTCTTTCGGATTCCGTTGCATCCACACTCCTTGTCCACTTCTCCGGCTCTTTATTTTACGGTGTTCAAGAGGGGCAATTATTTGATGGCTGACACGGCATGGACGAGGTAATTTGTCATGTTTCCTGACAAGGCACCAATTATTGGTGTTGGGATCTGTATTTCACGGATTGTTTAGTTTGTTTGTGTCACTTTGAACCCCTGTTATATCAGATTTTAGTTGCTTAAGAAACCCTGGACCTGTTTATTTTGCTATCATTTTCATCCCTACTAACTTTTGGTAGGGTAACAAATTAAATATACTTTTGTCATTACCACCCTACCAAAATTTAGTATTTTCTATAGTTTCTTCTCATATAAACGCTACCAAGATTTAATTACGTCAAAGTCTGCCAAAACCCTAAATATACTATTGCCATTGTCACCCTGCTAAAATTTAGTATTAGTTCAGGAAGTTTTCTCTCAAAAAAACATAAGATTTGATGACTATAAACCAAACACATCAATACTATTTAAATTTTGATTAAGGGTTTTTTCTGAAACACATGATTTTAGAAATGAAAGAATAGAAAAAAAATCAGGAATGAGATATCACGTGTAAGCAAATCCTACAAGAATGCAAAATACATGAATTTGCAAAATGATGTGTTTGGATAACTCATAGAAAAATAACATTGGAATTTTGATGGATTTTAGAGAGAGAAGCATTGGACTTATCAAAGAAAAATCAAAATGAGGTTAGAGCTCGTGTGTAAAATTCCTATGGAATTGGCTATAGGTTGCAATTCATAGTAATTTTCATATTTCCAATCCTATGTTCCAAACAACCTAGTTAGAAAATTTTTCTTAGGATTTGAATCCTTTGAAATTCCTATGAAAAATACTCCATTCCAAAAGAGCCCTAAGTCTAATGTGCCGAAATTTGGCATTAACAAATTTTAGAAAGGTTGATTTGGGCAACAAATTAAACAAGCCCTCGGTTCCTATTTTGTTGAATATTTTACTTTCTATATCAATATCGACAAACTAGTGTTGTGTATAGTGTCTCCATGTTGAAAAGGCAAATTAAAGCAAAGCATTTATTCTCCACTTAGCAACTCTTTTTTTTTTCTGCCCTTAGCACCTAAAGTGTATAAGTAGGTACTCTATAGAATAAACATATGTCCATGTGTAAAAGCCTTTCTTTCCTGATCTCCACTCTTGTCCACCTGAAAACCAACTTATACTGTCCTGATAATAAGTACCTATAACTCTCTTCTTTTTTCTTTGGTGGCCCACTGTTGGCTGCAACATTCTTTGCTAATGGATTATTGTTCCTGTGAGACCCATTACCCATGGCTTAGCATGCATGCTCCGGTGAGTAATAAAATGCATTGAGATTAGTGTTCATTCTAATATTCTTATATTTTTTATTTTTTTCCTTATGTTTCAAACAACCCGTCTATAAAATTTATGTATGCGAAAGGACATGTAATCTAGTGGTTGTAGTAACCTGAGTAACACCCTAAGGCTCTGACTCTGAGTTCAAATCTTCGTTCCTAAGTAACACCCTAAGGCTCTGACTCTGAGTTCAAATCTTCGTAGGAACGAATTTTCAGATTGAATTGTTTGAGGAGCTAAGTTTCCAATTTAAAAAGACTACATATATCTGGTTGGATGTAGAGACTGGGTAAAAAAATATCCTTCTCTGAAAAAGTAAAATTCATGTATGTTCCAATATTTTGTTGTACACACGCACTCCTACAATTTCGTATGGTTTTTCTATTTTTTATCCTACATTTCAAAGAGAATTTTTCATCAAATGGTATCTTGGCGACTTTTTATCCTACAGTTTCCTCAAAATTTTCACCGCTTTCAAATGGTATCTTGGCGACTTTTCATCCGCGACGAATATCTGTACGTGTGTGGTGCTGTCAAACTGAACTTTTATCGAGCCTGTGCCTTTCGAACCATCTCGAAGACTGAATTTTCACTCGACAGTCCACACCCTAGACGCCAATTTCTACAGGAAAAGAAAGTGCGGCACGCGTGAGCTCATGCTTGGATTACTTATCGTTGACAAGAACTAGTTCAATGCTAAATGCTAAGTACTACTTATCTATCTGTTCAGCATCTTGATTTAATTTAGACGCCAAAGCAAAGCATCAGAGTCCAAGCAAGGCACTGCCTGCATGATCTTTTTGTTCAAATCAAAAGGAAGCACAAACCAGAGGAGTTCATAGCCCTCTCAGAATGCACTTGGAAGTTGAAACTAGCTATATATATGTACATGATGCGTTCTTAGCTAATGTACATAGATTTTTCTGCCATATTTCCATCGATCTCTGCAGCTTCTCTTGAGCTTTCCACGAGCATGTTATGGCCAAGAACTCGAACCGGATCGAGTCAGCTCTGCTCGATGATGCTTTTGATCAGACCATGCAAATGTCTGTGGTTAATTACTTAGTCGCTTAGCTTGGACCCCAGCAGCTGAGGTACATGACCATCCTAAGCGACTCCTCGGCGGCGGCTGGCGAGGCCACAACTGCCGACGAGGAGGGCCGGGCGGCGAGCACCGAGGCGCCCCGCTTCGCCGCCGACGAGCACGGCTTGGCCACTTGCTCCTTGAGCTCAATGGCGGCGCCCAGCGTCACCGCCATGTACGCCTTGTTTGCCACTACAAACCTCATCGTTTCTTGTTCTTGTTGTTACCTCACGATCACTGAAGAAGCTATAATTAAGCACTTGTAGCTTGAGAGCTCAGAGAGTACTTAGCAATGGCTGTGTAGATGGAGAAGATAGCAGTGAACTTACCTGTGAATGTATATATATACAGTTGGTGTCATGGGCCAACTTGGGCACAGTGGCCATGTCAGTGGCCAATGGTTTTTGGAGGCAGATGGGGAAAACAGGTGGCTGGCTAGACCATAGGTTCCTTCAAACCAGGAGCTCAGGGAGGTGAGTCCATGGTATAAGCTCGAGGCCAATCTGGTTTGGATGTGGACTGCATCTTCATGGCTTGTCCTCTCTGCAAGACTGCAACATCATCCAATTGATTGTGCCTGTGCCTGTCAATTGCATCACCGTTTTTAGTACCTGCAACTTTCAGCAAAAACTTGGTAGGAGGAGTACCTCCTCCCTCCTCCCTTGGCCCATATTGCTTCACATTTACTGCAGTGTTTAATAGGAGGTTGGTGATTAGGGCTCTTCCATTTCTCTCTTTGATTTTTTGAAAATCATCATGGTCTGGATAAGTTCTAACTTCCTGAACTCTAACCATGCTGATCTGGGACGTTTATCCAGTGCAATTGACACATGTGCAAGAAGCTAGCTAAATTTTTTTTTCTTTGGCCGCAACCTGATTGCCTGCATGTGCTACTGTTCCACTGTTCCAGTGTTGTTCAGATGCCTCAGCCTACATGACAAAAATTAGCAGGACAGATACAGTAACCTTCGATAAAATCAGCAGCGCCTGTCTCGCATATAATTGTGGGCGTTCTGAACGCATATACAGATTACTAGTTAATTAAGTAGGACTAGTCGTTGGATCACCAATAAGGAGCAATAAAATAAAGTGACAGAGGTTGCAGTTAACCGCGTAGATCATCAGATCCAATGCAACGTATTATACTATGGGTGTAGAGATCTTCAGAATCTCATCTTGGAGCATCATCGTTGTAGCTTTCTGATCAGGCACTGCGTTTTGCTTCGCAAGTGGAGGTCGCGTTCAGGGAAATCGGTAAGGTTTAAGTGGTTTTATAATGCGTTAGGATAGAATTAATGATGGTGTTTGACATGATGAGGTGATTAAAGAAGTCGCAGAGTAGATGTTGGTGCCATCTGTGAGTTGATAAGGACGTTGGGTAGTTTTTTATTAGATCAGTTATCTTTTGACAGTGACTTGTTTCCACAGGATAATTCAGGCTACTTTTTCAGTCGATCACTCCAATGAGAAGTGCTTTGTTTAGGGTAAGAAAAGTGCTAACTGGACTGCTTAAGATCTTACCTTGTGGTATATCACTCCAATGATTTATACTTGAATTATGTTTCCAATCAGTAATAAAAGGATGCAGCTTTCTCTCTCTAAAAAAAGGACTGCTTAAGATCTTACCTTGTGGTATATTTCGTGGAAAATAGAGTTGAGTAATATAATTAAATTTAAAAAAGTTCAATTTACTCCTCCAAACTAATTCATTGGATCACTTAACCCTCTAAACCATTTTTGGCTCATTACTTTCTAAACTATTAAAAATAGTTTGCTTTACTAGTTAATTATATTTCTCTTTTTTATTTCTTTTTATACTAGTCGTATTTTTAGCTTAAATTTGGTACAGCAATAGATGACACCATTATCAAATTTCTAAAATAGTTTTAAAATTTGTTTATGACTATTTGCTTGAAATTTAAAACCTCTATGTTTAAATTAGTCTCAATGCTTTCAACCCATGTAAACAACGATTAAAAAATTCCAAAAAATATTGAGAGATAATTTATAATGTACGTATCAATCCCACCAAATTTCATTACAAAATATGACCTATATAAAGAGAAATGGAAAAGATAAATATCGTTAGAGAGTAAAGTGAACCATTTTCGATATTCGGAATATAAAATAAACCGATAAATCGTTTAGGGGTTAAGTACTCCGAGAAAAAAGTTCGGGGCAATAAAGTTGACTTTTTTTTCTAAATGAAGTCAGTCCAATTTATACTTGGACTTGCAAACGTCAGAATCAAGATTCACAATTTCGTTTGAATTTAGTCAATCAAATATTGAAGCTCCTAAACCGTTTGGTCATGTATCGAATCTCATTTGAAGTTCATTCAATGTTTGCAAAATTTGTCATTTTTCTAGGATGACATTTCAACCCTAAAACAGGATTGAAAAAAAAAAACTCAACCCTCGAAGGCATTGTATTTGAGGTTGAGAAAAGGTCCCGAAAGCATTGTATTTGAGGTCGAGAGAAGGGTCCCGAAAGCCAGCACTTACCCGTTCGGGGATTCCCTTGCACAGAATTGCAATCGTCGTCAGAATGGTAATAACACTATAAGATGCATAGCTAATTATATTATTTTTATCTATTGATTAAATTACATGGGGGCATGGAATGAACAGATCACTGATAAACCGATACAAAACAGGCAGAAGCTGATGATAGAAAGTGCCTTCCCCAACAATACAGAGGAAGGTGTGCTTGTGAACTTTATTGTTTTGACAAGCAGATTTTAGCGCTAACACAAAAAAACACAACATATGTGCTATTAGTTACACGTCAAGTACTGGAAATACCGGAGTTAGATTGTTCTTTGGCGACTCATCCTGCAAGCACACGCTAGACTACCATCACACACTAGACTACCAACCACAAAATCTAGCAGTTTACAAGAATGCAGCAGCACATTTCTGAAGCCATATTATAGGCATAGCTTCGGTAGAAGCAGAAGAAAGGCACAATTTACACTGAGTCAACCACTTCAACCTGTTGTTGCGCGAGGTATCTTTCCCTCCGTTCTTTCTGTGATGAACACATGAAGGATGGATTTTCAGCATTACGAAAACGAAGAAATCATCGAAAGACCAAGAGCATTCCACATGAATTTAAGAGATATACCCATTCATCGATGACAAGCCCTTCACCAACAATCTTTGGGCCATTCTCTTCTGGAGGTTTCTTCCTTGCCTCAAGTGCGGCCTCAGCCTCAGCTAGCTGATTGTTTAGCTTTTCCAGTTGCTTTGGAAAAAATAAGACCGGGAGTCAGATATTATTGAACTTCCTATTCCGCCGAAAAAGTTAAGAACATATATACAGTGTTTCTATTTGCTTACAGGGCCTGGATTTTCGACATTCAAGAAAACAACCCTCAGGATCTTCTCAACTACGGCTTGATCTTTCTGTTCATCAAACTGCAATAAACAAAAACAAGTCATGCTTTGGTGCAGCAAATATAAATAGATGACTGATATCAGGAAGGAAGCTATACTAAAATGTTAAAAACAAATGGAGCGGTGAAACATAAAAATTCAGTGGGTTTCCACAACCATATGGCATATGCATCACATTCAAACCACGGACAAGACTGCCAGCATAAAAACTGTCTCCACCCAAGATCCAAACCAAAGCGATGGGATGCAGATTAGAATAGATGCACTAAAGTTAAAAGTAGTATATACGACCTTACATAGTTGCAGTAAAGATGAGCACCCTAAACTCGTTGCTTTGGAAAAAAGACTTACATCAAACTCTACTGAATCTCCCTGACCATCCCTCATATTTTATATCATAAATATGACATGTGAAACATTGCATAACAATAGAGTAAGGATTTAATGTTAGAATTGGACAGCACAATTACACAATTGTAGCGAAGGAATCCAGTTAACATCATGGCATTCTTCTAGGCATGGGGTTTATAGGTATTAGGCTTGAGCCTAGTTCACGTGTACGCATGTCCGTAAAAGAGGCTTCACATGAGAAGGCAATTTTGTTCTGCTTTGTCATGAAATTTTTTATGTGTTGTTGCTTTCTAAGGCTTATTACTTGTTTGTGACTTTATCTTATAGCTTGCTTGAAAGGGATGAATTCAATAACAGAATTTATTTAGGGAAATTTCTGACCTCTTTGCATTTTTTTTGTTGTAATATATACAAAAGGGCCTCACAAGTGCTATTAAATTCGACCTGGAATTCCACTTCTAGTTCAATGACCCATTAAGGTTAGCTTGGATGTTAAATTCATTATCATGAAGTCACAACCCATAAATTGGTCAATTTCTTTTGTTCTGCCTCAGCGCCACGACAGAGGCTGAAGCATCAGGGAACATGGGTTGTGCCCCCTTCTAATACGCCATAATCTGACTTAATAGACCTTGATCACAATCTTATCCTTAGCCCATCAAAGAGTCCATAATCACTAAACTAATTACCCAACTAAGCAGGCTAAGTGGTTATCTTGGTCATTCTACCCCAGGTATAAGCTAGCGCCAATCTGTTGTTCCTCAGTTTGTGCATAGACACAACTTGTCTGAGAGTTGGCTCTAGCTCTAGCACTAGCAGCACATTTATCTCATCGGGTTGCCACCTCATGACTTCCCAATTGAGCATTCAGTAAAGGCTTTACACCTATGGGTAACTGTCCTTATTTGGACACTGTTGAGATCCACCAAGTGACCTCCCCACCTACACACAGGTCATTACCTGTGGCTACGGTTCCCAGTCCTAACTCATCACCTCCAAGGTCTCACCCATTTCTCTAATTTGCTAATTGTGAGTCAATCACCGCCTCAATAGGAATATAGCATCACTAAAAATAGACAAAATGCGCACCAGTTATTGAGATTTTGCAGTCCCATCCTCTTAAAATGTTTTCTGCATGACTTACTAGATAGTAGAATGGACCGAAATAAAAGTTTAAGAGAAAAACAATAACTGACCAATTCTGGTGCATATTCCATGGGTCCTTTGACCTTCAAGCTCAAAATCTTGAATTTAACCTTGCACTTCTGCAGAACATTCTCATTGTTTTCTGGGTGCTCGACAAACTTGAAAACTGTCAATCAGATGGAAACAGAAATAAGCACCAAACATAAAGCAAATCGGGAAGCCTTACTATTGTTCACGTAAAAAAGGTGATCAGGTGTATTACCAGTTGCTATAATGGTCTCCCCAGGGGCAAGTATGGCTCCAGGAGGGCGCATGAAGCAGCTCTTGGGTGCAGTTGTTTGGAACTAAAGATAAAATATCAGTTAACAGTCAGATGTTTTCATTACCAACATAGTAGCTAGCACTAAACACTGTTGAAATCAAGCTGCAGATTTCAACACAACTGCTGTAGAGTAAAGCCGTGGGAAGCATTAAAAATGCAATCATACAAACCTTAAATGCTACATGAGACTTGCTTGTGTTCTTTATCCTTATTGCGCTCCTCACCTGCTGTCCTGGTTGATCTACAAGGGAAGTAGCAAACTTTTATTAGCTTCTCTTTGCAGAACAAATAATAAGTAAAGCAATTAATAAGCAAAACTGAAGCCCCCCTCTTTTTCTCCTGCTGCTGCTGATGGTATTAGGGAACTCTCTATTTAAAGGGTAGGTGTTATCTTTTTTTTTTTCCTCTCGAATGCACAGGAGAGTTGCGCATCATTATATCAAGAAAAACAAGTGTCTAAGAAGACTAAAACAAGCCCAATAGGACAAAGTTTAAACAAAATGACTTGCCAAAATAAATCGAAAGGACTATGGCCAGTGACCCAACAACATCGCAAGAAGGAATAACAAATGGTTCCTCGAACTCCCTGCACCTCACCAGAGAGCACAAACACAGACAAATCAACAATATCCAGGGCCAAACCTTCCACCTCCTATGGTTATTTATTATCTGTCTTTCTGATCTGATAACAGTAAAAACACAAACACACCAAAGAAAGCATTTTACACCCCTCCTCCACCCCTTAACATGCACAAAACAAAACAGATAATTTTTTTTGGCTAAACGACCATCTTTGGACGTTTGTCGATTCATTAACCGCCTTCTTAAAACGAGAAATTTGAAAATATATGGCAGTTTTCCATAACGGCCTTACCCACATAGTAGCATATCATGGAATGCCAACACCACAGTACCAAACAGAACATATGGACATTGTAGCTTGCAATGCTATCAGGAAATAGTAGCAAATCGGTACAGTAAGTATGTTTTGTTTCTTTTGAAGAAAGCAAGAAACATATGCTTGCTTCTCAGTTTGGTCACTACAAACTTGAGAATTGAATCCTGAACAATCAACCAAAGAAATATGGTGCATACAGCTGATCCTAGTCTCATGCTCCCCCTCCTCCAGCATTAGAGTTTCATATCCTAAGTATCAGATAATAGACAACAAACAACGTAATGACAGATAGTTGGTGCTTACAGTTTTACACCCATATATAGGCTAATACAGTAGTACTGCACACAGCACACATACTAGCCTATCAGAATTCTAGCTCAACTGCCCAGGCATCGTGGAATCTCTACTCAAGATCTCAGCTCTGGCTCATTCAGTCAGAAATTCTACTCGAGGAATTCACACAAGTTTAGATCCAACTCCAAGATCGAGGATATTCTAACTCCTGAGACAAGATCAAGAAACCCAGATGGGAAAGGGAGCTCATAATGGCTACCGTTACCTCTGGCCAACCAAAACGGAACCCTAATGAGTACATTTCTGCCAAAATTAAGGAACCCATTCGCCGAATCACTCCGTAAGATTGCGACTTCCTCCCACACACACATAAATTTCCAGTCCTAAACAGCGGAGATCGAGCATAACAAGCCAAGATTAACCGCGGAAATGAACACGCCCGAAAAGGTACCAGCCACCAAACCCAGGCAAAGATCGCAGCTTCCCACTCTCCTCACGACCTCATCCCAGAATTAAACAAGAAACACTCACATGGGAAGTAGAGCTTGTTGGGCGGATCGAGCCGAAGGCGGCGGCGGGCCGGCAGCAGCGACTTGGCCACCGACGAGATCGACCCGGCCGGCGCGCCCAGCGCCCCACCACCATCCCCGGCCAAGGCACCACCACCATCGTGGCCGTACCGCCCGGCGGAGTGGTGGATCCCGGCCGCCGCCGACGAGGACGGCGCCGACGCCGGCGCCCCGCCGGGCTGCCAGAAGGGCATGCGGCAGAGGTTCCAGAGCTTCCCCCCGCTGGAGTCGCCGCCGCCGCCGGCCGCCGCGTACCTGTCCTCCCCGGAGATCGCCATGGGAGGAGGAGGAGGAGGCAGTGGTCTGGTTTTGCCCAGCTCTCTCTGGCTGCTGTGCTGTGCTGTGCTGGGCTTTCTAAAGTGATCCTTTTTTTCACCACAGCTTTAGCAACAGTACATTCTGATATAACCTCTTTTATCTCTTTCACTCGGTTGACTTATTTAATTTTTGCTGGGCATGTTGGGACTGTGGCTTTGTGCTGCTGCTGGTACAGTGAAACTAATCAATTTAAATGAATAAAACATATTTTAGTAGTATGAATCTGAACAGGCAAAAGAAGTAACGCTGATGAGGCTTGCAGGTCTTTATACTTTTTAGTTTTGCTTTTATTTGGGGTAGTAGGTGACAACAAGTGGAAGCCATTTCAGTATTTGTTTGGAGAACATGAGAAGGATGGTGTGTCATGTATTAAATAGTACTAATATGAGATAAAAAAAGATAACGATATTTTGCGAGAATCGTTTCTTGCTGGTGTAGAAATATTTCTACGTGATGAGAAAATATAAAAACGTCTTTCGACTTGGCATACATGATATGCGGGTTATGTAGATGGGGGCTAGAATACCTAATTCTTCTCTATGGTGATAGCTTTCTTGCGCGTTACGAATGTATGGCATAACAAAAATTAAATAATTATAAGAAAGCATTTATTGAATTGAATCTAGTGGATGACATATGGGCTCTCGAACATTAGCTAAGTTGGAATTGAGACTTGTTCATTTAATTAGTTTAGAAATATTAGGGTTAGTCCTAGGAGAGGGCACAAAATGCCAGGGTGTTCTAAGTTGGCACCCCTCTCCCCAAAAACAAGCACAAAAAAAATAGGCATAAAGAGGGAGTAATTAGTACTACATCCATCCCAAAATAAATCATTTCTAGATTCAAATTTTATCTCAAAGTAAGTTCTATCCTATCCTATAGTAATATTTATTCCATGAATCACATCTAATTCAAATTTTTCTTCATCCTACCCTTAATTACCCACTCAATTCCTACCATTTCTCATTTATTAGAGGACACCTAGGTAATTTTTCCCCCTCTTAATTTCTCCTCTCACTCTTAAAACTATATTTATATTGGGATGGAGAGAGTATTGGACTAAGGCTGTGTTCGGCATGCAATTTTTCCAACACATCTTCCTCGTGTTTCACGCGTACGCTTTTCAAACTGCAAAAGGTGCGTTTTTGCAAAAAAATTTCTATACGAAAATTGCTTAAAAAATCATATTGATCCATTTTTGAAAAAAAAATAGCTAATACTTAATTAATCATGCGCTAATGGATCGCTTTGTTTTTCGTGCGTAGAAGATGTGTTCCCAACACAATGCACCGAACACAGCCTAAGTTTAGCATAACAAGGTAACAACATTGCAAAAGAGGCATAAAAAGAGAAATGTGTTGGCATAGATCAATTCTGTTTTCTAGTTAGGTTCTTGCTACTGTTCTTTAGCCAAATTCTTTTTCACATGAAGCATACACGAACTATTTCTATATCTGCTACTAGTAAGCCCCCTATACTATGTACAAATTCCTAGCTAGAGCCTAGAGGGTTAAGAACATCTTTTCTTGCATCACACAATACATGTTTAGATACTCTAAAATCTAAATCACCGTGGCATATCTCTAAGACGACAAGTGTGACAAATGGAATTATAGGTTTGTGCAAAGACATATACATAATAATCATGTTCAATTTCCAATCACGTGATTTTTGTAAATGCATTTTGAGTGTTTGGTATTTGCACCTAAAAAGGCTTTTGACGAGGACATGACACGAGATGCTAAATTTACAACTTTTATCTGTACTAGTAAGGGCGCCTGTGCTTTACAAAGGATTATGATAGACTATTGTCTATTTTGAAACGGGCTAGGAGTAAGGGTCAAGCAAAAACACATGATCCAACAGTTATTTTAACCAAGCCGCTTGCTCTAATTTTTTTTTGGGGTTTCTTGGGAGGGGCACAGTACGGTCTGTGCACATGACACGGGAAAGAATGACGAACAGATGACTATGTGTTTAAGTAGTAGAGATATATGAAAACATGAATATGTTTTTTTACATGTATTTTTTTAACAAAACTAGCGTATATATAGTGCCTGTGCATGCCACACAAAAATATATTATACAATCCAAAATAAAAAAATCCTTGTTTAAATTTCCTATGCACGATTAATTATAACCCTTGCATATGCACATCTCCATAGAATGGAATTATTTATAAAACGCGTTACAGGCAACACTGCATATCTATCAATACAAAAGCCATTAAAGATCCTCTAAAGCTGAAGTTGGACATAGAACCCACCATCACCTTCTATTCAACTGATCAGTAGATATAAAATGCACACGATGAGAAAAATAGAGGAAAAAGACCTTGAAGAGCATCCACGTACGTCCATAACTTTTATCTGTAGGGCTCGTGCTTTTTAACTGGTTATGATAGACTTTTGTCTATTTTGAAATGGGTTAGGAGTAAGGGTCGAGTGAAAAACACATGATCCGAAAATATTTTAACCCAGCTGCTTGCTCTAATTTTTTCGGAAGGGGCACACCGCGGTCTGTACCTTGAAGTGCATCCAAAGACCTTAAAATGCACAAGATGCCAGATTGCCCACGCCAGCCTACGTCCGTGGGAGTAGACCATCCACGGCAGTGAGATGGTTGTTGGCCGTCACGGTCAGTGGTGGTGAGGGCAAAAGGAAAGAGGGGCCCATTTGTCAAAATACAGGATCACTACCAATGACCGCAATCTGATTTAGGGGTAATTTGTAAAATTTACTATCGCCACCATTATTAGCGGAAGGTTCAGGGGTAATTTACAAAGTTTACAATTTCTACCAACGGTAGCAAATTCTATTAATGGAACAGATTTTATAGACTTTGGAACCGCTACAATTAGATCTGGGATACTATTGTACTGCTTCACAAAATCCTCGAGTTGGACTACTAGTAGCCGTTGGATGAACATGTCTACGGCTATGATTTACGTGGTGGCGTTCCAACTTCTCGTCTCACCGTAAATGTGATCGTCTCTATTCAGATCATAGGCTCTTTTATGGCTGAAAGGGTCAATTAGACCTAGAGAAGGGTGAATAGACTAATTTAAAAAGCTTAAGAAAATGCGGAAGTGGGAAGTTTCGGATATATCCGAAGGGTTTCGAAAATTTCTGGAATCTTTGAAAAATTCTGAAATAAGGCAGAGCAACAACAAATACAATAAGTAAATTGGATCTAGCAAGTACATGCTACAATATCAAGCTCAAACAGCAGCTAGACCTATTACGGCACAAACATACAAAGCTAGAGGAAGAAAGAGGGAAAGTGATATCACTAAGGTTCTTGCAAGAAGAGTTGTTTCCCGAAGTTCAAATCCTTGAGGGGATTCTAGTCTCCGTTGAGGAGCTCACAAAGAGTCGGGTTTTCGCTAACCCTTTCCTCAAAAGGTTGCACAAAGCACTCCTTCTTTCACTAGTGGTATCTCTTTTCTTTTGGAGACAAGATCCGGCCTTCACAAACTTCTCTCGGCCAACCACAGGTAGATCGATGGCTGAAGAGTGACACCTAACCGTCTAGGAGTCCTCAACTTCCAAAAGTAAAAGATGAAGCAACGATCTCTTGGGGATGAAACTAGTGCTCAACAAATCTTCACGAAGTTCCAAGCACTCACAAGAACTCAAAACCATAACTCTCTCACACACACACAAAGTCTAAACTCAAAGATCAACGGAGAGGGGAAATGAGAAAATAAGGCTCAAAATGAATCTCGAATGCAAAGCAAGCCAAGGGCAATAGTATTCAATAGAACCAACAACATTGACTTGGAGGAGGAAGGGGGTATTTATAGCCCCACCCTTAGATCTACTCGTTGGAGGGTAAAGATTCTCTTTTTCTGAAATTTTCAAAGCACCTTCGAAAACTTCTGAAAATCATTAGTACCGAAATCCAACTCGAATAGCACATTTCGGATATTTCCGATAAGCTTTGGAAATTTTCGTAAAACTCCAGAATTGAACTTAAGCTTTGCAACACATTTCGAAAATTTCTGAAACCTGTTCGGAAAATTCTGAAAAGGACCAGTACAGAACTTGCAAGCTTCGAAAATTTCTGAACTGGCCTTAAAAAATATCTGAAAAACACCAGTACCGTTTTTCAAAGGCAAAAGCACTTCGGAAATTTCCGAAGTTGATTTTAGAAAACTTCGAAAAACTCTAGCATACATATTCAAGGAAGAGAACCACTTCAACAAAGACTTTTGAGCACCTTTCTCATTCCTAGAGATCAAGGCACCAGCCCCTTAATATAGTACGGCTTTCCTAATGACACAAACAAATGAAAAATTATATTTTACCATTTGCACATATGTTGCATCCTATCGTTTTATCAAATCGAACGGTTTTTTACCTTGAACATCACTTCACCAAGAACTAACATTCCTTCACACATACTCAAATAGGTTGTTAGTCCTCTCATCGCATTGTTATTAATCACCAAAATAATTAGGGGTCTAGATGCACTTTCAATGATAATCTGGCATCTGCAAGAAGGCATGAACTTCTTGCAAGAAATTGGCTCCTTGGATAATTTGTCTAGGTATTTTCCACTAAAATTAGCTGCATTCTTTGATCTTGGTTGTCTTTTAATTTTTTGACAATTGATCTTGGTTGTCTGAAATCATGGTAGAAAATGTAGAGAAGAGTTTTATGTATATATCGTGATGCTCAAGGGAAAATTGCATGCTGAAATGGAACTATTTTATACTGTATAAACTCATATCTGAATCTTTGAACTACTGTCCAGATAAGATTAGCAGTACTAGTGCCGTGTCCTCGTTCTACTTACTGTTATTTCCAAAGGAATGGTAGTAGGGGCGAATCCAAAAATGGTTAGGAGGAGGCTCATCTTCTTCTTTCTCCTTAAGCTCAGCTACTCTTCTTCCCCCTTCCTTCTCTTCACAAGGATCCGATGTTCTATCTACCCGTTGGATCCACCCTTGATAGTAGAAACTCAAATAAAGGGACTACCATTCCACCAATATTTGTTGTTTGGCTTTCTCTATAAAACAATTGAAAGTATGAAAAGTCAAAAGAGTTTGCTTGTTGGAATCTTCAGATAGATTTTAGTTTTATTCAAGATTTAGCAAAGAGTGAGACTACGAACCAAGAAGAAAAGGAAAAGAAAGAGGAAGAATGCGTGCACATGTACATAATTCTATTCTTATTTTTGTATCTCTAGTTTACAAGAACAAACACAATTACAAGTTTTATAAAAAAAGTCAAATTCAAAAAAAGGTGTATTTGGCATCTCTATGTGGTACGTGGCTCGCATAGAAAGTTACTAAAAAAAAGGTCTAGACAAGTTAAAAAATTGTCCAAAAAAAGATCAAAAGAAATTTTCTTTATCATAAGCATCCAAAAGAGTTCAAGTTATAGAGATTACAAGTTATGAACAAAATTTCAAAAAGATCCAGAAGAGTTCAAGTTATAGGGATTTCTGATCATAGGTATCCAAAAGTAGATGTTGTCGGTGAATATTCCATTGACGCGGTTATATCCAAATCACCACACTCTTGCACCTCTAGCCTATATTGTTGTCCTTAGTACTCGTTGTTTTGCTTGGAGTGGCTTGGAAATCAGCTAGTCGGGGGTTAGACACCCAATTATCTTGAGTTTTGGAGCTCTCTAGGTCCGACACGTAGGAAAAAGATCCCAAGCTCTGCCATCACCTCTCTGCCGTCCTCTCGCATTGCATGGTGGCATATGCATGGACACTATGGCAAAAGCTAGGCAACAAGGCTGAATCGTAAAAGCAAGCGAGGAGAGGAGGGTTTCGTGGCCTCTGCGCGTAGGGCGATTGCTAGACCTCGCCACAACGGCTCCTCCGCCATCCAATAGCCAAGTGCAAATTTACAGTTAGAAAATATTTAAAAACTCTCAGTATTAGTTTTATTGATTTATTACTCTCCTTAGACGAATAAAATCAACCAAACAAGTGGACAAATACTTGACAAACAGTATACCATCAAACACTTATGTTGCGTATACACTACTGACAAGTAGCAACATACCAAACACTTCAATCGTCATTAGCGGCTAAAGTCCTAAACTAAACCATCAAAACACTGCTTTCGAAGTCCAAATCGCAATCCATAAGCAAATCCAACCTCTCACGCCCATAAAAATTCGCCAAAGTTATAAAACCCGTTCAAAATTCAGGAAAAATTTCCTACTTGAAAGCGTGACGCGGACACGTGGCGTCGCCGTAGTGGTCGAGAAACCTGCCTAGGCCTACTGGATAAGAAAGATGGGAAGATCCCATCCCTCCGAGCCCAAGCTTGTGTAGCCTTTCCTCTCGCACACGCGCCTTTTGCGCCAATTTACCCTTTTGCCCCTCGCCGGCGGCCGCCGAAGCGACCACCCGCCGCCGCATCCGGCGAAAGAATCAGCAGTAGGTGGGCGGGGCTCCACGATGGCAGCCATATCGTCGCTTCCCTTCGCGGCACTTCGCAGGGCCGCCGACTGCAGGCCGTCGACGGCGACGCCGGCGGCGGCGGGGGCCGTCGTGCTCAGCGTGAGGGCCCGGCGGGGCTCGCGCTCGGTGGTGCGCTGCGTCGCCACGGCGGCGGGTGGTGAGCATGCTCGCGCTCTCCTTCTCTCTCTCACCGGTGCTTGGTACTTCTGGCGTCGGTGCTGAACACGTAGTGTGTTCGATTGCAACAGAAGAGCTTCTCTTTTTTGTGGGTTTCATTAGCAAATCTGGATCCTGGTTCTTCTTGGGGATGTAAGATTGTTAGTGGCGGGTACTACAAGACAATCTAGCGGCTTATGTTTGGAGGAAGAACTGGCAACTATGAACTTTGGGTGAACAATTAACATTAGTGGTTGTGTATCCATGCTGGTTTGTTGCCTGGTTGTTCTTTCTAGCAGGGAATTTAGGTCTGTTTTAGATGTGAGCCTGGAATTTTTTAGAATTTTGTATCACTAGTCTAGCTCATCTGTGATTTTCAACAATCTAGCTGATTTTGATCCACAAATAGCAAAGGGTAGGACTATCAATTGTATATTTACGCCAATCGTCTCATGTTAGCCAAGCCTCACAAGCCCTGGTTAGCTGTTCAGGTTTATGGATTATGGTTCCTGCTTTTCCGTTGAACTGTGGCAGCTGCCAAATGCTTCCCTGTGGAACGATTTGACGCATTTACATATTTTCGCTCATTTTGTTCCACAATTTCTTCATGGTGTTCTGTTGCTTCTGCCTTCTGCCCCCTTTCCTGTCAACTTTCTTCAATTCATCAAGCAAGTGCTGATTACTTGTCAAGTATTTGATGCTGGATCATTGTATGTCCAAATATTTTCAGTTATTATGATCACAAAGGCAGCAACTAACTTATAACATATTGTTCTGTGTACACAGCATGATGAACAAGTTAGCGCCACAGCCTTTTTCATTTGTTCTGAATATTGTGCAGATGTTCCACCCACTGTTGCGGAAACAAAGATGAATTTTCTCAAGTCATACAAGCGTCCTATCCCAAGCATTTACAGTACAGTTCTACAAGAACTTTTGGTACAGCAACATCTGATGAGATACAAAAGAACATATCAATATGATGCTGTGTTTGCTCTTGGCTTTGTGACCGTCTATGACCAGCTCATGGAAGGGTACCCTAGCAATGAGGACAGGGATGCAATCTTCAAAGCATATATAACAGCATTAAACGAAGACCCTGAGCAATACAGGTGCCTACTGTAACTTACAACTGTTTTTTATTCACATGATGTTAGCATCTTGTTGTTTTATATTCAATTAGATTTATCATATCCAAACTGAACCTTCAAACAATTTCCTGCACTTAATTGGTCCAAGTAAATTTTTTATAGATTTATATAATTCAAAGCCAAGAATTTTGCAGCATAAATATAATACCCCCAATTCGTTGAATCCATAGGTCAACCAAAACCTTTTGCTATAGAGGTAGTAGCAATTATCTATCTTGCCTCTGTAAAAAGTGTCCCATTTCACACTATTTATTTGTTGCATGCTTTGCTTATTTGTGGATCACCAATTATCTGCTTTCTTGGCATCAATGAAAGCTAATGTATTATTGGGTTACTAGTTTGTTTTGGCATCAACAGAGGTGTCTTTCCAAGCAATCATAGTAAGTGTTTTCTGTTCTTTCTTCAGAGCTGACGCACAAAAGATGGAAGAGTGGGCTCGTTCCCAGAATGGTAATTCTTTAGTTGAGTTTTCATCCAAAGATGGAGAAATAGAGGCCATTCTGAAAGATATTTCAGAAAGGGCCCAGGGTAAGGGAAGCTTCAACTACAGCCGGTTCTTTGCAGTTGGCTTGTTCCGTTTGCTTGAGCTTGCAAATGCAACAGAGCCAACCGTACTAGACAAGGTTGTTATTGCCATTAATAATTTTGTTTCTGACTATCGTACTTATGTTTGTTTCATTTCCAAATTATATCTTCTAATAACGCTTATTTGTGTTCCCCAAGTTATATTTTAGAGAGCATGTTTCCAATATATTTTAGTTTTCGCAAAAAGAAAGGATTTATCTCAAATCAATTAAGGGGTTGGCTTGTGTCTGCTGTCTAATATCTTGCAACCACAGCTGGTTTAGAGTCTATGCGGTGTTCTTTTAACCTATTACTTCGCTGATGTACTAATAAAGGACTAAGTCTCTGACTCGATTCCATCCTACATTCCTATTGACTAAGCCTCTGATTCGACTCCATCATACATTCCTATCGACTAAGCCTCCTATTCAACTCCATCATTCATTCCTATCGCTTTAGAACCACAGCTCCCCACCTCTAAAATCTAACTACCCTAGCTGAGTGCGCACGAACTGCTTTCCTTAATATTTCTCCTCAAACGTTGAGGTTAGCAAATGTTCTAATCGTTATGGCATGTGATCAACTGACAATTCAAGTTTGTGATGGTTTCTATTATTTCTGATGTTTCTTAAGCCAGAATAGGAAATAGCACTAAGGAGGTTTGAGGTCAGTTTTGGCTTCTAACTTAGTACCACTCTTGGGGGCATATCTCGGACTTTTCTGTGGGAGGACTCATTGGAGATAGGGAGATTTCATACAGGATAAAGCTCCAAAAGCATTCTTGAGGCATTCTAGTATAGTACAAGTCAAGTAATTTTTTCAGTGTCCAATGATAATTTCAGGAAACATTTAAGCCAGTTAAATAGTGTTTGTCATTTGGTGAACTCAAAATGTAATGTGCACTTTGATGTTACCTACTTACTTCGCTAATATTTTCAATGGCTTCCTTGACAGCTTTGCGCTGCTCTAAACATCAATAAAAGAAGTGTCGACAGGGATCTCGATGTTTACCGGAACATACTCTCCAAATTGGTCCAGGCTAAGGAACTTCTCAAGGAATACGTGGAAAGGTAACCACTTATCCACTTTGCAGATTTCCCACTTTTCTTACTGCCCAAACCTTGATTTATTCAATTACTGATATTACTAACCCATGTTGGATGTTCCTAATTTTGTTTTGCAACCAATCGTGTGATATTGATAGCTTCATGCTTGAAGTTTACTGTTTAGAATATAAATCTCTCCTTTTCAACGATCCCAGACAAATTGATTAGTTTATATTGCCTTCCCATTACAATTTTTATCCTGCCTAATTTTTCTGTGTTAAACTGATCATCTCAACGAGTTGAACTCAACTTTGTTGGCAGAGAAAAGAAGAAGAGAGAGGAAAGATCAGAGACCCCAAAGTCAAATGAAGCTGTCACGAAATTTGACGGGAACCTCTATTCCATGAGGCATTAACTCAAGCCTTCATAAGGGGAGAGTGTTACCGTGGATAACAGATTTTAACAGAGTTCTAGATCACGTTGAGAAACTATCAAGGTCACCTTTCACTTGACGGACACTTTGGCTGCTCTCGTGTGGTTTTGTATTCTGCCGTACAAAAGGATCCAGATTGTTCTTACTATTGAGCATGATATTTTTTGTAATTCTCCTTTTCAGTGTTCAAATGTATCGTTTTCCTTTTCTTTGACAATATGTGAAGAGGTATGTGGGGATCAATGTTACTCACAAGATGAAAAATATATTGTTCAGTTATCTGTTCATGATGAAAATGAAATCGGTATAAGTTCTTTCTTTGGATCTGTTTGTATGAGGAATATATGTGGTGAAAACGATCAGGAAGACCTTTCTGCATTGGATCATATGCCAGAAAATTTAGGATTTATTTGGTAGGACTCTGGCTCCTAGATTCTTGTTAGGTGGGGCAGGAGCCAAACCAAACACTCCTAGATCCTCCTAAGAGTGGAGTGGATGGATCTGCTTCACAAAATATATATGAAGGATGGAGCTACCTTTTTCTAGTTTCATAACTTCAGCTCCATATTATATTTAGAGCTTTACTCCCTCCGTTTTATATTATAATTCGTTTGATTTTTTTCTTAGTCAAAATTCTTTAGATTTGATCAAGTTTATAAAAAAATAATAATATCTATAACACCAAATTTCATTAAATCTAACATTGAATATATTTTGATAATATATTTGTTTTGTATGAAAAATATTAGTATATTTTCTATAAATTTGATCAAACTTAAAAAAAAATTGGCTAAAAAAATCAAACTACTTATAATATAATAATATAAAACAGAGAGAATACCAAACAAGTTGGTAAACTGTAAATAAAATGTACCATACAATCTAGCAGAAGTAAATTGTACTAAATAATCCAAAAATACTTTAAGTTTGTTGAATCATTAGCCGTTTGCATGTCCATCCAACATGACAGAAATTGAAGCGATACTCTCCCAAATTTGAACTGCATGAATTCAAACGGCAACAGGGTGGTGATTCTAAAACTTCCTTGTGGATTTATTTTTCCCTTCTTGGATGCCATCTTTTCAAATAACTCGTCTTCAACTAAATTGATTGGCAAATAGAACTCTTAGCCTTGACGTATATATCCATAAGTGGATATAAGTCTGAATTTCTAGGATATAAAAAAGGAACACTTGATTCTTACCCAGCATATTGCGTGTTCCAAGAAGAGCTTACAACTCCATTCACAGTTTGCTGCATTGTGATTTTAGGACTGAAATGCTAACTCCAACTTACAAAGGTGCCAGAGCCTCAAAACAGCCAAAAGATTATTTCTCCCGATATTTTGGGCCCCATCAACCCTGAAGACCACAAATCACAAAGCATTCCAAAACCCCCTCACCCAATCCCAGACCTCCACGTGTCACGAACCCCATGGCAAAGCTCCCCATCCATAGGGTCATACAGATAAGGCCCGGATAAGGCAGAGCCAACCGGATCCGTCAGATAGATCACAGCCCCTCTCCCCGACGTCCGATCTGCCACGCGGAGATAACACCGCGAATTTGTTATAAGCCACCCTATTTGTACCCCAATGGCGAGCCCCTCACCACCACCCACACATTCGAGGAGGAGGAGAAGAAGAGCAAACATGGCGTCGTCGGTGGCAGCGGCGGCGAGCACGTTCCTGGGGACGAGGCTGGCGGACCCGGCGCCGCAGAGCGGGCGGATCGTGGCGAGGTTCGGGTTCGGCGGCGGGAAGAAGCCGGCGGCGAAGAAGGTGGCGAAGTCGCCGACGACGACGGACAGGCCGCTGTGGTACCCCGGCGCGGTGGCGCCGGACTACCTGGACGGTTCGCTGGTCGGCGACTACGGGTTCGACCCGTTCGGCCTCGGGAAGCCGGCGGAGTACCTGCAGTTCGAGCTGGACTCGCTGGACCAGAACCTGGCCAAGAACAACGCCGGCGAGATCATCGGCACCCGGTTCGAGACCGGCGAGGTCAAGTCCACCCCGTTCCAGCCCTACACCGAGGTGTTCGGCCTCCAGCGTTTCCGCGAGTGCGAGCTCATCCACGGCCGCTGGGCCATGCTCGCCACCCTCGGCGCCCTCTCCGTTGAGTGGCTCACCGGCGTCACCTGGCAAGACGCCGGCAAGGTATACGATACTCCCCCATACATTACTACCAGTGTTTTAAAACATATAGCGATTGGCTTTCTCAAAATAACGACAGTTATAGCGGCTAAATTGTACTACATGAGAACGAATAGTCAGAACTTTTTCAAACAGCTATAGTCAAAGATAACGACGATTATAGCCAAAGATTTTAAAACCCTGATTCCTACTCGCCGCCGTCGCTGCCGCCACCGCCGACGACGACGACACTGACGTAGGATTCTCCGATGATGTTGCAGGTGGAGCTGGTGGATGGGTCGTCGTACCTGGGGCAGCCGCTGCCGTTCTCGATCTCGACGCTGATCTGGATCGAGGTGCTCGTCATCGGCTACATCGAGTTCCAGCGCAACGCGGAGCTTGACCCGGAGAAGAGGCTGTACCCGGGGGGATCATACTTCGATCCGCTCGGGTTGGCGTCGGACCCGGAGAAGAAGGAGCGGCTGCAGCTGGCGGAGATCAAGCACGCCCGCCTCGCCATGGTCGGCTTCCTCGGCTTCGCCGTGCAGGCCGCTGCCACCGGCAAGGGGCCCCTCAACAACTGGGCCACCCACCTCAGCGACCCGCTCCACACCACCATCTTTGACACCTTCGCCTCCTCTTAAAAAGCTTCGCCGCGCGAGACTGAAATGGGATCGATGCGTTGCGTGCGTTGGTGTGCGTTCGCGCGCGCGGTTTAGTTTTGTGTGACGAGCAAGCGAGCGAGGGGATGGAGAGGAGAGGTTATCCTTTGTTGATTACTACTTAAATTAGGAGGGCTGGTTGGTGGTTAATGGCGACTTGCATGGTGGTGATTTGTAATATATGAGCACCGAAGATGATGAATTAATGCATCCACTTGTACATCGATCGATAGATGATCTTGGTATGCGACTACATGAGTGTGACTACGAACGCACATGCACACGACATAGACTTTGCCTGACATATAATGAGATTAACAAATTACAATAGATGTTTCGTTATCAACAGATACATCGTTTATCATTGAAAGAATAATTAGTTATAAATAAGAGCGTCCTACCAAACCTAGGGCTTGAAATCGAGTGGGTAAGTTTCACCGTAAGTAACTTAACTAGCTGAGCGATGTTAGATTCACAAAACAAACACTATTATCATTCTCTTCGTTCCACAATTGATTAAGATAATTTTTACCATCCTTCGGCATGGGTCAGTATCAAATCTGCACCATCCACTGAACGGAATTAGATAGCTCAAAACCGTTGGTACCGGAGGTACCAGTGCATTCATGTGTGGGGTGTCGACGAAAAGAAATTGAGGTGAAAGTATAGATTTGTCTTTTCCCGTTGAATATCTAGATGCAAACCCTAGTTTTCCAACTCATTCCAAACGTCGGTTTTGGTCAGGGAGGGAGCGGCGGTGGCGATGAGAAGAATAGGGACGGCGACGGCACTAACAACGTTGTCAAGAACCACTGGCACATTGTTCATACCCGTTGCTTCTACGAGTGCTCCAGGTTCTTCGCCAAGGCTGTCATCACCGGTGTCTCGCCTCACTCCTATGGCATCGGCACTACCAACCATCTTGACTTGGTGGAGGAGATGTGTCGTCAGTCGCTCCCAGCGACTCCCTGTACTTCGGCTTCAATGGCAGCACCGACATGTCGTTGTTGATCAACAAGTCATCCTCATCGTCTTTCCCGGTAATGTTCTTAAGGTCCTTCACCGGCACGAGCTTTAACACATACAAAGTATAGATGGCCAAATGGGCCACTCGGCTCGGGCACGACCCACTCAATGGCCGAATCGGGCCAGGCTCGCCCATGGGCTCCACCTATGGCCCAGACACGGCCCAATAAGAGTCGGGCCTTTCGGCCCGACCCGAAGGCATGACTAGCCCATCGTGCTCATTCTTGGAATAAGTTTATTTGACTTCCCTCCTCTTTGGGTCTTGCCTTATATATGGCTGGAATAAGTTTATTTTGCCTTCTCTTTGGATCATGCTTACATAGTTACATATGGCTGAAATAAGTCTATTTGCCTCACTCATGCTTCATGCCGTGCTGGGCCGGTTCACCGTGCCAAGGCAGCGACCCAGGCACAGCCCAACTGTCAGCCTGAGCCGCAGTGGCGGAGCTACAGGGTGGTCCTTGTGGGTCGCGGACCACCCTGCGCTCGGCCCAAGTGAAGCCCATATATGTAATCGCACTGAAGAATTTACGTACTCGATTGGCTCTGTCGTCTCGGCTGCCGCCGCCGTCTCCCGTCTACTCGTATTCTTTCCGTCTTTCCAGTTTCCTGTGATCTATTCGTCGAGTATTAGGGCAGGGCGACGCAATTGAAACTACCGAAGTGCTGCACTGCTGCCGGCGGCGAGGCAGCGAGGACCAGACGACCAGTCCATTGAACTCCATGACAGGAAACACAAAGCAACAGGCAAGGTACAATCGATCTGAATCCGTAGTATACTAGTATACATAATATTTTTCCTATATCTCATACTCGATTTGTATACAACTGCTATTTACCCCAATAATTGTCTTGCAGAATTGTTGAAACATGAAGAGGAAAAGTGATATTGCATCTATGTTTCAACGATATGAAGCAAAGAAGAAGGCAACTTCTCCATCTCCTCTGTCTGCAGCTAATTCAGAAGAACAAATTGAAGAACAAGAAGATGCTGATGCAGCTGGTCCAGAAGAGCAAATTGAAGAACATGAAGGTGGATCTAATCAAGAAACTGAAGAAAGAGTAATTGAGCAAAATGTGGCTTTAGCTCCAATACCTCCAAGGCCACCACCAGTTCCTGAAAAGGAACCAATTTATGATTTCAGCTGGCTTCCATTTGATCCAGGAGAAAGACAGCCCATTTCAAGTTATCCCGTCAATGATCAAGATGCAGTTCGACGATCATATATTATGAAAGGCCCATACCAACCTTATGCACATGCTTTTGAAAGTAGAAATATCGGAAATAAGCCTAGGCAGTTCAGTCCTTTATGGTTTTATAAATATCCTTGGATTGAATACAGTGTCAAGAAAGAAACAGCATTTTGCTTTGTGTGCTACTTGTTTGGAAAGGGGAGAAGTAAGACATCTGCATTTGTTAAAGGTGGTTGGAACAATTGGAATAGAACTGATGCACTTGATTTACATGTGGGTGGTGTAGCAAGTGCTCACAACGCAGCTCAAGAAAGATATAATCTTTTTATTACTCCCCATGGAGCAATTGATGATAAAATTGTGAAGGTGGATAATGAGGAACGTCGTCTCTACAAGATTAGGTTCACTTATTCACTTAGATGTTTGAGGTTTCTTTTGCAGCAAGGATTAGCATTCCGTGGGCACGACGAAAGTGAAGAGTCTAGCAACAGAGGGAACTTCATTGAGCTTTTGAAGTGGCTTGCAGAAAATAATGAAGAGGTGGACAAGTTTGTTTTGAAGAATGCTCCAGGTAATTGCACATTGACTAGCCCAGACATACAAAAAGAAATTATTCAATGTTGTGCAATGGAGACTAGAGATCAAATACTTGAGGAAATTGGTGATAATTACTATACAATTTTAGCTGATGAGTCTAGTGATGTCTCGCATAAAGAACAACTTGCCCTTTGCTTGCGGTATGTTGATAAATCAGGAAGGCCATGTGAGCGATTTATTGGAATTGTTCAAGTAGATGATACTACCTCTTCATCACTTAAGGAAGCAATTGAATCTTTACTAACTAGGCATGGTTTGACTATGACTCAAATCCGAGGTCAAGGCTATGATGGGGCTAGTAACATGAAAGGAGAGATTAAAGGGCTAAAAACCTTGGTCATGAAAGAATCACCGTCTGCTTATTATGTTCACTGTTTTGCACATCAACTCCAATTGGTTCTTGTTGCTGTTGCTAAAGAAAATGGTGATTGTGTGTGGTTTTATGATCGAGTATCCCTCTTGCTAAATATTGTTGGTAGTTCTTGTAAGCGCCATGGCATGCTTCGACATCAACAATATGAAAATATGATGAAAGCACTTGAGTGCGGTATACTAGAATCTGGAAGTGGGTTAAATCAAGAAATGGGGCTGCCTAGACCTGGGGACACTCGATGGGGCTCTCATTATAAAACTGTGGTCAACCTGATTGCTATGTATCCCACAATTCGAGATGTACTCATAGCTCTTGGACGAGATACTTCAGCAAGGGGTGACTGGCCAAAAATACATACTATGGTTGGAGTACTTGAGTCATTTGATTTCATTTTCTATGCTCATTTGATGCTTGACATTCTTGGACACACAAATGAATTGTCTGAGTGTTTGCAAAGAAAAGACCAAGATATTCTTAATGCAATGTCACAAGTCCGTTTGGCAAAGAGTAAAATGCAGCAAATGAGGTCTGAAAGGTGGGATTCATTTCTTCAAAGGGTTACAGTATTTTGCAACAAATATGGCATTCAAGTTCCTGCAATGGAACAAAATTATGTGCCGTATGGAAGATCAGCACGTTTTGCTCCGGACCAAACAAATGATGATCACTTCAGAAGAGAAGTATATATTGGGGTCATTGACAAAATTAGTCAAGAGCTTGACAATCGATTTGATGAAGTAAATATGGAGTTGCTTACCTGTATGGCTACTTTGAATCCAGCAGATTCCTTTGCTTCTTTTGATGCAAACAAGGTACATAGACTTGCTGAATTTTACCCCGATGAATTTTCAAGCTCTGACTTGGTAAGACTCGATTTGCAACTTGAAAGATTTATTGATGACATGAGAAAAGATGAAATGTTCAAAGGCCTAAACAGTCTTGTTGACCTTTCAGTAAAACTTGTTGAAACAAAGAGGGATAAAGTTTACAATTGGATCTATGTACTTATCCAATTGGTATTGCTCCTTCCGGTGGCTACCGCTAGTGTTGAAAGAATATTTTCTGCAATGACCTTTATCAAAAATAAGTTGAGAAATAAGATGGGTGATAGCCTACTGGATGATTGTCTGATGACTTTTATTGAGCGGGATATCTTCTTAAAATTGAGTGAAGAAGAGATCATCAAAACTTTCATGTCTATTAGAAGGCGCAGGCCTGACAGACAGAAGAAGAAGAACTAGTAAAACATTGTTCAACTATTATAGGTATGTAATATATTTCAAGTTTGTGTTACCAAAGCTATACTCGTCTATTTTGTAAATTCTTTTTTTTGTCTTTAATTGCGTTTTGATGTTCATATACTTGCGTACCAACATGTTAAATTTGTAGCGGTTAAAAAAAAAATTAGACAATGGACCACCCTAGTTTCAAATCCTAGCTCCGCCACTGCTGAGCCGGCATGAGCCCGACACCAGCAGGCCATGCCGTGCCTGGGCCATGCCAAAAGGTCGTGCCGTGGGCCAGGCCGTTGGGCTCCGAGCCTTTTGGTCATCTGTACATACAAGTACAGCAGAAACAAGCAGACGACGCTGGCGGTGAACATGGCACGGCCAGGTGCGTGAGGACTGAGGAGGAAACGACATCGCGCACTTGGGGAGCGCAGATTGCGTCGGCTTTTACTCAGAGACGCCCGTGAGGACAAGGAGCTAGCCCTGGCTACTTTTCTTCGTAGCTAGCCCATCGTAACCTGACGATTGAACGGACAGATTTTATTTAGTAACGGATGGTACCAATTATCCCGGTACCAACTAATGAACCGGAACAAACCTCATTGATTAAATAGTGCTTAGCTACCCTTCTCTCACTTGGTGAGGGTTCCCCACAGGATTACCCATGTATTGACAGCCGCTGACATGTGGCCTGAGAATCCATGCCCTCTGACTAGTAGAAACCCTGTTAATGAAAGTATTCTTTTTACTAAGTAAGAAATTGGTTTCTTTTTGCTAATTGGCAGCAAAAACCGCGTGACAATTGAAAATCTTAATCTCGTGCTAATTGGAATCTGCTTATCTTGACTTGCATAGTATCTTTAAAGAATAGGAGGTACTCCCTCAGTCCACAAATAGAGGATATTTTACAATTTCACTAGTTGAGTGCCCGTGCTTTGCACGGGAAAAAAAATATCAACCTCAAATCATATTGGGTAAAAAGATGTTAAATAATCATTGAATGCTAAATGTTGTAAAAAAATGTTAAACCATGGAGTAGGGTTTAGGCATTACTCCATACCACTTCAACGTTTATAATTGTATAAATATAACAACACATACGCAACATGCTTTTAATTAAAAGGGAGCTATACCTACTGTTTATCATTTAAGTCCCGTCTTAGACTAAATAAGTGCTTATTAATTTGTGGCGCTTGCTGTTCCACTGACTTCGTGGGTCCTGATTGTCAGTGGTAGATTTTGATGATGTTCGGTTGCCTGCGAAAATCCAGTTTTATAGGCTATTTTTGCAAGCATGCCTCTTAAGATGCCCGCATATGAAAATAAGTTCATAGGTTCATAGTTGCATATGTTTAATAGATTTATTTTTTCTAACTGAAATGCTCGAAGCCACCATCAAAACCACCTAATGAATTAAATTGATCCAGTTTTAATAATTGAGGATCCTCTAGTTTAGAATGACGCTAATTAAACTGCGGTTGTTCGACAGGGGATAAAAAATACCCTGTCAAACTGCGGTTGTTCGACAAGGGATAAAAAATAATAAAAAAGAGAACAATCAAAATAATAAAAAAGAGAACAATCACTGTGTGCCACTGTGCAGCATTGTGCATGCAGGACCTATCGAACTCTGGATGTTCAATAGGCCCCCTGCCATGCCCTTTCTTTTTTTTAAGTGGACCAACAACCCCGTCGAACTGCGGTTGTTCGATAGGGTATTAAACTTGCGATTTTAGCCGATCAGCTTATGTTTTTATAATTTTTCATGAAAATAATATTATTTCTAAAAAAGCTGCAGTTCGACAGGGTATTAAACTTGTGATTTTAGCCGATCAGCTTTTGTTTTTGCAATTTTTCATTAAAATAATATTATTTCTAAAAAAATTCCTCCTTTTCTCCCATCCTCTCTCTTCACTCCTCCCACTCCCTCTCTCACTCCTCTCCACAGTCTTAGGGACGACGCGACAGGCGAGGACGAGAGCGGCGGCGACGCGTCGACAAGGGCGGTAGCGAGCTCGGGCAACAGCATGCAACCGCGAGGATCCGGCATCACCTCCCCCTCCCATGCGGATCCCGCCGCCTCTCCGCCCCCCACGCGCGTGGATTCGTCGCCGGCAGTGGCGGTAGGGGCAGATCCAGTGTCCCCTCCCCCTCCCCTACAAATCCCGTCGCTTCTCCGCCCCCACGCACGCGGATCCGCCGGCGGCAGTGACGGGAGGGGCGGATTCGGAGAGAGAGAACCGGTGGCTTGGGACGGCGGCGACGACGCCTTGGGGCGGCTTTGCCTCTTCGCGGGAGAGGGGTGACGGCAGCGGCTTTGTAACAGGAGGGGCGGATTCGGAGAGAGAGAACCGGTGGCTTGGGACGGCAGCGACGACGCCTTGGGACGGCTTTGCCTCTTCGCGGGAGAGGGGCGACAGCGGCGGCTTTGGGTGGCACGGCGGTGACAGAGAGGGGAGAAGGGGAGGGAGAGAGAGAGCGCGACAGAGAGGGGAGAAGGCGAGAAACGGGAGAGGGGCGACGGTGGAGAGGGGAAAGGGGCGGCAGTGAAGGGGAGGCGGAGAGGGGCTGTAACACCCTGAAAAAAATCCGACCAACGAAAACAAAACCCTAAAGCGTGTAACCTCAAAAACTTTTGATCAATCTGCATCATGCCGAATTTAATTACCCATTTATTTGAATTTTTATTTGCGGAGTTAAATTAAACATTTTATAGCGAGAATTAATTAGGAATAAACCCTAAAAAGGAATTTTTGCTAAATAAATAATTAAGAAAAATAAATTGAAATAAGCTTTAGGCAAAATTAGTAGTAAATAAAATAATCTACATGAATGTCATAAGTGAGTTTTCTATAGTATAAATTTATACCTTAAAATAGGAATATATATATATATATATCTACATATATAAATATATAAATGTATATAGATGAATATGGGTGATATAAAATCTTGGGTGAATCTTTAAGGTGGAATAATACAAATATTGAGCAAAATTTATTTGTGTGAAAATTTGAATTTTTGGGACAAGTTTTAAATTGGAAATCAAATCAAATTGCAAAAATAAGAAAAGGTACTGTTCATTGCCTCCAAGGTGTTCGATCCGGACCCTAGCCGTCCTATCGCCGCCCTCCTTCTGCTGCGCGCCGTGCCTGGCCGCCTTGCGTCCCGCGCGCGTTACCGTTGCCGTCGCATCGCCGCGCCGCCTCAAGCCCCATCCCGCGCGCGTCGCCGTCACCGTCGTGTCGCCACGCCGTCGCCTCTACCGCACCGCGTTTTCCCATCACCGCCATCGCCATCGCCGCTGCCGCCTGGCCACCTCGCACCCCGCGCCGGCTACCCTCCCCTGCCCCTATAAACCCCCCCGGCCTCCCCTTTCCTCCCTGCACCACCCCACTCCCTCTTCCCCTTTCCCCACCTAAGCTGCCGCTGGTCGCCGCTTCGGCCGCCGCCTTGCGCCACCTCCGCCGCGTTGCGTCGCCGTCGCCGCCTCACCACCGCCGATGAGCCCCCCTTCCTCTCTTCCTCCTTCCCGCCGTGCCACCGCCGCCTGCGAGAGAGAGGCCGAGAAAGAAAAAGAGAAAAAGAAAAGAAAAGAGAAGAAAAAAGGGGAAAAGAAAAGAAAAAGAAAAGAGAAAATTTAGGGAAATAGACGGGAAATTAAATTTAAGTATATTCATATATAATACTCGGTGAATTAATCGTAGATTATTTTTGGAAATTCTTGGAAAATAAATTGTGGTTATCTATTTAATTGGTTATTTATTTAGTTATTTATTTATTAAGTTATTTACTTATTAATCTATTTATCTACTTAGTTAGTTATTGTGGTTATTTAGTTATTTATTTATTTATTTATTTGGTTACTTATAGGAATCTAATTATTGGGTGAATTTATTTGGAGTTGCGTAAATTAAAATAGGTAAAATACTTTAATCGGCTAACGCAAATATTTTAGGACAAATGGATTAAAATCAGAATAGGACTATTTCGCAAATACTAGAAATCAGTAACGAAATTCGACGCTCGCGCTCGATCTTTTTTTAATTGGATTTTACTAGATTTTATTGGAATTCTAATTGAATTCAAATTAATTTCTTTCGCACGTAATTCTAGACCCCGATGGAGTTACGATTCTAAATGATTATATGTAAATGCCTACTTTGCTATATGCCATGCCTTTGATATTGATTATCCATGCAAATCTTTGTCATCCATAATATCGTGTATTTTTAGTTGGTACTTGTCAATGCTTAGCCATGCTACTTTAGAATCATGCACATTCATATTTATCAAAATGCTTTATGCTTGGGCAACTACCTTTGGGAAAGTGGTTGAGATGCGGCATGTGGAGACATGAGCGCCACATTGCCATGACACTGATGACATGGTTTGCGAAAAAAAAAACAAAACTACACAACTGTTTTCGACTGGGGCGGCTGGAGGACTTGGGTGGTGTCCGGTAAAGGCAAGTGCCAACCCTGGTCAGTTAAGGACCAAGCCATGAAGCTAAGCATGAAACGACCCCCGTACAACCGTACTTCTCGAATGGGTATAGACCTAGCAGAATAAATAGCTGAGTGGAGACAGTATCCATGCATAGTGGTCTTCTTGATGTGTATGAGAGACGGGGGCCTACGGTGGGGTCGCCACCAGTAAGACCGCCATGTGGAAATCTAAACTTAATTATAACTTAATGCATGTGTAAGTCTTTCCTCCCCGGGAGCGCCAGAACTCCTCTCACTACTAGAAACTTGTAACGCCTAGAGTGCATGAGGATGCAAGTTCATGGAGCGGGTACTGCCAATGTGAGGTTATTGAAACGCTTTGTCGTGACGCGTCTCATGTGTTGGGACGAGGCTCATGCGTTGGGCAGTCGCGGAGTACGGGTAAAATGTACATCCACTGTAGTACGAGTAAATCAAATCTATTCGAATAGCCGTGCTCGCGGTTATTGAGCACCGGGACGTGCATTACACTTGGCTAGACTCTAAATTTTTAAACTGATTGGGATGGGATATTGCATGATGATTTTGTGCTGGTGGATCCAACGTGAAGCCATTCCTTGGAATACCCTCTATCGTATGCATTATTGTTGTGGTGGCTTGCTGAGTACGGTTGGTACTCACCCTTGTAATTTACGACTCAACCAGAAGCCGGAGATGACACTTCGGAGGATCCATATGCCTACTACCAGGAGGTTGCTAAAGACGATGGCGCTCAGTAGGTCTTAGTTACGGTTGTTGCTTGTGGCAATGGCGTTGCCACCGTCTCTAATCCGCTGCCTTATCTATTTCTGCTTTTGGATGTATTCTGGACCGTTTGGTCCCCTGTTCTAAGACTATTGCCTTCGGGCCTATTGTTGTAATAATTCGCACTCGACGCTTGTGTATGCACATTTGGTATTTCAACTATGAGTTCGTGTGTACCAGACTACTTGATCCAGGAAAATGGTACAATATACACGAATGATTCCTGTTGTAAAAACAGGGGTCTACAGGGGCGGTGGCGGCGGCTTGCGCGAGAGAGATGGAGAGGGGAGAAGGCAAGAGAACGGATCGGGCGATGCGGCAGGAGTGACGGGGGAGGGCCGGCGCGACGGCATATTGGGGTGGCGGTGCGGCTTGGGGTGGGCGGGAGAGAGAGACGGAGAGGAGAGAGAGACGACTTTTGCGTGTGAGAGAGACGAGGATGAGAGAGAGGGGGGGTTTTGGTGCCGTGGCTTGCGGTAGGAACGGACACCACGCTTGTTGTCTTTTTAATATGGTATAGATTTGTAAAAGAAGACCTCAATTCACAGTTCAATCTCTCAATCTGACACTTTTTTTACTTTATTCTAGTTAAATAAATGAAAAGTACAACACACATCATCTCTCAGTTGTATTTTTTTCTTACTACCTTAATTTTTACTTAAAAAATGGTATAATCCCTTACATTTGTGTACATAGGGAGTAGAAGGTACATACCAATATTCGGAGTTCTACCATGGTCTTCGATAAGTAGGAGTGGCGGTAGCAACACAAAAATATTACCTTTATTTTTTAATATATGACGTCATTGAACTTTTTAAATTATGTTAGTCCATTCATCTAATTCAAAAAATTTAAGTATATTTTCTTTTGTTGTGGCCTAATTTATCACTAATGAAAATTTAAGCATTACTTGTAACTAGCATGGTGGCTCTGCTCGCGCAATCTGTGCAACTAGTATCATTATATTTTTTCTCACATCAGAGCATATATATATATATAATATTCATATTTTATTATTAAAATATATTAAAATGATAACATAATTTTAAATTCTATACTAACTTGACCAAACTAACAAATGTGTAATATTTAGATTGTACTATATATACATGATAATTATTAATTATTTCTAAATTTTGAATTTTAGTTATTTCTAAATTGTATTCCTATATGGATTCTAGATTCCTCTTCCAATATTCCTTATTTTTTAAGTCCAAAGTTCCGTTATTTATACATTTTATTCTATATGAACTCTTAACCCTTCTTTCAATATTTCTTATTTTTAAATCATGAATTTCAGTTATTTCTAAATTGTATTCCTATATGGACTCTAGACTTCTCTTTCAATATTTTTTATTTTTTTAATTTCGAATTTTGTTATTTATAAATTATATTTCTATATGTACTTTACACTCTTCTTTTAATATTCCTTATTTTTAATTCCGAATTTCATTTATTTTTAAATTATATTCCTGTATGGACTCTATACTCTTTTTCTAATATTCCTTATTTTTTAATTCTAAATTTCAGTAATTTTTAAATTATATTCTTATATAGACTCTAGACTCTTCTCCCAAACTTCCTTATTTTTCTAATTTCTAATTTTAGTTTTTTTAAATTGTATTTCTATATGAACTCTAAACTCTACTTTTATTTTTTATTTTTTAATTCCAACTTTCAGTTAGTTCTAAATTCCTACATGAACTCTAGACTCTTCGTTCAATATTTCTTATTTTATAATTCTCAATTTTTACTATTTCTAATTATATTTTTATATGGACTCTAAACTCATCTTTCAATATTCCTTATCTTTTAATTTCGAATTTCAGTTATTTTCTAAATTGTATACATATATGGACTCTAGACTCTTTTTCTAATGCTCCTTATTTTTTAGTTTCAAATTTTAGTTATTTCTAACTTGTATTTTTATAAGGACTCTAACCTCTACTTTTAGTTTTCTTTTCTTAATTTTAAATTTCAATTAGCTCTAAATTGTATACCTCTATGGTCTTTAGTCCCTTCTTCTAATATTCCTTATTTCTTTAATTCCGAGTTTAAGCTATTTTTAAATTGTATTATTTATGAATTTTTTCTTTGATTAATATGATAATTTATAGGCCGTGAGAGCTAACGTATAATAAGTTAATAGATATGTAATATTTGCATAAAATTTTTAAATAATACAAATGGTCAAAAGTTGTAACAAAATCAACGACGTCATATATTAAAAAAAAAAGAAAGTAGCAAACTTGTGTTTAACTTAACATCAACATTTTACCCATTCCATTTTCCATTTCTAGACAAATTTTTTTCTCTTAATGGTAGGCCCACAAAATTCGGGCCCAGTCCAAACCTATCATCAGATTCCTTTATACAATTATATATATATATATATATATATATATATATATATATATATATATATATATATATATATATATATATATAAAATAGTATAAAGGAATAAAGATGGGTCTGCTGAATAAAGATGTGTGGTTTGAAGGTCTTGATCCAATTGATGGTACACAAGGTTTCTCGAAAGTGGATGATACTCTGTATGTGGTATGGTTCTCTATAGTTCCATTATAATGTTCATCTTTGAATAGTATTCATCTGCAATTGATACATGCTATGCAGCCATTGTTACATGTGCATGTGTACATTCACTGCAACAAGCATATACACCAATATGAGGGGTTATAGTTCTGTGCACAACAAATTTCTTGTCATTCACAAGAATGGGTCCTGAATCCTGGATATTTATGGGCACCCTTTTTTATGTCAGGCATGTTCAATTTCAAATGATTGTCTTAGTTGATATCATATGTGTGGCCAGCCATAGCATGAGTTGTTGACATTCATGCATCTAAAAGCACAATCAAAATTATGAGCATTTGATCTCCCCTCTTTACTCTTTAGCAACGTTCACTGAATGCTGGTGTATGTGGCTTGAGGATCCATAGAATAGCCTAAGTTCATTGAAACGAAGCATATGCAGCAGCATATTGTCATTGTCTGTTAACTGCGGTTAAGAATATTAGTGCGGTCTTTATGGAGGAGGGTCAGGCACCTTTTTGTTTTGAGGTGTCATCCTAAATCTACTGTAACTTTTTTGCAGGGATAAATTTTATGTCTGAAACTCTGAACACCAAATTTGCCTATTCTTATATGATTGTCTTTCGATATGGATTTGTCAACCCAGTGTTCAAGGAATTTCAATACTTATATATTTGGCCGTTTTGTTCACTGTTCTTTGTCTTATCCTGATATGTTTTTAACCTTTAGGTGGGCTTGGCTCTTGTGGTGAATGGAAAGGTGGTAGCAGGAGTGATGGGATGTCCTAATTGGGCCAGTGATACCATAGCGAACAGAAAAGATGACAGCATCGCTTCCCGTTATGATCGTGGGATCCTTATGATTGCTCATGAGGGCTGTGGCACTTGGACTAGGCGTCTGTACGATGAGTTTGGCCAGTTCACTACGGCAAAGGATACTTGGAACAGATGCTTCGTGGATTCTTGTTCAGTTGTACAGAAGGCTCGCTATTGCCTTTCTGATAACCAAACCTGGAATATGATACCACTATCTGTTGTCTTCAGCTCAACGACGGATGAATCAAAACCTAGAGATGGGAATGAACTTCTTACGTCATATGTTTTCTCTGGCAGGTTCGTTGCACTTCCTACCACCTATATGCTACTTACATACGATGTTTCAAGTATTGATTTCCTCTCATCCTAGCAAAGTTATGTACTTCTATACTGTTATTGTTCTTTGTCACTTGCTATTGTTCGTCTGTCAGCAAATCTAAAATGTGAAATATCCTTTTGTTTTTCTTTTGTGTTGTGCTACTGTCATATTACTTTTGAGATTTCCTACATAAATACATGCTTTAGGTTGAGAGTGACTATCTTAAATGGTTATGAATTGGTCGGTATGAGTGATCGTAATGCATTCTTCTTGTTCATCTTCCATAGCTTGTGCAAGTACCTAACTGTAGCCTATGGGAGAGCCTCAGTTTTTGTCCTTAAAGCACGGACGAAAAGCCTCAAGGTGAAATCTTGTTTGCAGTTTCTGTCCAAGCTGAACAAACTGCTGACTTAAGTTATAACTGCACTGATCCTTTCTTTTCTCCACTGATTACCGTCTTGGGATCACACTGTAGGAATAATTTGTGTGCAGGAAGCTGGAGGTCAGGTATGGAATAACACACTTGTTAAGCCAGGACTCGATGAAATGAACATTTGTTCCATCAGTTAACCAATGTTTAACATTATTAACCATGGTGATTTTGTGATTTGTTCGACCGGCAGGTTGCTGACTGGAGAGGGGAACCTTTGGATCTTGAAGCTGACCTAACTGGGCGCAGAGACATTTACCCTTATGGTGGCATTCTCATCACCAACGGTGTTCTGCATGACAAGCTTGTTGAATTGATCAAAGCGAATTACTAAGTAGCTGCAGTGTTACATAGCTCCACACATGACACATTTTTGGGGGTAGCATTTTACCTCATATTTGGTCTCTCATTCATTCGGGAGAGAAACCTTGCAAACATGTTCATATCACTTCCAATATTATTACATTTACAACAACAGATATACATGGCAGAAGGCACTGTACCCCTCTGAACAATGAGTGCCTGAAGATACATGCGAACATTCTGACTTGTCGGCAAGTCATCCTACATCAAATTGATTATAGAATTATACAATCTTTTGCCTTCACAATGTATGAATCTGTCATTTGTTGTATAAAAATCCTTTCTCACAATTGTAATCATTTATTTTTATGAAATTTGCAAAGGATATGCTATCTCTCTTGTATAATCTGTAGACGTTTTTTATGTCTGAACCTGAAAGAAAGTAGAGAACTAGCAGCAATGGCTGAGACGGCCAACTGATCCGAACAGAAAAGGTGGGCCGAATCTCAGGCCCAAGATTCCGGGCCCTGATGGGCCAAATCTCCTTAGGTCAGTGTTCGCGAATATACATGCGAATATCGAGAGGCGTATTCGCGAATATACCTGCGAATATTCCGCTGACAGCATTGGGCGTCTCGCTCCCGCCACACGCGCGAATGCCGCTCCTCCACCTCTCGCGGCCGCCGCACCGCCTCCTCCTCGTCGGCGGTCGCCGCCGCCGGCTACTCCTTCCGGCGGCTCCCCGCCACTTCCGCGTCTGCGTAAGGTGACCCCTCTCCTGGATACCCTAACCGTATCCTCCGCTCGTATGAGTTCCGACAGCCGCTGCCGCCGCCTAAGTGGCTCATGTGTTTGTGTTCTGGATAGGGCGGAGGCCGCCGCGGCGGCGGCGTACGGGCTCCCCTTCCCTCCGGAGCGCGCTTCCCACCACCAGGAGCTCGCGGCGGCCGCCGCCGCCGTCGAGCGCGCCTGCCGCCTCTGCATAGACGTGAGTTGACCTCATCCCTATCTGTTTGTGAAGTAACTGGGCTCCTTTTTTAGGTTTGTGGGTGGGATTAGTTTTCGTTTGGGTACATCTCCTGCATCATAAAGGTGGTATGGAACTAGAAATGGTGCACTTGATATTAAACCAGAGTCTTCAATGGGGGAATTTTAAGAAAATCCAAATTGGCTTTGGCGTCTCACATTCTCAATTTGTCGGCAATGCAGCTGTTAGGAACATTTTAGAAACGATGAACTAATTTGCGTGAAGCATGCTCTTTGGAAGTAAACACCATGCTAAATTTTCACCACAAAAAAAAAATTTCTGTCTAGGAGTTGAGGTTTGTGATAGACTCATAGACTAATGAGAAATCATGATATTTTAGGTGTTCACCAATACTTTCTAGCTATGCAAAAATACTCCCGTGAAACTGCAATTAATAAAAGAGCTTCAAGACCGAGTTTGCATAGGATCATATCCAGTTAATCAACACAATCCTGCCCAGGATTGCAATCCTGACAACCTTTTCATGTACCCACTAGCTTTGATAGAACAATTCAATAAGTTTGTTTTCTCTAAGTGTTACACTTATGGTTTGTCTTTGCTTCAAGTATGAGGACAATCTCTTCACCGTGTAACTATTAATTTAATCGTGTTAATAAAAAAAAAGGAGTGAAAATGGAAATGTGCCTAACATTAGTGTTTAAAAGTAATAGCCTTATACCTAGATTTTTTTTTCATTTAATCTTTCTCTAGTTAAACCACATCATCGTGCAAAATATGACATGTGGCTTAGGACGTCCAAACCATGCTAGTAGCAACTGACAAGTTTAGATCACTACATGATTACTCATGGAGAAGCATAAAAAATAGAGTACACAAACAAATTGCTACACAGTTCTTTTTTTTTTTAACTAGGAGAGCCAAGCTCCCCTCCATTTCCATTAATGCTAGAAATGAGAAACTACAAGTAACTCAAGTTCACAGCAACTTAACAACCCACCAACTTTACCACTCCCCTTCTCCAGGTGCCATCCCACCATGGTTAGGGGAGGGTACAAGAACAAATTGCTACAGAGTATCTTGGGGTCCGATTTTCATTTTAGTTCAAATTAACCAAAAGAGTGAAATAACTTTGACTGGAGAGATAGGTGGAAGTGAGGATGGGTACAATTGGAGTTCAAGAGGCTTCCTTTAATATGTTGTGCAGTCATAAATTGTACCCAGTCCTTTGTAATTTTGTGAGTTATCATCTGGTTTTGGTAGAACAAATGTAAGTGCTTGTCAACACTTCACTGTAAAGAGAAGGCCTGAACCACAACTTTCCAGTTCAATTGTACATCTTGACAGGTGAAGAGAACGCTGCTTTCGGGTGACAAGAAGATTCTTGAAAAGAATGACCAAACTCCTGTCACAGTTGCAGATTTCGGAGTACAAGCTCTTATTAGTTTAGGTAATTCAGAAGACTATTCTCCATCAGCTTTGATATGTACTTTGCACTTTTGTCAGATGACAAAATTTACCCTTTTCCTACTGAAAGAGCTCCAGCAATCATTTCCGTCAATACCTCTGGTGGCAGAAGAGGATTCAGCTTCTCTAAGGTCATCTAATACTGATGATAACAGTAGTAATGTGCTTGTTGAGTCAATTTCAAGTGCAGTTGCAGACAAAGTGAGTAACGCCGATTCACTTTTAACTCATGATGATGTGCTGAGAGCTATTGATAGAGGAGGCAAGAATGCTGTATCCTTTGATTCAAATCCTGCTACTTATTGGGTAGGCAGTAAGCTTCCAAGTTCCATTTACCACAAATTCACATCTGCATAAGTTGGCTCAACTGATTAAAGGTGGTACTGTGGTTTGAAGGTACTTGATCCAATTGATGGCACAAAAGGTTTCTTGGGAGGGGACGATGCTTTGTATGTGGTATGGTTCTCTACTCTTCCATTGTAAGGTTCATCTTTGAATAGTGTTGTCTTCCATTTATATGTGCTATGCAGCCATTGTTATATGTTCATGTATATATTCATTGCATATGCATCAACATAGAGAGATTATAATTTCATGCATGAAAACTTTCTTTTCATTTCACAAGCATGGTTGTTCCTGAACCCTGTATAGTTTAGCCATTTTATGTCAGGCATGTCTGCTTTGAAATGATCATCTGTATTGTATATCATATGTCTGACCACCTGAGGACCTTTTTCCATCACCAGCCATTGCACAAATTATCTACAAGCATGCATCGAAAAGCATAATTGACATTTTGGGCATTTGCTCCCCACCTCTTTACCTTTCTCAAGGTGCACTGAACTCAGGCATATGTGCCTTGAGGATCTCTAGAATAGTCCCAGTTCATTGAAATAAAATAAAAAAATGCAACACTATAATATCACCATCTCTTAACTGATGTTAAGAATATTACTGCTATTTTTCTGGCTAAGACACTTTTTTGTTTTGAGGTATCATCTTAAATCTATTGTAACATCTTGAGGGGATAAATGTCATGTCTGAAACTCTGAACCAAATCTGTTTGCTCTTATATGGTTGCTGTTCTATGTGGATTTGTCAAATCAGTGTTCAAGGAATTTCAATACTTGCATCTTTAATCATTTTGTTCACAGCCCTTTTCCTTATCCTGATATATCTTTTAACCTTAAGGTGGGGCTGGCTCTTGTGGTGAATGAAAAGGTAGTAGCAGGAGTGATGGGATGTCCTAATTGGTCCAATGATACCATAGCCAGCAGAAAAGAAGACAGCGCTGCTGCCCAACCTGATCGAGGGATCCTTATGATTGCTCATGTGGGCTGTGGAACTTGGTCTAGGCATTTGTCTGTCAATATTGGCCAGTTCACTACGGCACAGAGTACTTGGAATAGATGCTTAGTGGATTCTTGTTCACTTGTGCACATGGCACGCTTTTGCATTCCTGATAGCCAAACCTGGAATATGATACCGCTATCTGTTCTCTTCAACTCAACAATGGATGAATCCAATCCTAGAGATGAGAATGAAATTCTCCTCTTATCTGTTTACTGTGGCAGGTTTGTTGCACTTCCCTTCTGTTACTTACATATGATGTGTGTCACTATTCCAGTTAAAACATGGTGCAAATGGATGGGTAAAAGTTTTTTCAAGTATCGATGGATGCTTCCTCCCATCCTAAAATATTGAGATTGATTTGTTATGTTATTGTTTTATCAGTAAAATAAATTGTCAAATATATTTTTTGTTTTCTTTTTCTTTCTGCTGCTGTCATATTACTTCTGAGATTACCTACATAAGTAGGTGTCTTAGGCTGATAGTGACTATCTTAAATGATTATGGATTGGTCGGTGCATGAGTGATCGTGATGCGCTCTTCTTGTTGATCTTCCATAGCCTGTGCAAGTACCTAACTGTAGCTTCTGGGAGAGCCTCCGTTTTTGTACTTCGAGCACGGACGAAAAATCTCAAGGTGATCACCTGAATCCGGGAATTTCCATCCAAGCTGAACAAACTGTTGACTTAGTTTGTAGCTGCACTAATCCTTTACTTTCCCACTGTTTGCAGTCTTGGGATCATGCTGTCGGAGTGATTTGCGTGCAGGAATCTGGAGGTCAGGTATACAACACACTTGTTAAGCCAGGACTCGACGAAATGCACATTTGTTCCATCGGTTCACCAATGTTAACATTATTAACCATGGTGATTTTTTGATTTGTTCAACTGACAGATTAGTGACTGGAGTGGTAAACCGTTGGATCTTGCAGCTGACCTAACTGGGCGCAGAGACATTTACCCTTCAGGTGGTGTTCTCGTCACCAACGGTGCTCTGCACGGCAAGCTTGTTGAAATGATCTCAGCAAATCACAAATAGCGGCAATGTTGCATAACTGCACACATAACACCGAACTTTTCTCTTTTTTTTTAACATTTTACCTCATCAACCATCAAAATGTGTATTTGGCCTCTCATTCGGGAGAGAAACCTTGCAAACATGTTCGGATTACTTCCAGTATCATTACAACATACAACACAACAGATATACATGACAGAAGGCACTGTTCCCCTCTGAACAATGAGTAGATACATGCAAACATGTTGCTGGCCTAAGTCATCCAACATCAAATTGCTTGCAGAATTATACAATCTTTTGCCTTCACAATGTGTGAATCTGTTGCATAATCCTGAAGGTCTGCATGGTTGCATAGCATCCACACACACCCCTAAAGCTTGCAAGGAGGAGAAAACTTGGACCAATCTGACAGCAGTGCACCATGCAGTGAATCAGGATGTTTTTGGTTTGGCCACCAATTCAAGCCGAAGAAAAGGACACCCAAAAGGTCTGCATCTTTGCCTCTTTGGCTCCATTTCAGGATAACGATCTCCATGTCCTAATGCAAGAATTGGCAGCTTCTAATCATGATTAGCCCAACAAATTGCATGATCAGCTCGTACTTTACTGCTTGCTTACATCCTGAAGATCTTGCTCTCCATTGGCACGTCCTCCAGCTACGAATTTCAGTAGATGGCCTGTAGTTGGATTCTTGTTGTAATCTATCTTGACTTTTTAAAGCATTAATAAGAGCTACTGATCTACTAGAAAAACAAGAAAAATTGAGATGATCTCCTGTTCTCCTCTCGCGAAAAGTCGCAATTACGCGTTGATGATCAGAGATAATTCTGCTATGTAAGCAAGCAAGCAAGCACGGTGAAATTAATTCCTGGACCATGAGAGGGTTCAGAGTAAATTTTATCTTGATCTGAAAAAACGCTGGCGAGTATCTGTCGCTTGCTGCTGCAGGCATCGGCCGTACGAGCTTGCCGGAGTCAACGATTTCGGCAAAATCCTGCCTGCTTGACGAACGGAAATCACATGTGTTGGCTGTACAAGTGGGCCAACGAAACGGTATTCAGACATTGTGAAAGTGCACGTAACAGTGCAGAGCTTTTTTTTCCCCATTCTTTGCCCACGGAAATTATGGAGGAAATTAAAGCTGATCAACAAAAACTGAAACTGTCGTTATCTCTTCTACTGTTTCTCTGACAGTTCAGTTATCAGATCAGTACTATAGCTTTTTTGGCCATTTCACAACAGAAAACCTCTCGATTTGAGTGCATTAGTGAGAGATGTAATAATCGAGATCTATAGTTTTGAGTTGTAATTATTGAGCTGCTACCTAGAGAGCAATATTCTTCAGTCCTGATGGCCACAAGACCAGCGTATGAACAGCTGAAAAACATACGTCAAATGTTCTGAATACAATACTCCCAATAATTCAGGCGCCGTTCTCATCACACACGCATCTTCAGTCATCACACACCTGATGAATTTGATCACATCCATCCATCTCTCCATTAATTCTTCCCATAACTCGGGAAACTTCTGATGAGGCTGCCATTGAATTGAACAACCTGAAGAAGAACAATGCCATATGCATTCTGCATTTGGAACAACTGCTACCAACTCCCTCATCAGATGTCAATAATGCCTCACACATTAAGACATACACACACACAAATTGCCAAGCATTCCTAGGGCCATGCAATTAAACATTATTAACAAATTAATTAATGCATTTTGGGAGCAAGTACATGCTCTCGTCGATGCATGGGCCATGCATCAAATTATAATGCTTTTCCCGCCATCTGCTCCCTGCTTGCTAGCCATAGGCCAAGGCGATCAAGGTCACAACCAAACGCAACCACAGGCTCCTCTCATCTCGTCTCCAAACCTGCAAATTTATTTGTTTATTATAGGTTGTGACGACGATGCAATCATCTGCGTATATGCAGCATTGCAACAGCTTAATTTGGTTGGTGTTTTCAGAGTTTGTTGCTGCAATCTATGGATCACTCCCCATGCACCCACGTATGTGATTAAATACGTATATACTGCAACGATCACCATGCATTCATAATCATATGATTATTAAAAAATAAGTGCAGGAAACCGTGACAGCTATTGTACTTAAACTAAACCTAATTAATTGTGCTGATCACCAGATGAATGTTCTAGCAAAGACTGGATATATTGTGAGTAGAATATGCCACGATTAATTAAAGATTTGCTCTGCTGGTACCTACGCATGTGAGTAATTTTATACTACTAATTTCACCCTGATTGTGAGAGTCAATTGTGACGTTCACTCCGATGTGGCAAAGCCCTGATCCATGGCGACAAGTGTTAACCCCTACAATTAACACCATCATATAACACGAGTGTCAATTAATTACGGCAAAGTCAGAGACGATCAAAAGTGTAATTTGCCTATATGCATGCAGCTTTCCCGCTTGATCGCTCTATCCATATGCGCCAAATAATCTATAGTATCTACTAATCACCAGACGGTTTTTTTCTTTGAGACACAGAAGCTAGCGAGCTTTCGCTTTTGACTCGACAAGTCACCATGTCTACACCAATATACAAAACCACTTTAATTAATTAATCTGTCCTCTCTAAAAAAATACAATCTCTTTTGAGGTCATCTACGCCCAAATTTTCAAACCATTCCTTGTACCTTTCCACTTTACACAAATCCAAAACAAACCAAAAACATAATTAATCAATATATAGACATACGTATACTTTAAGCATAAAGCAAGACGCTAGCTGCAGCATTTGAATACCTTAAACGTCAATGTTAGGATGAAGCAGCAGGCGAGACCGGGTGACCTCAGGGGAGATCTTGCGGATCACCGGGTCACGGATTAAACTATTTGTGTTAATTGTGCCCGCGAAGCACCATATACACTCTCACGTAGTACGTACACTAGATTATTATTAAGACGAGAGGCGGACACGTGGCCCTAACGAGACATATGAATATCACAGTTTATTCATAACAACTCTTTTTCCCTTTGTCATTGCAATGGGGTCAAAGTCAGACTGGGCGATGTAAGCGTACTCCATTTTCGGGCAAGGAATACGCCATGGATTGGTAGGGATGCGCCACGTATGGGCTCCCTAATGGAGAATTAGGGCAAGTGAGATCACGATTAGTTGGTTGGATGTTTGTTAATTTGGGTTGTGTCATGGCTGTTTTGGCTTAAAATGGATAGCTTAATTCCGTGGGTAAATTGAGTGTATTGCATGGAAGGTGGCTGGTGTCTCCATGGCAAGAGACATGGAGACACTATATTAAATAACCTACGGCTAGTTTAATCCTCTCCTATGTGTGTAGTGTTGGAGTAAATCTAGCTAGCTAGATTGGTAGGCTAATTACATACGCTGTGTATGCGTATCAATGGGCGTATGTATGTATGTGCTGGTGTGTGTTAGTGGTAAACAAAATAATTAAAAATGATCATCGTAGAAGTTACATAATTAAGAGTATATGATCGATCTCTCTGGATATATATATATATATATATATATAGTCAAATGTATTAGATTGTTAATTCTCGCACTAATCAAATCGTGATCCATGCATGCACGTACGGATCGAGTTAATTAATTAGGCAGGGCGTTGCATGTGTGTGCTAGCTAGCTAGCTAATTAAGCTCCGAGTCGTACGTATGCAACCAAGATTATATGCAGGTTGCATGCGTCTGCACGCATTGCTCCCCGCTGCTTCACACGTCTGCTCTCTTAAGCTACTTGGCGCTGTCGCATGCAAACGCCGGCCAATCCAGCTAATCTGCCAGTTGGTTTTCCTGGAAATCTGCTGGATATTGGCACGTCGGTGCACTTGAGCTTAATCGTATCAGGTTTTACCTTGTGAAGGTCAAACTTCCAAAAAAAAAGAAATCTCAAGGTCAGATATGATCGATCTAATTAACCTTTGTTTTCGATAAGATAGAAAAAACACACGCTACACACGTAACATCACACTCACAAACAAATAAATACGCCTCTAACACACCCTTAAAAAACGAAAACTAGCGGCAACTTCTTAACCTTACTAAAATTTTATAGAAAGTGAGCTCCTTGTGTGCTAATACTCATTAGCATCAGGATTTAAATCTTGTATTGGTGGATAAAATTATACACTCATGACTTTACCATCATACCACTAGTATTTTCATAGATATAGTCTAACACTAACTTAACCCGCAATTGCATCAATTTTTCATTTAAAAGTAGTTGCATTCATCATTTAAGTATTTGGTTTTAAAAAACTGCACGGTTTATCTAGTAAATCTTTTATGTGCATGTACATTGTGTATCTGACCTAAAAGATTAATTCCTTTGTCAGAACAATTAATTTGGCTGCCAAGGGTCTAGCTTAATTTGTATGCATGATTTATGCACACTCAACAAATTGATTTCTCTTAATTGAAAGACAATATGATATGCACATAGAAAATGCAATAATTAAGTAATATGGATGTCGTCCTCTCAGTTATGAATAATAATGCTCCAATGTTCAGAAGGACGTTCAGAACGACTAGTCCAAGTAAACAAAGTTCAATTAGATGTAAGGTCGTTTTCATGAAATATTTTTAATCATGTATGCATTTGGAAACAAACCCCCCCACTGGAATAATATAATCGTAGTTGTGTGAATCCGTACCGTTAGTAGATAGAGCGACTTGTATACTTATTTTGCTTGCCTAATTAGGACTTGGTCCATGATCAATTCTTGTTTAGACTTCTTAAGTGCTCATAGTTGGGAGATCTAGCCTAAAGTAGCAAGACAAGGAGTACGGTCCAGGTTTCTGATTGGTCAAGGAAGTTAAATAATCTAACACTACTATTAATTACAAGGGAGCATTCTGTATGATTTGACAGTTTTAGTTGCAAGTTTGATGGAGTGGATGAGATACATGACTCGCTGAGATCTCCTTCTTAACTACTTATTACAACATTGTATCTTAAGCTACACTCTTTAGATTTTCGTATATTTTGGTCTCCACATATTTTTCATTTTCGACAATTTTTCTATACGAATAACACCAAAAATTATTAGCAGACACCAACAATAGGACTCTTTAGAATGGAATATTGATTTTTGAAGAAATTCTATAGAAATTGATTGAACTCATATAAAATACTTTGTATTCCCAAAAGGCCCTTAGTTTTTCATTGTTGATTGTCATGGTTACGGATAAGTCATATCTCTTATCCTTGGAGTTATAAAGTATACGGATATGACATACCCTTAAGTATACGGGAAGGTTACCTTAATATTATGGAATTCGACTAATACTCAGGAAAATTGTATTCCGAATAGAAGGTGTTAGAGTCCTATTCAGAGCAGATACAAACTCTGTGATCTCGTATACCGGAAATACTCTCCGAGTTCTACTTGGAGGCCAAAGCAGTTTGCAATATAAATACAAGGCCCCTGAGGGGGTACGAGATCATCAAAATATAGCGCAAGCCATCGTCACAGCAGAAGCAACTCGCCGGTTGGATTTCGTCGAGTCGTTCTCGTCAGGGACCTTGTCGGTACTCGATATTTTCTGTTGTTCTTTATTGTAATCTCTGTGGTTCTTGTCATAATTCCATATAAACTAGAGTAAGGCTATTACGTTACAAGGGGTTTGAATCGGTATAATCTTTGTCTTTTTTGTGTTGGATGTTGTTTCATGTAGATCCTTGTTCCAACCTATCCTAATACCCTCATAATACGGTATACGAATATAACCCATCGACATTGATAATTTTAATAAGTCAACGTTAATATTTGATATACCCAAGGTTGTTTATGTAAAGGTAAGAGCAAATTGCACATTGCACTTGGTGAAGTGTATACCTTATTTTACTCTGCACCGAATTTAACACATACTTTCACCGTACAACAAAATATATCAAAAATAAGTTTTACTTTGCACTAAGGTTGTGTAATATAATTGAACAGAAATCTTGTAAAATATGAGTGTAAATTATGAAAATTCTTGAATTTAGATAATGTTTCATGAAGTTTCATTCAAATATTGTGAAATTTCTATAGTTTGATGGTGCATCCTAGTGTTAAGTGAAACATATATCAATGGACCGTAGTTTAAAGTGGAAAAGTATGTGTTAAATCCATCATAAATAAGGCAAAATAAGGTACACTTCACTCGGTACATATTGCAATTCATATGTAAACACCCATATATACAGAGTTTATATAGGTTTAGACTCCGGGGGTAATAGTCCATATATACTCAGTTGAATGTTTAATAGTTAAGGGTTTATAACTTTATATACTCAGTACTTACTAATCGTTTAGTAAGTACTAAGTACATCCTCTCCAATAACACCGACAACAATGGGCCAGTATCCTTCCGGCCAATCAACTCCATTTTTCCTGATTTCTGTCATTGGACGGTCAAAATTAATGTTGATCAAATGTTGAGGAGTGCCGCATGTACTGAAGCATCCAGCACAGATGGATGTGTGTTGTGTGAAGCAATTATTGTGACATGGACACTTTAGGCTACGGGACACGCGGCACCAAGAGACGGTATTCAGTTGTTCTCACCAAGCGTTCCGGTGATGGTAGTACTCGTAGATACACGCCACCAGTAAAACAGAGAGCTTATAATAATACCAAGTGGTCTTCTCTTTCTTGAAAGATCATTACCAGGTGTTCTGATGAATGTATAAGGAGATATTTAGGGCTGTGATCGTTTCTTTGGTTGGAAACTCATTTCTTTCGCACGAAAAACGAAATGACTCATTAACACATAATTAATTAAGTATTAGTTTAATTTTTTAACAATGGATTAGTATAATTTTTTAAATAACTTTCATATAGAAAATTTTTGTAAAAAACATACCGTTAAGCAGTTTGAAAAGCGTGCTCGCAAAAACGAGAGATGCGAGTTAGAAAAGTTGGAGAAAGAACACACCCTCAACTACTCTTATAAGTGCTAATTAAAAATTTGTCACTGCACACACACATGTTATAGATACATAATGACCCATATGTTATAGTCTATGATTGAGTGTACTTTCACCCAGTTAACTAGCCTTTTGCAAAACCAATTTTGAAATATATTGCAACACCACAATAATATAGGTACGTATTGAAATTACCAGTAGTTACCACACCAATATGCAACAAATTAAATCGTTTTCATGCTGGGTCATTGGATATTTGCTTTTGCAGTATAGTACTAAGCTATCAAAGAAACGAAAAAAAATTGTAGTTGTAATCTTTTGCATGCCTAGCTGCCTTTTGAATGTCACTGTCACTCCCCTTTATACCTATTTTGATTTCCATACGTTCAAACTTTTTGACATTTTATTTTCACTAACTTTAGAGTAAGTAACATTACCAGCAAAGAAACCCCCACCTGCTGGGCGCGCAGCGAAATGCCACGCCCCCCAGTACGCCACCCGGTTCGTCCTACACAACACCACCTCACTGCAGTACGTACGCGCCGCCGCACACACCGCAGGTCAGCATGTGTTACACCTGCGAAAACACGGGCGCAGAAGTAGCCAGATACACATGCACACACCTGTCAATCGCCATGGCCCGGCCGTCAGACTGCAACATGTACCAGGGAAAAATGCATGCAACAACGACCCAGAAAGGGCCCGAGGTAGACGTCAAAATCTACAGGGATACGCAGGTATAGATACGACGTATGAAATTTATATTTATTTTTTATTTTAAAAAATAAACCTATCTCAAACTTATTTTTAAAATCTAAACCTCTTGACCAACCTGTTCATCTGGTATATTAAAATAACATTATCACACACCAGTCGTAGCAGGTGCAACAGTTTTGTCCCATCACTGTTGACAACGCTATCATAGCAATATCATAGCAGTCAACAACGCTATCATAACAATATCATAGCAGTAAGATTAGCGTAGCCAAATAACATTGAGGCGACATTTAGATCGGTGTGATAAATTGACGGTGTTGTTTTGTCCTAAGTTCAGATCGTATTAAAAAGATTTATTTTTAAAATTAAAAATAAAAAGTTAAAAAAAACCAACGGAAACGGGCAGTGGAGGCGTGGAGCGGAGCCGGCGATTGAAAAGGCGTGTGGTACGTCAACGGAGACACGCGCTGGCATCGGCGTGCAGGGGGAGGGGGAGGGGGATGCAGGATTGCACAGGGTGCAGCCTTTTTGTCAACAGTAGCTAGTTTCCACCGCCAACCGGGGCAGCGTACGGGGAGGCAAAGCTGCAGGCAGTTAAGGGGTGGTGCGGCTGCATGCATGCCATCGGCTCTGGCCGCGGGGGCGCAGTGGCAGTAGTGGCAGTGGCAGGGCATTTTTCCGTGCGATGGGCCGCAGTTTGGGTGCAGTTTCTGGCGAGGAAGGAATTGGCTGGAGGAGTCGAGGATGGGGACCCGGGCGCGCGCGGCGCGGCGTGTGGTGCCGTCATCCGCGCAAGGTGGCACCGGGGGCGTCGTACGGGTTCGTGCGGATGGGCGTCAACGCCAGCCAGGTGATGGGGAATTGGGGATGGCGATGCATGCATGGCTGGAGGAGGTGCACGAGTCCATCAGTTATTCCTCCTCGCGTCGATCTCTGTTTTACAACTGGACTTTCAGATGCCACTAGAAAATTTCGTGGGTATATTGAGCCGCTAGAAACTTTTCAAACGGGATCTTGAAACAACGCTCGAGTTAACTCCTATTTAGGGAGGTTTTTATAGTTTCAAATTCAAGCGAGTACTAGTTGTTTTGGCTTTCGTATCGTTGGCTTTTACCTGTCACTGTACTACACGTAACGAGACAACCGAGGCTGCTAGCTCTGGTGTGGCAACTGGCACGCCCCTGCAGCCATGGGCCGCGGCGCTGTTTTAACCCATCGCGCGAGACTGGCCTGGCCATGGTGGTAAAACGAACAAGGCGGGCAGGTGGCCCCCACGAGTACGTACCATNTGGCCCGCCCGCCCGCCCGCCCGGGACACCGGGACGCAGCGCGGGGCGCGGCCACGTCGCGGGCGCGATAAACAAAGGCCGGCACCGAATCCTGTTGACTTCGCCGGCCGCGCGCGCGCACCTCCCCCCTTTATAACCCTTTCCCCACCTCGCCCCCACTCCTCCTCTCGTCGATCCATCCATCTCCTGCTCCCGCCGCTTCACACGGCTACGCCTGGTTGGCTGCGAGACAAACCGAGCCTTTTGCTTGCACCCCTGCTTCCACACGTAGTACCAGCTAGCGAGCTACGTGTGCTTACTTACAGCCTAGCTAGCTCGATCTCCCGTGATCCCGTCTCTGCTGCGTGCGTCGATCGAGCTGTGTTTTACGATCGATCGATGGGGCGGGCGCCGTGCTGCGAGAAGAGCGGGCTGAAGAAGGGGCCATGGACGCCGGAGGAGGACGAGAAGCTCGTCGCCTACATCAAGGAGCACGGCCAGGGCAACTGGCGCACGCTCCCCAAGAATGCCGGTGAGCGCCAGCTTGCTCTGCCGCCATTGATGAGCATCCACACAAGCTAGCTTAGCTTAGGTTATGAATGGTAACTGCATGATCCAGCTTCTTTGTTTGTGCAGGGCTCTCGAGGTGCGGGAAGAGCTGCCGGCTGCGTTGGACGAACTACCTCAGGCCGGACATCAAGCGCGGCCGCTTCTCCTTCGAGGAGGAGGAGGCCATCATCCAGCTCCACAGCATCCTTGGCAACAAGTACGTTAGATTGCTGTATCAATCATCCGGCTAATAGTTATTATTTCAGTACGCGAGCATAGTAGACTAGCTGGACACTTGGGCGTACGGTTGCTGATGATCGATGATGCCGGTTGTGTTTTCCGTGCATGATTTTTGCTTAGGTGGTCAGCGATCGCGGCGCGGCTGCCTGGCCGGACGGACAACGAGATCAAGAACTACTGGAACACGCACATCCGCAAGCGCCTCCTCCGCATGGGCATCGACCCCGTCACCCACGCGCCGCGTCTCGACCTCCTCGACCTCACCTCCCTCCTCAAGCCCGCCGCCGCCGCCGCCGCCGCGTACTACCCCACGCAGGCCGACCTCGACACGCTCCGCGCGCTCGAGCCGCTCGCCGGCTACCCGGACCTTCTCCGCCTCGCCTCCACCATCCTCCCCGCCGCCGCCACCACCGAGCAGGCGCAGCTTCTCCTGCCGTGGCTGCTGCAGGCGCAGATGGCGCAGCAGGCCGCCGCCACCATGGCGCAACAGCAGCAGGTGACGCCGCCGCCGCCGCCGCAGGCCGCGGCGGCCGAACAGTTCTTGCAGGCTACCAGCACCGCCTGCCGCCAAATGCCAGGCCTGGTTCACGCCAGCCCGACGCAGCAGCTGGCGCAGCAACCACAGGATCACATGGCGGCGACGACCTGCCACGGCGCCGTGCAGCACCCGAGCTACGACAACCAGCTCGACTACGTGCCGGCGCTGATGCAGATGGCGTCCGACGGGTCCAACCTGCAGCAGTGGAGCGGCACGGTCTCGAGCAGCAACAACAACAACTACAACGTCAACTCTGGCGTGTCCACGCCGTCGTCGAGCCCAGCAGCCGCCGGACAGATCAATTCATCATCTACGACGACGACGACGACGACGACGTATGGCTTGAACGCGAGCGGTGACATCGTCGTCGCGGCCGACGACGACGCCGGGCTGCTCATCAACATGCACCTATCCGAGCTCCTCGACGTGAGCGACTACATGTAGTAATAAGATTTTTCCTTGTGTGGAAAACAGAGCCGAATCGAACACTCCACGCCACGTACCAAAGGGGCAAAACATGATCATCACAAGAGGCAATTTTTGTACAGGATTGTACCATCATTTCTATCCAGTTCTTGGTTATCCTTAGAAGCTTCTCATGATTTTTTTTCAAATAATTACAACTATTATTACTATTCTGATAATTAATCACATTAATTAAAATTTCATGTGTGGTGCGTGTCAGTGTGGGGAAACATGGCAAAGGTGGATTCCTATGATTGGTGGAGGCGGCTGTTGTCCCTCTCATGCGCATCATGGCCTTGTCTCCAGGGAAGAAAAAATTGTGCACACCGGTTGCTTTTCTTAGTGTGCTAGTTTATCAATTAATTGTCCTTTGTTTGTTTCTTTTTGCTACTCTCATATATCGATCATTGGTGACTGTAGCAGCATATAAAAAAAGGAATAAATCAGCAAGGGAAGGAGAAAAAACAAACTAGAACAAGGACACCAGTAACTGTCAAGGTCAGTGATAGTCACATGATCGATGAGCAAATAATTCTTAAATGGTTGAGAAAAATAGACTAGACTAGTATATAAATCCTTCATCTTAATGATTGCTACTGCCTGTTCCCACTAATGAGCGATCCACAATCAATAGACAAAAATGTGTGTCTCTGTTGAGTTTTGCAAGTCAAATAATAGAAGTGATGGGGAAATTAATAGGTACCATGTTGCATCAAGTTGTATATATGTGTTTGGTATTTGTGTTGGCTTGGTCAGGTCAATACATAATTAAGCTATTGTGTCACAACCCTCAATCTTGCAAGCATGTGCTTACTAGTGTATCGAAAGTGCTAGACTTTAATTTGATCAATTCAAGCTGTCCCGGTCTGTGGCAGAGCAGACTAAGCAGGTCAATGCTTGCATTGTTAAGTTATAATAAGTTGCATGCATGTATTTCATGAAGCCGAGATCCATCACGAATGAAGCCATGACCCACCCCGACATATGTACAATTAGCAGCTCAGCAGACAAGGTCGTCATGGCTTCATTCGTGATTGTACATATGTTGTGCATTTGAAATTGGGCTGAGTAGAAAATTATACTGATGTGCAAATAGTACGTCCACAGACATGCCTGAACACAAGTCCGAATGGTTATGAAAAATTTGAGTAGTTAATTTGGTAGCATAGTTGTTGAAGAATATACCAACTGGTGGTTGTCAGAGTTGATCAATATATAGGCCATTTGGTCGATCGATCAGCTAGTTGGATCTACTACTATCTACAGTACTATATACTGTACATATGAACATTACATTGACAAGACAACAAAGTGAGATCGACGGAGTTTTGTAATCTTTTGGTCAAAAAAAAAAGAAAGATGAAGTTGCAATCGAACTAGCTGTTTTAGGTGTGATAGCTAGTAGTACTATCTAGCTAGCGATCGAGTAAAACGGAATTAAGAAACGACTAAGGTAGCTAGAGTCACCGTACTGTGTTATCACTGTTTGCATTTGTCCCTCAGTGCAAGAGAGAGCTAAAACAAACTTGCGGCCAGCGTTGCTTGAAGAGTTGGACCAAAACTGTGCGTGCGTGTGCGAATCCGCGACGGATGTGTAGCCATGGACCTGTCGGAGTTAGCGCGGCGCCCAGCGCGCACGCCACGAGATCGAGACACAAAACGAGAGGTATCCGTGCTGTACCTGGTGGTACGTCCGGCCATGCGCTCATGCGTCTCTCAGGCGCAGATATATAACGACGTACCAAACGTACGATCGATGCGCCGGCGAACACCAACGCGACTGCGCGAGCAAGCGGATTTTGCTGGTTCGAGGTGTACATGTGTGTGTGTCGCGCGCATCGCGGCCGTCCAGTGCGCCTCGGCGGGGACGCGTGGGCTGCCACCTCGACGAGCGGGCGGCGGCCGTCGCTGTCGCGACCGCCGCCCCGGCCATTGACTTCTCCCCCGGGGGTCGACACGGATAGCTTCGCCTAGCTGGCTAGCTGCGATGTACTAGCCCCTTTTGTGGACGACTAGACGTGGTTCTTGTGTACAGTACGTACTATAGCGGACTAGATGTCCTACTATTGGTAGTGTTCTCATCGAAGGTTTGTTCGTTAGCCTGCATTCCCACGCTGTGTGCGCACGGAACCGAAACGATTTATTAGCGCGTGATTAATTAAGTATTAGTTAATTTTTTTAAAAATGGATTAATTTGATTTTTTAAGCAACTTTTGTATAGAAACTTTTTGCAAAAAATACACCGTTTAGTAGTTTGAAAAGCGTGCGCAAAGAAGTGGTGAGTTGGAAAGATGAGGTGAAGAACTAAGCCATAGTTACACTATTAATTACGCGTTAATTTCAGCGGTTGACAAAATTGACAAATATATGTCACTTCACTTATAGGACTATAAATTAATTACCATAATTGTCATGTTCAACAGTGGATACATAAACAAAATTGATTAATCGACAACTTCCTTGAGTATCAACTTGTACCAGTAACTGAAGGTACTATTTGTATCCAACTATTCATTTGAAAGAGGTGAGATTAATTGACACAGGTCGGTTATTTTTATGGTGAGCAATTTTAATATCTTTAAAAAGATATGGAGAGGTACCGTATTTTTTAATATAAAAATATGATATCTTTAAATACTAATATTAAAAATTTTAATGTAAAATGTTAGTATCTTAAGATATTTAAGATTAAAAATGATAAAATTTTCTTTTATAATAGTCGGGGCAACTTAACATATGTGGCACATGTGTGTTCAACATGTGACACATGTATCTTCTCACACCATCTTCCACATCTTACCCCTGCGGCGCTAGATTGTGGCCTCTTTTGCACTGGGAAAGCATGTCATCATCATTAACATGGATATATAGGAGCTTGCCAAATGGCCAGATCTCTGACATCACGAATGGGATCATTAAGCAACGACAGGACCATTTGGGAATCTCCATTTCCATCAATAGGAGCTCGCCAAGCAGTGGCCAAAAATATATCACCATAACTTAGGAAAGTCGTTGCCACAAAAGTATACGTTTATATCTTGAAATTTTTATTATCTTTAAAAAAAATATCTCAAGGTATTAATATTTTACATTAAAACTTTTAACACCTTGAAATACCTAATATCCAGAGGTATCACATTTTTATATTTAAAAAATACGATACCTCTCGATACTTTTTCAAAGATGATAAAATTGCTCTTATATCTTAGACTGACTTATGACTTAGTTGGTAACGTTATACGTGCGAGAGTAGAGACTAGAGAGAGTGGAGGAGGAGACAAGAGAGAGGGGAAGGGAGCGGAGCCATTGGTAAGGACAGGAGCCTATCGAAGGCACAAGAAAGAGCGAACGGGAGAGTGGATTGTTTATCACTAGAATCTAGATCGATAGGAATGAGACTTTTTCCCACGCAAAGGCCAATGCAAAAACAACAAAATGCTCATATGCTCTAGCACCTGGATGGTGGAGCAATATCAAGAGATACAAAGTATTGGTAGTTGTTGGTTATGACTTGATAAATAATTTTAATTTCTTCTGCCTCTCTTCTCAAAAGTGATAAAATTTGTCATCTTTAAAAATGGATTTGATGGTCTTATAACCCTGTAAAGAGTTTTGCCGATTCTTATATTACAAAGTGATCTGATCCACGTGCAATTGTATTCTCTCCTTGATTGAAAGAGTAAGCTCATACGCAATGACGAAGCCAAAAATTTAACCCTTTCAGGTCAACCTACGTACAAAATTCTTCCACAAATATATCCTTCGTTCCACAAATATATCCTTCGTTGTAAACACCTGCTAGTACTGGTATTCAATATGTTCTCATTTGTTCTCAGAAGAATTAAAGACATCCTCGACAGTCCGGCCAGCTGCGGCCATATATCGCTCCTCATGCAGAATCACAGAAAGAAACCTCTTCGGAATGCATTTATGCTGCCCATGCATGCGCGAGACACCCGTCACGCTACTCGTAGCATGACGTACGTGTGAGAGGCAGGCACGACGAGGTTTGACTCGAACAGGACGCACTCTGCTCTCTCCCTGCGGATCCGCAGGGAAGGCGGGAGCCTGCCAATCTGCCGTGCGTCGCAGCGCGCGCGGCTCCTTTGACCTGCATGCTGCGCGACTGCGCGAGGGCAGGGGAGAGGAGAGGAAGAAAACGGCCAAACACCGCCCGCCCGCCCGCCCGCCACGAGTGCGAGACGCCCTGCGCCGGAGTAAATACCGTAAACGTACAGCACGGCCAACCCGTGGGTGCAAAGCTGCCGCTGCCGCTCCTGCTCCTGCCCGCCGCGCGGCGACTTTTGTGGGGTTTTGGCCCGTGACGCGTCGGGATCAATCTGCCCCCGGGTTTCCAAGCTCCCGGGTCGACCATGACAACGGCCGCTCCGGTCGATCGAAATCACCTCGCGCGCGGGTGGCCGTACACGCACGGCACGCCCACGTGGGAACGGCGCGCCGCCCCCGTCCCAAGTCGAAGCCCGAGATTGTGGGGCGCGAAAAAGTTGTCTTTTGTCTGGTCCCGGGCAATCGATCGGTACTATACTAGTAGTGGAGTAGCAGATCCGATTTGACTGTGCGCCGAGGTCTCCGTATGTGCATGTAGACGTGTAGAGTTGTACGCTGCTGACTGCTGTTGCGTTTGGGCCCAATATCACTACTACAGAAAAAGGCTTTCTGGACGAGGCCCCCAACCGTTTCCAGGCGGGCATAAGTGGCCGCGCCTGGAAAAACCGGTCCCGAGGGGGCCGGCTGTTGAACCGCACGCGATAATAAGTTATCCCGTGCGGTCGGCTTAAGCCGACCGCACGGGATAACTCATTATCGCGTGCGGCTTCCTTAAGCCGACCGCACGAGATAAGATTATCCCGTGCGGTCCGCTTAAGAACCCGCACGGGATAATGCTTATCCCGTGCGGTCCTCTTAAGAACCCGCACGGGATAATGATTATCCCGTGCGGTTCGTTAGGTGAACCGCACGCGATGATGCACTATAAAACAGCTCCCACCCCCCGACAGTGCCATTTGAACTTGGTGTTTCTCTCTCCAAAAAAATGCAATTATAGGGGGAAGGTTTTCAACTTGTATTCTTCAATTGGAATCAATACAAAAGGTACCATGTTTGATCTTCTCTTCCATTTGCTTCCACTTTTAAAAGNTATGTCATATATATATATATATACTTGTGAATTTGTGAGATGTATATATGTGCAATTCGGTCAAAACAAGTCGAAAGCCCCTTATTTTTGAATTTGTGAATTTGTGAGATATATATATGTGAGAGATTTATATTTGTGAGATATATATATGTGAGATATATTTTTGAGATGTATATATGTGCAATTAGGTCAAAACAAGTCCAAAGCCCCTTATTTTTGAATTTGTGAATTTGTGAGATATATATATGTGAGAAGCACAAGTAATATACAAATTTGGAATATGTTTGGATGTTCGTTATTACTTCATAACCAAATTTGTAAATTTGGATGTTCGTCATTACTTCGTAAGTAAATTTGTAAATTTGGATGTTCGTCATTACTTCCTAAGTACATTTCGAAATTTGTAAATTTCGATGTTCGTTGTTGGTGTAAAAAGTCAAATATGTTGTACTAACCCATCTTCTGCTCCCTTCGTTCCATATTATAAGTCGCCTTGATTTTTTTCTAAACAAACTTTGAGTTTGATCAAATTTATAAAAAAAATATGGTAAAATTTAAAATAACAAATTAGTTTCATTAAATCTAACATTAAATATATTTTGATACTTCATATTTGCTTTGTGTTGAAAATACTACTATGTTTCTTTTTTTATATTTGGTTAAACATAAAAAAGTTTGACTAAAAAAAGTCATAAGACTTATAATATGAAATGGAGGGGTTAGTTGTGAATGCTCTAAAAAATATTTCGTTTAAAAATATACAAATTATATGGGTAGATTCTTCCTTACAATACTTTTACAATATTGTTTGGTATTATCGTTATACTTCCATTCCAAAATATAAACATTTGTGCATTCGTAATTTGTACCAAAATATAAACATTTGTAGATTCAAAATTTGTACCACAATAAAACCCCACCATTTGTTATAAGGAACCGATTCCAATGAACGAGATATACATTTTCAGTCAATCATGTGCTTAGGAGGAGAATTAAGCAATTCAAAGCAATCGAGGTGATAAAAAGGGGATCTTTTTTCTTAACCAGCTAAACAGCTAAACAACCTAGAAATGCTTATATTTTAGAATGAATGGAGTAACATAAAAATAATGGTCAAAATTACACATGAAAAGACCAAATAAAGTCAACAATACCATCTATCTAGGTTTGGAAGTAGTAATAGTTAGCTGCCAGCGAGACACCTGCTAGCACTCTATGGAAAATTTGTTGAATTATAAAGAAATTATGCTTTCTTCCCATCAGATTTACCTTCTGAACCCTTTAAATCAGCATAAAAAAATACAGCCTTATGTATTCCACATGTACGACTTTTGGGAGCTTACAATTGGTCTTACTCATTTGTTTTTTCGTCAATGTGAAAGATGTCGAACGACAAGGTTCCATCGAACGCCCCAGTAGCGCCTGAAGAAGGCAAAGCTTGTACTGAAGAAGGCAAAGCTCCTCAGATTTCCGGTAGCAACAAGGAGGCTGACGCTTCTAGTGAAGAAACGTGGCGAACACCAAGTGACCCGATGGAAGTAATACAAGTCGCTCCTCGCGATGATGATCCGGACTACATACCTATGGAACAGGCCGTAAGTGTTGAACATCGTTAGCCATATATTAATTCGTACGTAAATACCAAATCTGCCTAATGATATAGAGAGCGACTTATGTTCTGCAGATGGAAGTCCGACGCCGCTCGAAACGTAAGGCCGGGAGGACTCGCAGATCGGAAGAAGTTGAAATGGACACTGCTACGTCTGCCCCGGATCGTACGGATACATCTGCGAGTGCAGGCGGGAGTGGAAAAAGAAGACGTGGTGAGAGAAGCAAGAACAAATTACCAAAGGAAACATACAACGTGATTGCTGTCGATCAGGATGGGAAACCCGTCGAGCCATCGATTGTGAGGTCCAGGTTCAGCAACACCTGTGGCACTCTAGTCAGGACACGTTGTCCAATCAATGTTAAGTTATGGGAAAAGGTGGCTCCGGCCGCATACGCAAATGGTGATCTTCACAGACCTTTTCGCGCATACGGCCCGGCCAACCGTATGCGAAGATCGAATCCGCCCGTCTGCAAAAATCCTTTCTGTAGTAGTGGAACATGCCGGCTTTGATATCCAGTACTTGTGCACCTCGCCGTGCGCGCGCTTGCCCAATATCCTTGCAGCGAGAGCGAACGCCGGCGTCTTGGCGATCCCCTCGAGGCCGCGCATGTCGTCAACCAAGTGCCGCGCTGATCACGGCGTGTCGGCGCTGGTCATGGGTTCGCGTAGACGACGCGGTCGGCCGCGACGCTGAGCGCTAGCACGGCCTCCATCTCGGCGCGGTCGAAGCCCGCGCGGCAACCAGTGCCTGGTTGGGATTGCACTTGACGGCGTACTGGGGCCGAACGGCCAGGAGATTTTCAGTTTGTTTTTTCAGTCAAAACCTGCATGTGTACGTCTCTCAGGTTGTTAGGCGTGCACTTGGGATTCTTCTGGGCAGAGACTTGCTGCGTTCTCGTCGTGCCCAGTCGTAGCATAAACTTCGGTAGATTGCATGCATTCGTGGACGTGGGATGGCGCGTCTAGATCGGATCTTGGCAGAGTAATCGGGGTGGTTTAGTTGTAATCCTTACATATAATAAGAGGAAGAAGAAAACAGAAAAGCTGCGGCAACATTTGAGCAGCACCAAAATACTGTGTCTCGAGTTCCTCTGAATGTTGCTAATTCCTCTGCATCCTCTGCTCCCTTCTGAAACTTGCCGGATTGGCAACAGTGCTTCACAGCGTGATCGCGAGTGCTCCGGCAAGCTGCTATTCCGAGTCGCCGGCTGACATTTGGTATCAGAGCCATGTCGGCTCCGACGCCGCATGTGTCGAGGAGTCCTCCACATCGCCAGCATCGCAATTCTCCATTTCCTCCTCCACGCCGTGGACGCCGCCGCGACGGCGGTGACCGTGAGCTGGTTGTCCGACATGTTGCAAAGGAGGTCGGTGGCTCAGCGAGCTACCCGACATTGACGAAGACGAACTACCCCGACTGGGCGTTGATGATGTGTGTTATGCTTCAGGCAAGGGGACTCTGGGACGTCGTCAAACACGGTGGCGCCGAGTTCCAAGAAGACAGGATGGCAGCCTGGAGGCCATCCTCCGTGCCGTCCCCGCAGAGATGATTTCCACTCTTGCCGTCAAGGCAACGATGAAGGAAGCATGGGACGCCATCACCGCCATGCGCGTCGGTATGGACAGAGTGCGCAAGGCGAATGCGCAGCCAGTACGAGACGATCGCATCCACAGACGGCGAATCGGTCGATGACTTTGCCATAAGGCTCAACAGCCTGGTGAACCAACTAGCCACCCTCGGCGACCCTGAGCCGCCGGACAAGGTGGTCGAGCGCTTCCTCCGTGCGGCACAACCCAACCCCAGGTTTTCTCATATTGTCTTATCAATTGAAACTCTGCTAGACCTATCTACATTAATCGTGGCGGACATCTCCGGCCGGCTCTAGACCGCCGAAGACAGCGCCCCCGCCACTGGTCCTCCTGATGGCGCAGACGTGTGCGCTCGTCGTCAGCTCGACGAGGTTCACCTCCAGCGTGAAGGGGAGGCACGTGATGACGTGTGGTACCTGGACATCTTCACCGAGCTGGACACTGGCATCACCGGCTCTGTCAAGTTTGGCGACGGATCGCACGTTGCCATTGAGGGACGGGTGACCGTTCTGTTCGAGTGTCGCGGGGAGGAGCACCGCGCGCTGACGGATGTGTATTATATTCCCCGTCTCTGTAGCAACATTGTCAGCATCGGCCAGCTGGATGAGAGTCGTTGCCAGGTGCTGATCGAGGATGGGGTGCTGCGCCTGTGGGATCGCCAGCGCCACCTGCTGGCCAAGGTAACTCGTGGCCGTAATTGTCTTTATGTGCTCCCTCTGAATTTGGTGCAGCCCGTGTGTCTATCGGTGAGACTCGACAACGAGGCCTGGTTATGGCACGCCCGGTTCGGGCACCTGAACTTCGAGGCACTGCGCAAGCTCGCGCGCAGCGGCATGCCCGAAGTCTGGCAGCTCATGCAGGTGTGCGACTGCTGCCTTTTCGACGAAGCAGCGGCGGGCGCCATTTCCCCTGGCGTCAACCTACCGCGCTGAGCAGCCGCTCGGCGTCGTCCACGGTGATCTGTGCGGACCCATCTCGCCCCCAACACATGGCGCCCGGCGCTACTTCTTGCTACTCGTCAACGATGTCAGCCGCTTCATCTTCATGTGGATGGTAAGGATGAGGCGTCGGTGGCCATCAAGCATATCGTGGCGCACCGGCGCGAGCAGAGCTGGAAAGCGGGCACAAGCTCAAAGTGCTTCGCACCGACCGAGGTGGGGAGTTCTCACCTCGACAGACTTCGGCGCCTATTGCATCGAGCTCGGCGTGCAGCGTCAACTAACGGCGCCGTATTCTCCGCAACAAAACGGCGTCGTTGAGCGCCGGAACCAAACAGTTGTGGCCATGGCCCGCAGCTTGCTCAACGCGAAGGGAGTTCCGCCGGCGTTCTGGGGTGAGGCGGTCACCACGGCGGTGTACCTCTTGAACCACTCCCCCACGCGCAGCGTGAGCGGCATGACGCCGTTCGAAGCCTGGCATGGACGACAACCTGACGTCCGGCACCTGCGCACCTTCGGGTGTGTGGCTCATGTGAAGAACACGAAGCCAAACCTCAAGAAGCTCGACGATAGCAGCACCAAGATGGTGTTTATCGGCTACGAGGCAGGGAGCAAAGCGTACCAGGTCTATGATCCGGCAATCGCTTGGTTTTACCCGTAGTGTTTCTGAGCATGCCATGTCTACTCGCGGCGGCAGAGCCAGCTGGCTGCTTGTGGGAGTGTACGTGGACGATTTGATTATCACAGGAAGCAGCACCGATGAAATTGGAAGGTTTAAGGAGGAGATGAAGAAGCTTTTCAAGATGAGTGACCTTGGGCTGCTGTGCTTTTATTTGGGCATTGAAGTGAAGCAGGAGACCGCCTTCATTACAGTGAGCCAGGCGACGTACGCGGGCAAGATCCTGGAGAAGGCGGGCATGGGGGATTGCAACCCGTGCAGCACACCGATGGAGCCAAGGTTCAAATTAAGCGAGACAAGCACATCACCTCCAACCGACGCCACATCCTACCGGAGCATCGTCGGAAGTTTAAGGTACCTATGTCACACAAGGCCTGATCTTGCATATTCTGTTGGGTATATTAGTAGATTCATGGAATCCCCAACGATGGAGCACTGGGCGGCTGTGAAGAAAGTGCTCCGGTATGTGGCTGGGACGCGACACTTTGGGTGCCGGTTCAGCAAGGGGACCGGCGAGCCGAGACTCGTTGGTTTCAGTGATAGCGGCATGGCGGGTGGCATTGACACTCGCAAAAGCACAAGTGGTGTGATGTTCTTCCTCGGTTCCTTGCCGGTGTGTTGGCAATCGCAGAAGCAGAAAGTTGTAGCGCTCTCTTCTTGTGAAGCAGAATACATCGCAGCGACGACGGCGGCCTGTCAAGGTGTGTGGCTGGCAAGGCTGCCTGGTGAGTTGAAGGATCAGAAGGCCACTGCTGCTGTGATCAAGGTGGACAACAAGTCTGCCATCTCCCTCAGCAAAAATCCTGTATTTCACGAGAGGAGCAAACATATTGATACTAGATTTCACTTCATTCGAGAGTGCGTGGAAGAAGGAAGTGTTGAGGTTGAGTTTATTAACACGGAGGGGCAGCTAGCAGATATCTTGACGAAGCCTTTGGGAAGAGTTTAGTTCCAGGAGCTGCGGACTCTGATTGGCATGATAGAAGTAGTTTGATTGCACAAGGCTTAGGGAGTGATTGTTAGAGTAAACCTTGTGCAAGATGCATTTTTCAGTTAGCTGCATGACATGTTTGTTTTTTCAGTCAAAACCTGCATGTGTACGTCTATCAGGTTATTAGGCGTGCACATAGGATTCTTCTAGGCAGAGACTTGCTGCGTTCTCGTCATGCCCAGTCGTAGCATAAACTTGGTAGATCGCATGCACTCGTGGACGGGGGATGGCACGTGAAAGGAACTTGATGTCGTTTAAAGGGAGGATGAATAGGCAATTTAAAATGAAATGCGGAAGCTAAAATAAAACAGGGTTGGATTGTCCGATATCGGGTCGGACAATCTGATGTAGATCGGATTGTCTGAACTGAGATCGGACTATCTGACCTACAGAGCAGCAACACAAGCAAACAACAACCTAAATGATGTAGATCCACCTCACATACAAGTAGATAGGCACAAACAACAACTAAATTAGCGCGGCACAAAACATGGCAACAAGAAGGTAAAGAGGGGGAGGATATCACCGAGGTTTACGCGACGATGTATTTTCCAGAGTTCAAATCCTTGAGGGGACTCTAGTCTCCGTTGAGAAGCTCACAAAGAGCCGGATCTTTTTCAAGCCCATCCTCGTGAGGTTGCACAAATGCACTTCTCCTTACATTAAGAATATCTCTTTTCTTGCGGAGGCGAGATCTGGTCTTTACAAACTTCCCTTGGCCAACCACAAGTAGATCGGTGGACCAAGAGCGACGCCTAGCCATCTAGGAGTACTCAACCTTCAAGAGTAATAAACAACACACAACTCTTGGATAAACCCTAGTGCTCAAGATCAAGAGAAACACACACTAGGCTCCCAAACTCCTAATCCACAACCACAAAGATTCAAGTCACAAAGAACAAGGACGATTTGAGAGAGAGATAGAGAGAGCTCAAAGATCCAAAGCACTTAGCACAAAGCTCAAAGTAACAAGCCACAAAAATTGGAATGAAAAGGCTTATCCTAGAAAAAGGGTTGGTGGGGGTTTATATAGATCCCCCAAAATATGGCCGTTGGAGGGGAATCTTTCAGTGCACGTCGGATAGTCCGATATTTTAAACCTCCAAGGCAACGAGAGACAGAGAACGAAGTTCCATGAAATTTCGGATAGTCTGACCATCGGACAATCCGAAGTCATGTCGGATAGTCCAATGATTTTAGGAGCAACAACTTTATCCTCACACAGAGACTCAAGTTCCATTAAACTTTGGAGTTTTTGGATCATCGGACTATCTGATTAGATCGGATAGTCTGGCCTTGACTTAGGAAAAAAAATTCACTCTAGTGACAAAATTCAATGTAAGACAGAGAGTGAAATTCCAAGAAAAATCAGATAGTTTGATACATCAGACAGTCCAAAATCACATCGAATACTTCGATGTTTTTTAAGCCAACACTCAGTCCAAAAACAGAGAGTGACATTCTGTGAAATTTCGGATTGTTTGAGGATCGGATAGTCCGACATCACATCGGATAGTCTTATTTCAAATCGGATAGTCTGATGTTGCTCAAGTAAAAAGGCAAGAACTTTTTACTCCGATGTCTGATTTCGATGATGTTAGACTCTATGGAAAGCTAGTTCCGTGGGCTATCAAACCCAACATAAAACATGGTCCAAAACCTTCAAGAGATGATGAAAAACTTGCAAATAAACCCGATGTAAGTGTTGTGACATGTAAAACAAACCGGAGTTGACGGTGTTGGCGGTAGGCCGGTGTTGGCAGTGGGGGCAAAGCAGACCGACTAGTTAGGAGGAGGTGGCTAGTGGTACATGGTGGATCTGATGGTGTGAGCTGTCAGAGATGGGGAATAGCACGAGGAAGGCTCACATGCCGCCAGCTTGAGGAAGATGATAGGAAGGGGAGGTGGGAGGGGCTCCCCATTCGGGGAAACCAGTGAGACCGGACAGCGGCACACTAGGGTGGCGGTGGTGGAGGAGGTGCCGATCGTGTTCGGTGCTGGTGATAACTGTCATGACAAGGAGTTGGGAGAGGGAGGGAGAAAGGGGTTGTAGGGTCTGGGTGCCTTTTATGAATTTCAAGGCAATTGGACAGTCTAGAATTCGCATGATTTTAATGGTTGGTACATAGTCCCTATTTTAAACTGATTTTCTAGATGGCATTCAACACAAATTTGGGATGAAATCTTACAGATAATGGACTGTCGGATCCGCACGCAAGATTTGTGGTTGGGCTTCTTCTCTGACTTCGGGAAGCTCCCCCTCTTCTCCAACACCGATGACACCTCTAACTCCTACAGCGGACATACGGATTAGGATTTGGGGTTGGGGTTGGGGTAAGAGAAGGGTTGGGGGAAAGGGAAAGAGGGGATTTTACCCAAGGCTTAGAGGGATTGCCGTGGGCGGCGGAGGACCGGTGGTGCACGGTGGACATGGGCGGGCAATGGGAGACTGGTTAGGAAGCAACGGCCAGTGGTGGCGAATCCGGCCGCGAGGAGCCGCTGGAGACAGTGCGCCAAGGGCACCTCACGCTGCCGGTTTGAGGAGGAAGAGATGAGGGGAGGGGGAGGGGTATGAGGCCGGCCGACAGGCCTCGCCGATGTTGTTCGCGCCTTCCGGCCAAGCCAGGGGCGGCGTGCTGGGTAAGGAAGGCGCGGTGCTGGTGGGCGAGCTCGGGCTTGCTCGCGTGCGTGCGGGGCTGCGGGGAAGAAGGTAGAGGGTTAGGAAAAGGATAATGTTATTGTGCGCACGAATCTTAAAGCATATTTAATGGTCTAAAATTCCAATGATAGGGGATGGAATTTTTGGTCAAGTTGTGTAGTCAGTCCCTATTTTAAAAGGGAGGGAGTAGTAAACACGCCTAATCATTTGTCTCTACCAAAATCTGCTATTACACGCCTAATCCTTTTCTTAGGGGAGGTGATGCAACCGGTGATTCTCGTTGATCGGCAGGGCCGGTGTGATCAAGGCTTGTCGCTCAGCGTGATCGTCAGTGGCATTATTGCATCTCCTCCTGTAGATGGCATTCGTGTTGCATTCCTCGAGGCGCTCGTGGTGAATTCGAAGGACCGGAAGGTGCTTCGCATCTGGCGCGATGCGTGGTGGTCACAGGTAGGGAGACATCACTGGAATAATGCAGAGGATCATCGTCGCGATGGCGGAATTGAAGATCCCTGCACGCGCCACGGCGGGCACGTTCAACGTGCTTGACCTCGGCGAGGTGGCACGGCTTGTATTAGTCGCGTGGTGATTTGGGCTCCTGGCCGTGCAGCCATGCTATGCCGTCAAGTTAAACCCAACCAGCAGCGTTGCTTGGCTCACTTCCAGGGCTCGGCGCGAGCTTCAAATGCCAGTCGTGCCGAGATGGAGCGCTCGGCATCGCGGCCAACCGCGTGTGGTCTACACGAACCTGTGCAAGCTACCTGGAGTACGCGGCGAGCATCAGTGTCGACCTCACCACCTTCGATTTGGAGGAGATCGGCAAGATCTGATCAGGTACGGCTACCCCAAGTGCCGGCTGCTGCTACGGATCAAGATGCCCGACCTACTGCGACGCCAAGATAAACTCGCCGGCCTGCGTTGAGCCGGGATGTATGGCGCTGTTGTCGGTGCTGCGTTCCACGTTCATGCTCGAGGAGCTCTAAGATAAAAGAGAACACAGGAGCATGCACGTCAGCCGGCCGCGGCCGGAGAGCAAGATGATAATTCATGGCGGCTCATTTAAAATTAACCACCTCCATCTTCAATACGCGGCAAAAAATGGAACCTATGAACAACGTACGCTGAATGCGTTCCAGGCCAGTGGATGTCGTCGGGAATTAAAACCTCATTCAGATTACCAGGAATTTCATCGAACACTTGCTAGCAAAGGAGGAAGAGATGGCCTACGCTCCTGGAGAATTAGAGAGAGGAGAATTAGAGAAAGGAGGAAGAGATGGCCCACTTAGAGAGAGGAGAATTAAAGAATTCGTTCAAGGTGGTACCGTACATGGAGCGCCCGGCATGGTTTGGACGACCACTAGTGCCGTTGCTGCATTCCGATTCGGCCGGCGGTGAAAGCGTTGGTGGGCTTGCGGCGTCCGCAACACCCCTGACTAGCATTGCATATGTGCCCTTCCATTCCAGAACTACATGCCGCGCCCAGCGCTGGTGATCGGCTGATCGCCACCCACACTACTACAGAAAGGGGCTTTCTGGACGAGGCCCCCAACCATTTCCAGGCGGGCCATAAGTGGCCGCGCCTGGAAAAACCGGTCCCGAGGGGGCCGGCTGTTGAACCGCACGCGATAATAAGTTATCCCGTGCGGTCGGGTTAAGCCGACCGCACGGGATAACTCATTATCGCGTGCGGCTTCCTTAAGCCGACCGCACGAGATAAGATTATCCCGTGCGATCCGCTTAAGAACCCGCACGGGATAATGCTTATCCCGTGCGGTCCTCTTAAGAACCCGCACGGGATAATGATTATCCCGTGCGGTTCGTTAGATGAACCGCACGCGATGATGCACTATAAAACAGCTCCCACCCCCCGACAGTGTCATTTGAACTTGATGTTTCTCTCTCCAAAAAAATGCAATTATAGGGGGGAAGGTTTTCAACTTGTATTCTTCAATTGGAATCAATACAAAAGGTACCATGTTTGATCTTCTCTTCCATTTGCTTTCACTTTTAAAAGTTTTTATTGGTTTAATGTGAAGATATTTGAATTTATTTTAACTCGGTTTCTCTCTCCAAAAATAGGCATTTTCTTTTGGTAGAGTTAAAATCTTCGATTGAAATCAATATAAAAGGTAATGTGTTCGATCATCTCCTTCATTTGCTTCCGTTTTTGTAAAATTTCATTGGTTGAATGCGAAGATATGTAAATTTGTGCGAATTGGTATTTTGTGCTATATATGTATGTAATTTGTAGGTCAAATATTTTATTTTTTTGATTGAACCATTTTTTGGTAGCTAATATTGTCTCCGTATTATTATTTGTTGTGAATGAGGTTTTAGTTAAAAAGTATGAATTAAGTTTAATTTGTTTATTTAGAAAACACCGGCAATATAATATTAATTAATGCTGTGAATTTTTTAGATGGATCGGACATGGATGTATGAGACACGGAGAACTCATCCGGTGTTCATGAGAGAAGCATCAACATTTATTGACAAGGCTAAGACACACGCTTTGAGAGAGAGTAGGAAGGATATTTTTTGTCCATGCGTGGATTGCAAGAATCAGAAGATGTGGAAAGATCCGGATGTAATCCTGGGACACATAATTCAGCGTGGATTTGTGGAGAAATATACAGTTTGGAGTTATCACGGGGAAGTCGCCCCTCCTGTAGAGATTGGTGATATTTGGTTCGATCAGGCAGAGGATTTTATAATTGATGACATGTCTCGTCAAATGACTGGTGATTTTGGCGGCACTGGTTTTGACGCCGCAGAGGTTGATATTGATCTTGATCTTGAGGATATGTTGCGGCACGCTGAACCAGAGGTCCTAACAGAGAAAGCAAAAGATTTAAATAATTGGGAGGCGTTGCAGAAATCAACGAAAGATCTTTTGTACGATCAATCAAAGGGATGTGACATGCAATATACAGTGTTGCGTTCGGTGCTAGAACTTCTTAGATTGAAGGCCAGGCACGGCTGGTCTGATACTAGTTTTAATGAATTGATGGGTCTCCTTAGAGCTATACTTCCTAAGCCTAACTTGTTGCCAGCTAACACCTACCAAGCCAAGAAACTGATATGTCCATTATCACTTGGTGTGGAAAAGATCCATGCATGTATTAATCACTGTGTACTTTATCGCAATGAATACGCTGACTTGCACAAGTGTCCAACTTGTGGGGCGAGTAGGTACAAAAAGGATAACAGTGCCACCGATAGTGCTGTTGCCGAACCAAATACATTGGTTGAGCCAGGAAAAAAGATTCCGGCCATGGTGATGTGGTACTTGCCAGTGAAAGATCGCATGAAGCGATTGTTCTCGAACCCCGCCGACGCCGAGTTGATGAGATGGCATCAAGAGGGTCGGAAAACAGATGGTATGATTCGACACCCCGCCGATGCTCGACAATGGAGAAACTTTGATTCGAATCATCCAGAATTTGCAAATGATCCGAGAAATGTAAGGTTTGCGTTGAGCACGGATGGAATGAATCCGTTTGGTGATCTAAGCAGCTCGCACAGCACTTGGCCTGTTCTGCTCACCATGTATAACCTTCCGACATGGTTATGTCAGAAGCGAAAGTATATTTTGTTGACTATCCTTATACAAGGGCCAAAACAGCCTGGCATCGATCTAGACGTGTTTCTTGAACCTTTGATGGAGGATATGCAAGAAATGTGGGAAGAGGGTGTACGATTGTTTGATGCGTACCGACAGGAGCATTTTACTCTGCGTGCTATCATATTCGTTACTATAAACGATCTACCAGCAAATTTTTCTCTCTCAGGACAGATTAAAGGAAAGACCGGATGTCTTATATGCCTAGACAACGCATCGTACATATACCTGACCTCGTCAAAAAAGTTAGTTTACATGCGTCATCGTCGTTTCTTACCACAAAAGCATAGGTATCGTGCGATGGCTACCTTTTTTGACAAAACTGTTGAGGAAGGTACTGCCCCCGAAGCAAAGGATGGTTCCACGGTGTTTAAGCTGACAAAAAACATAAAGGTCGTGTTCGGCAAGGGAAAGACAGCTTTAGGCAAGAGGAAGAAAGAAGTGGTAGAAAACACGCTGCCCTTCAAGAAACATTCAATCTTTTTCAAGTACCTGACGTATTGGAAAGACCTGGAGATTCGCCATGCCATCGATGTCATGCACCTCGAGAAGAACGTGTTCGACAGCACCATCGGGACTTTACTTGACATCCCAAGTAAAACAAAGGATGGGTTGAAGTCACGTAACGACCTGGTCAATTTGGGCATAAGGAAAGATCTCCACCCGATAGAGCTAACGAATGGTAAGATTGAGATTCCACCGGCATGCTACTCAATGTCACCAGAAGAGAAAAAAGCTTTCTGTCAATGTCTTCGTGGATTAAAAGTGCCGACTGGATTCTCATCGAATATCCGGAAACTAGTATCAATGAAAGATTTGTCGATTTCTGGATACAACGCTCACGACTGTCATAAGATGCTTACGGTATTCCTCCCTATCGCTATAAGGGCGGTGAAACCAGTGCACACCAAGGTAGTGATAACAAAGCTATGCTATTTTTTTAATCGAGTTTCACAGAAAGTTTTTGATCCAGAAGAATTAGGACCCCTTCAGAAATTCGCAGTCGAGACCGCTTGCCAGCTAGAGATGTTTTTTCCTCCATCGTACTGGGACATGATGGAACATCTCATTGTTCACATTGTCCCTCAAATTATTGAACTTGGTCCTCTATACCTACATCAAATGTGGGCGTACGAGCGATACATGACCGTTCTGAAAGGGTATGTCCGTAATCGTGCTCATCCGGAGGGCTCGATGATAGAGGGTTACACAACTGAGGAGGTTGTCGAGTGTTGCCTAGATTATATGAGCGATGCCAACCCCATTGGGATACCGGTGCCTCGACATGATGGAAGGTTATCTGGGAAGGGTACTGTGGGAAGAAAATGCTTCTACGACAACGATTACAAAGCGGTATCAGATGCACACAGCAATGTTCTTCAACAACTCGCCATCGTTGCGCCCTACATTAAGCAACACACTTCCGATATCAGAGCATGCAATCCTGGGCGATCCGACGGTTGGGTTTCGAAAGAACAGAAGAACACGTTTCCCCAGTGGCTGAAGGATCAAAAGCTACCGTGTGGAGATTCAATCGAGGAAAAAACGATAGAAAGACTTGCAGCTGGCCCAACAAGCCTTGTGACCTCATGGCAAGGGTATGATATCGGAGGATATTCTTTTTACACAAACAGCAAAGATAGGAAAAGCTCAGCGCAGAACAGTGGGGTTCGTGTCGTAGCGTTGGACGCAACAGGGCAGAACAAGTCTTACTACGAGATCATACAAGAAATATGGGAACTTGACTACGGTTTAAATATTCAGATTCCTGTTCTCAGATGCCAATGGGTGAAAGACAGCATGGTAGATAAATTTGGATTTACGTGTGCTAAACGGAGTAAAATTGGACACAAGGATGATCCATGGGTCCTTGCCGAGCGTGTTGCACAGGTTTTTTACGTGAAGGATCCTTCCGATGAAAAGATGGACATTATTGTACCGGGCAACCAACACATCATTGGTATTGACAACATTCAAAACGCACGCGATTATAATCAATACGATGCCATTGAGTTATTCACAGATCTTCCTACGCGGATGAAACACATTGAGAGTGTCCTCGACGAATCAAAGTTTGCATCCGTGCGGAAGGATGTTAATCCAAAAATTATGAAACGTTAGTTTGTTTTTCGTGTACAATATGTTTTTGCTAGCGAATGTATCAAACTTAATTATGGTATTACGACTGAATGTATATAAGTATATCGAACTTATGGTATTTCTGTGTATGATCAATATGTTAATTAATCAATTGATATATTAATAATTGTTTGATTTATTTACATTTATTTGTTTTTTTTACATTGATATATTAATATTTGAACTGATATTTTTTTAGGTTTATAATTTCACGTGGAATAATTAATAAATGGAATAGTATTTACATTAATTAATAAAATTAATATGTGCATTGATATTTTTTATCTCTATTATTTTACATGGAGTAATTAATAAATGGAACAATTAATATGTTAGTTAATAAAATTGTATGTACATGTACATATTACTAAAATTAATATGTGCATTGATATTTTTATAAATATAAGGGCGGCGATTATCCCGTGCGGGCGGCGTAAGCGCCCGCACGGAAAGACCATTTTTCCATGCGGGCCGTTTAATCCGCCCGCACGGAAAGACAGTCTTTCCGTGCGGGCGGCTTAAACGGCCCGCACGGAAAAATGGTCTTTCCGTGCGGGCGCTTACGCCGCTCGCACGGGATAATCGCCGCCTATATATAGGTGCGCGGGCTCCAGAAATTTCTAAGTCCCAGGAGAAACCCTAACTCGTGCCGCCAGGCTGCCCAAATTTTTTTCCTCCGATCTCACGCCGACCGCCGACCGCTAACCGCCGCTAGCCACCCATCCCCGCGCCGCCCTTCCCCGTGCGTCCATCTCTCTCTCTCTCTCCGCCGGACGCCGGCGCCGCCTCAAGACCTCGAGCGCAGCTCCCCGACGCCGCCGGCCTCACCGCGCGCCGCCGAGCGTCGACCGCCGCCGGATCCCTGCCGACTCCGCCTCCCACCGCCCCGCGCGACCGCCTCACCGCGCGCCGCCGAGCGTCGACCGCCGCCGGAATCCCTGCCGACTCGATCCGCCTCCACCACCCATCCCGCCGCCCTTCCCCGTGCGCCCATCTCTCTCTCTCTCTCCGCCGGACGCCGGCGCCGCCTCAAGACCTCGAGCGCAGCTCCTCGACGCCGCCGGCCTCACCGCGCGCCGCCGAGCGTCGACCGCCGCCGGATCCCTGCCGACTCCGCCTCCCACCGCCCCGCGCGACCGCCTCACCGCGCGCCGCCGAGCGTCGACCGCCGCCGGATCCCTGCCGACCCGCCCGCCCTCTAACTATCAAAAGTCATTCCCCAAAATATGTAAATCAATTATTACCATGCAATATTTGGTTTTTTATTTCTTGCTAAAAGTATTTGGATAAGTTTTTTTTATCTCTATTTAGAGCATGATTGCTGCTCTGTACTCCTCCACCCCCCCCCCCCAAATTATAATTCTGTAATAGAGAGGGATAAATTAGTAGGGAAAAATGAAATAGATAATGAGGAATGGTTGAGAAGGGTAGTTGGAGATAAAATGGAAAAAAAATTGAATAGGAGATGAACGGTGGGATATGTAGTACTATGGGATGGAAATCTTTTGTGGGTAAAGTTTGAATTCTATAATTGTTTTTTTTTACGGATACAGTAGTACCATAGTAAACTAAAATTTGAAATTTACAAATAAAATTTTAAAATTCCTTCATAATTATAGTTGCAAACAAAATATTATTTCATTAGAGAAACCAGAAAAGTGTAGTTTATTTATGTATATATGTATAATATACTTTAATATATATTTAGCATTTTTTAATATATGTATGATTTTAGCATTTTTTAATATACATAATATTTGTATTATACATAATATTAGCATTGTTTGTAAATATATGTATAATAATGTGATGTTTGTAAATTAGATGTTTATTTATGTATATATGTATAATATACTTTAATATATATTTAGCATTTTTTAATATATGTATGATTTTAGCATTTTTTAATATACATAATATTTGTATTATACATAATATTAGCATTGTTTGTAAATATATGTATAATAATGTGATGTTTGTAAATTAGATGTTTATTTATGTATATATGTATAATATACTTTAATTATTAATATATGTATTAATTAAGCCATTTCATAATATATACATAATTAGATGTTTATTTATGTATATATGTATAATATACTTTAATATATATTTAGCATTTTTTAATATATGTATGATTTTAGCATTTTTTAATATACATAATATTTGTATTATACATAATATTAGCATTGTTTGTAAATATATGTATAATAATGTGATGTTTGTAAATTAGATGTTTATTTATGTATATATGTATAATATACTTTAATATATATTTAGCATTTTTTAATATATGTATGATTTTAGCATTTTTTAATATACATAATATTTGTATTATACATAATATTAGCATTGTTTGTAAATATATGTATAATATATGTGATGTTTTAAATTTTGCTCCAAATTTTAATACTCTAAAAATGTTAATATTATGTATAATATTTCTTCCGCCTGGTATTTTAGTTAAAATAAGTTGATAATAAAATTAATTGTGTTACGACCAACCGTAGATCAAATGTCGACCGAGAAAGCTCCCTCCGATGCACCCAACGTCGAACCAACGCAAGAGGTTTCGAGCGAAGGCACATGGCAGACACCAAGTGATCCGATGTGCCATGTCGAAGTTACGCCAGCACCACCGGTTGAAGAAGACCCTGACTACATCCCTATGGAGGAAGCAGTAAGTCGAGTTGTAGTGTTATAACCTAAGCCGTCTCACTCTCGGTCGCGTTTAACTTTTTCTGATGTACGAGCAGATGAAAACAAGACGCCACACAAAAAGAAAGGCTGCCAAGTCTGCCGTAATAGCCGAAGCCGAGACGGACACGGCAATGTCCGGTCCGGTAGAAACCGACACCGGAGAAACGTCCGGTCAAAAGAGAAGACGTGCTAAGAGAAGTAAGACACAAACCCCCAAGGAGACATACTACATCACCTCTTTGAACCAGGATGGGAAACCAGTAGAGCCCAAGGTAGCAATGACTAAATTCAGCACCACCTGCGGTGTGGTGGCCAGAACGCATGGCCTTTTGAATGTAGATTCCTGGGAGCAGGTGGATGACAACATGAAGAACTTCATGTGGAACGAGTTACAGAAGTGGCTTGTCTATCCGCCTGGTTCAGAGGCTATGGGAAAAGAATTTGCCCTAAAAACGATGGCGCATCGGTGGAGGCAGTGGAAATCGGACTTGAACACTCACTACGTGCAACAGAACAAGACTCCATTCGCCGACTACGGTGGTATTACGCCCGCCGAATGGGACACCTTTGTGGCAAAGATGACTAGCCCGGAAGCCTTAGCGCGGAGGAAAAAGATGTCCGATCTAGCTAAAAGGAACAAATACCCGCACCGGTTGGGCTCGAGCGGCTACGATGGTCACGTAGAGAAGTGGCGAGCAACTGAAGAGAAGTTTGCCGCCCAAGGCAAGCCCCTGCTTGTAGATGCCCTAAAGGAAAGAAGCAAAAACTGGGTTTGGGCACGGAGTACAGGGCAAGTCACCGATGCGGGAGAGATCCAGTTCGAGGATCCGGATATCGAGCGTGTGACCAGTAGTCTTAAGGACATTGCGGAAAAAGAGAAAACAGGGGAATTCATTGCCAAGAGAGAACATGATCAACTAACAGCTGCATTAGGCAACCCTGAACATTCCGGACGAGTAAGGGGCCTATCGTCAAGGACGAGCTGGAAGGAAGGGTTTCCGGAGGAAGCTAAGGGTTATAAGAAACGGGACAGGTACAAACAGAAATTGGAAGAGAGGATAGCAAAACAAGTTGAACAACATTTCTACTCTCTTGTTGCTCAAAATCGTCAAGCCTTCCCGCACTTGTTCCAGCAATCCGAAGAACCCACAGTACAGGTGCCAAGCAGTGTCGGGTCAGTGGACACCGCACCTTATCCAGTAGACAACATAACTGGCTCGACGCCGTGCAGCCTGCTCGTGCCGATAGGAAGGGCCGGGAAGACAAAGGAGGTGGGTACAGGGCTTGCGATACCAGGGCGCCAAATTCAGAACACGCTAATCCCTGAAGAATATGCAAGGGTCCAAGTGGCCAAGGTGCATGCAGAGCATACCAGTTTAGAGATAGATATTCCAACACCGGACGGGATACAATTGCTTGGGGATGCGGTGAATCAGTTGATACTATGGCATCGACGAGATATACTGCTGGTCGGTCCATCGCCTTCAACCCCACGCCCGCCGGCTCCAAAGATAGCTGCTGCGCCTGCACCACCTTCTCCACCAGGGCAAGATTCGCCAACTAATAGGCCTGCCTCCCCACATCCCTCCTCCCCTAATCCTTTAGGTCCAGGTTCACCACATCTATCAGCCCCTGAAGTCCAAGCAGAACAACCTCCTCTAACACCACAGTCTGCATTGGCGCTACCTGAAAGGCCTCTTATGAGAAGCGCAAGTCTTCCAAGTCCGACCAAGCTTGAACCTCGTCGGCTTATCCCGACAATGATTAGGTCAACTTATGATAAGGAAAAAATGGCCGTATACGAGGAAAGGTTAGTATTCCAGGCTTTCAGGGGGAGAGCGTCGACTGACAAGAAGCAGGATGAAACTCCACATTTGTCGGATTCACAAAAATCGGTGAAAAATCAAATGGAGGACCTGCAAAACTGGACTTCCGACGAGGTGCCAACAAAGTACGTGCACGGGAAGTCGTTCCTGCCCCCGAAGCTCATGGAAGGCCTGCCTTGGGAAATGAGGCTGATGCATGACTGGTATCTGAAGGCATCTAAAAAAGGCCTGGGCATGATTACTGTGAAGGTCCCGGATAACGCTTTCACCAGTGGCCCAAATGGGATGTTGGTAATCGATTTCAACGACCTTCACGCATTATTCAAGCTGGACAAAATGGATATAAATCTCGTTGCTGCATTTTGCCTGTAAGTCATTCGTAATTAATGTCATATATTAATTCATTTGCTAACTAACTTCTGATAAATTACCCGCTTTATTACTAAGGATGCAATTCCACGCCGCTGAAAAGGCCAACCATCCAGTAGGATACATAAACCCAACAAGGGTTTGCTGGACGGAACACACGGTGAATATTCGTGCAGATTCCGCTGAGCTCAAAGGTAAAACGACGTCCGAGAAAAAAGAGGTCGTCGAAAAAATGCACAAGAAAAAGATGGTCGGCGTAGCACTGTACTTGGGCAGAGCGATGGTTGCGCACAAAGACAAAACTGTCCTCTTCGTCCCTTACGCGCTGCGGTACGTTATGATTCTTCTGTAGTACTTATGTTTTAGTACGATATCACATACAACTAACATATCTTCTTTGCAGCGATCATTACATACTTTTTCTGATATATCCACGGGACCACCTGGCCGTAGTGCTGGATCCGGCGCACTATGGCGAGGAAACATTTACAGAGTTTCTCGTTATATTAAATTTGTAAGTCCTGTTATGCACCATTTACTAAATGTTGGCTATTGTACTCTCGAATACACATAATTGACTCAAATAATTGTTTTGTCTTTATAGAGCACACAGATATTACGTAGACCACGGTGGACCAATCAATAATCCACAAAAGAAGAAGCTTCTCGTGAAGACAAGATGGCCGGTAATTATATGTCTCTTGTTCCGACATTTCTTACATATACTTGTTTCACTCAAAATATTGAAGTATACAATTTTTTTCAACATAGTGTTTTAAGCAACCACCACAGACTAATTTATGCGGATACTACGTATGCGAGATGCTTAGACTCAACGGGAGATACACTACAAAGTTTGAAGAAGTAAGTCGAGAGAAAATATCTTTTCACACATTATAAGATCTTTTATAACTTTCCTAACTATAACAATGTGTATTCCTTCTGAAACAGATCCCGTCCGTTCCAGTTGTAGCGAACCGGTTCGACGATCGAACCATACTAAACTTGTGTGCAGATATTTGCCGCTTCATCCGCCGCGATGTCTGCAACCATTTGGGCGATTTCTACGATCCGGAGAGCCAGCTTGCGACGGAGGATACCTTCAAACGACTTAGAGAGTGGGAAAAAGAACATATGTATAGTAGCTAGCTAGTACAAATATTTCTAATTAAGGATATATTTTATGTGGTTTTTTAAACTTCTGTAAATTGCGAGACGCGATGATACGTATATTATATACATATGTGATGCATGCGTACAAATTTAATATCTTAATTCCATGAAAAAATAATTAATTACGTTCAATATTCTTAATACGAGCCATGTGTATGTATACTATTACTGAGAGTGAGAGAGACGGAGAGAGAGAGGGGAGAGATAAGGTAATATATTCACATAAAATAATAAACCAACATATAAAATACTATTTTATATGCACATAAAAAAATGGGTAGATCGCTTATCCCGTGCGGTCGCGTTAAGTGGACCGCACGGAATAAGCGAATGCCGTGCGGTCCACTTAACGCGACCGCACGGGAAGATCGCTTATCCCGTGCGGTCTGCTTAAGCGGCCCGCACGGGATAATGGATCTTCCCGTGCGGTTGGGCCGACCGCACGCGAAAATGGTTTTTTCCCAGACCTTTTCGCGCGTGCGGACAGGCCTTCCGCACGGAAAGGTGCCTTTCGGCCCGCACGGAAAGGCTCCGTCGTCCACACGGGCTCGATCGGCGAAGCTCCCGCGATACGCCGATTGGATGGAGAATACTACGACGACGTACGACGTTAATCTCCTCTCCGGCGACTTTCGCCATCCTGACGATGACTGGACAGGGGCGAGATATAATAAATACGGACCGACGTGATGTTACTATACGCGGATGCTAGGGGTGTGTTCTTCATCGACATGTAATGATGTAAAAGGTCTTTCTAAGTTTCAAACCGATAAATCAACGAGTATATACTCCGTACTTTCCTTTTTTCCTTACCCTTAAAATGACCGGTTCACTTGATATATATACATGCATGGCTTCACATGTGCACGATGAGTCGACAAGACAGTCACGACGATAGTGATTAGAGGATGAGGCACGTGCAATGTGTGCGCGCAAGATCTGAAAAGAAGCAACTTCTCCAACTCCTACTACTACTAGGAAACACGAAATGCCTTTTTGGGTCGATCGGTCGGTCTTCGAGCATCTGAAAAAAAAAAAACCCTATCCAGAGCGACATAGACGTGGGCTACGGGCATGTTTCATTCCCTGGCCATCAGACTTGTGTTGTCCTGTTGTTCTATGAGGTTTGAGTCACATGTGGATCGAGATGAGGACCTGTCTTAATTAGCTAGTGGAGAATCTTAGAAAAGGAGGCGAGACAAAATATCAGTATACAGTGGATGCTGCTGTGATAAATCGTAGTGCGAGCAGGATTTTTCTCTGGTACGCCTTTTGAATTTGATCTGCCTTTTATAGGCATATTCAAACTAGAGAAAGGGATTGCCAATTTAATTTCCATATATCCTGAGAGAGATTGTGTACTGATCGATCGTAACGTATTTGATGTAGATAGAACTATAGAACATCAAAAGGTAGTCCCGTACGTTCTGCCCATTTCCTCGTCTGTTTCAGGTTCTTAAAAAAAAGTTTCGGCTTTGATTGGGAAGTGAGATAAATCTCCACGCTAAAAATATTGCGGCTCCTTTTATCTTTTACAGGGAGAGCTGTTGTTCTTTTGAGACCACTGAATAGTGAGTGAGTTAATTGAGATCATATCTACTAATCTAAAGCTGATAGGTTTCTGTCAGCCTATTAGGCCACTTGGCACATCTAAATTGCTAGATAAATGCGATCATTTTTTAAAAAAAAGAAGAAAAATCTTTGAGAGCATAAACTTCTGGAAGCTTCCAGGTTGCAAGTGATCCCAAATACTCTTCTATCTTTTGCACTACTTTCTTTGCAACATTTCAACAACAACAACAACAACAACAACAAATTCCCATTAAATTCCCAATTAAAGTCAACAAAAAAATATAAATAAAAAATAAATATCCCTTCTATTTCTTTTTGAATTGCTTGAGTAATATGCATGTTGAGAAAATTACCAATAACTTGGAATGATCACATCTAATACATCACATACATATAGCGAGCACTTTTATCTACTTCTCCATGTTGAAGAGGATAAAAGAAAAAAAATGAGTCCAACATTAAATATGTTTGAAGAGAAATTAGACTCTCTACCTTCTATACACCATTAATAAATCTATAGAAAATTATACTAGATATTTAATGTGAAAAATTTTAGAATATGTTTCATAGGAAAAATATTAAGAATTCTGATTCTCGGAAATAATAAGAAACTTCGAAATGTCATAGGAAAATTGGAAACTAAATACCCTTTACTAATTATTTTATATTCTACAGAATTGTTGTATCCTAAAGGAGATCTAGACGTAATGATAACGTATGCAATGTGAAAGAATACCACTAGATCCAATAGAAATACGGAAGGTGCTGACCCAACCCCAAGGTTAGACTAATGAGAGCTAACCAAGGGAATTTTAAGGTTTTTTAGTTAAAAAATAATCTATTACTACATGTTAAGTGCCCTAAGGCTAATTAAAAGGGTACGTACCGACCGACCTTAAAATAAGAAATATCATACCGACCGACCTTAAAATAAGAAATATCATCACAAAGTAGAACTACAAGAACACAGTGAAAGGTGTGGTATTTATAGTTTGAAAAAAACAAATATATATATTTTTTAAAATGACACGTAAATATGAGCTATTTGCTGAAATTAATAAAAACGTTATAGCCTTTTAGATTCTTTTTACAAGGATTATAATAATCTTATTGAGCTCATTATATAACCACTCTAAATAATACAACCGGGCTAATCTAGCGGGCGCAACATGTGCATCGATTTTCTAGTTTTCTTTCTAAGGTCAGGTGCATCCGTGGGCCAAAGCATCAAGGTCTGCAATCGCTATTGGGCTCACAATTGGTGCTGGCTTTTCTTTGGACCTATTTATATATGGATCAAAGTCTTACCTGAGGATGTTACAGGCCGGAATGTTCTATTGGGCATTTGGGCTTCAGTATACCTGAGGTAGGAAAAAGTACACTATCAGTCCCTCATCTTATCATTGAATTACAAAATCATCCTTAAACCGCAAAACCGGATACAACGCACCCCTCAGATTACAAAACCAATGCCAACTAGGTCCCTCGGCGTTATTATCCCTGGTTTTGGCTGACGTGGCGTCTACGTGGCTCCTTTGACTAGGTATTCATCCCACGTGGCATTGACGTGGTTCTTATGTGACAATTTGATCTGGTAAATAATAAAAAACCGTGAGCCCACATGTCAGCTACAACAAAAAATAATTAAAAAAAATCTCTCTCCTAACGGTCTTCTTCCTCCCATCTCCCCCTCTCCCCTCTCTTCGTCATCTCCTCCCGTGTGTGGACGGGAAGGACGGGCGGCAGACAAGTGGGCGAGCGGCGAGGAGAATAGGCAGGAGGAGCGGAGTGGCAACGGGTAGAGCGAACCGACGGCGGGCGACCTCATGCGCCACCTGATGCTCCTGCACCTCTACTGCGTGCCTCCGCACCTAGTCAATGCCGCTGACCACCGCTGAGGTTAGCTCGCTCTAGAGCTGCTACACCTCAAAGGGGCCTTTGTCCTCGCCTCCTCCTCCTGCTGAGATCGTCCTCCTCGCGTGCTTCACGCCGTCCTCCTCCTCGTCGTCCTCTGTGGCTGCCGACGACATGACGACGCTTGTGATGACCGTTGTGGTGGTGGTCGCGATAGTGGATGTGGTGACCGCTGTAGATCCGATGGGACTTCATCTCTGGGGCCACCTCGTCGTCGTCCTTAAGGCCCGCGAAGGAGTCCTTCATCCTCTGAAGCATCTAGGCCCCCGTTGTTTGTTTTGGTAATTAATGACAAGCGCTAATTGTGGATTAATGATTCTTTTGAGTTACAAATATTTGAGTTAGGATCACACAATATGAGTGCATGGATATTCACTGAGAACGTTTTTCGATGGTGCAAAGCGAAAGGATTGAAGACGGTAAAACTAGCGGTTTTAGTTTAATTGATCGAGGAGTTTGGGCGATCAAATTTGCTAGAATTTATTTATAGCTTTGCCGTACTATCAATGGGGGTAATGACCTAGTCAAAGAGATGATCAAAATGCCACATTAGGTCATTTGCACTTAATTCTTGGTTTGTATCTTTAATTTTCTCCTGTTGACTGTCCCTGGGCGGTCTGACCGAAGTGCTCTATCCAGTCTGACCGGGCCTTTGCGCCGGTCTAACCGTGGCACACTAGCCGGTCTGACCGGCCCTTGTTGGCGGTCTGACCGGCCACTTGCCGCTAGTCTAACCGGCCGGCTGGAGGCTGCATGGCCGCCTCTGGCCTGGCGATCCAAAGCCGCCAGTGCTGCAACCGGTCAGATCGAGTCGATGACGGTCTGACCGAGTCGTGGGAGGTCTGACCGGCCATTTGGCCTTCGGTCTGACCGGCCCCCTGGTCCCAGTGCATTTAATGCAGTCCAACGACTAGTTTTTCAGCCGTTGCGAAGTAGTCCGGTCTGACCGGCCACACATTGGCGGTCTGACCGATAATACACAGAGTTGGTGGACTTCGTCCCCAACGGCTAGTTTTGGGGGTTTGGGGTATAAATACCCCCCATTTGCAGCAAGGGGGTTCTCTTGGCACTTGTTTCAATTGCATACACCCCTTGAGCCTTTGTTCATCCTTTAGTGTGGTTGAGAGTGGATTAGCCAAGAGTCAAGTGCATTTGCTTTCTTGTTGAGTTAGTGTGGCACTTGATCATCCCCAAGCCGGGTCATCGCTTATTACTCTTGGAGGTTGCCGCCTCCTAGACGGCTTGTGGAGGTGTTTGCCCGGTGACCTCTCCAAGGAGATTGTGGAGGAGGCCCGGTGCCGATTGTGAGTGGTTTGGAGTTCACCACCTTCGGAGTGAAGGAAGAACTACCCTAGTGATCGAGGCTTAGGTAATCCTCTCCGTGGGCCGACTCCCATCTTGCCCACCCCTTGACGAAGGGGGCGTGCGGTGGCTTCGTGGTTGAGCGGTGGAGTTGGGCTCGCCTCAACGGAGACGTAGGAAACCGGCGAGTTTCCGAACCTCGGTGAAAAACTTCTTTGTCTCTTGTCCCTTTACTTATTGCATTTACTTTTGTGTAATTTACATTGCTAGAGACATACTTGAGCCACTATCACCTTAGGTTTGCAAAACATAACTTAGTTGTTTAGTTAGACTTGTCCCTCACCAAGCCTTGCAACTTAGGTTAGTTTTGATTAGGTGTCATTTAATTTTAAATCGCCTATTTACCCCTCCTCTAGTTGACATCTTTGATCCTACATCCTCGGGAAGGGGTCGTCGTCATTGCCGCCGTCGCTTGGCGCGCATCGGATGAGGCGGTGGCCTTGGATGCAGGCGGCGGGTGGTGGAAGCAGGCGGTGATCTCGGCGATGCGTTTTCCTGAAATCCACCTCCGTCGTATGGCATTGACGAGCTCAGGCCAAGGCTCGCCGCCGCATCCTCTTTTCCCTCCTTCTTCCGATGAGTCTTTCCTCTTCTTTCCTTTCCTTGCCTTCCTAATGCCCTAGCTAGCTTTCGCACATGGTCGCGTGCTCATTTTCCTCCTCCCTCAACCGCATTCCACCGCTACCACGCAGCACCATCGTCCCTCGCCGCCGCGCCTGGTCTCCCCTTGCCAACCGCCTCACGTGGGAGAGAAAGGAGAAAATGAGAAGAGACAAATGAGAGAGGAGAAAATGAGAATGAGGATGACGTGTGGGCCCCATCATTTTTATTATTATTTTCTAGTATAACTGACATGTGGGCACCATATTTTTTTTGGGATCGAATTGCCACGTAAGCGTCACGTCAATGCCACATGAGACAAAGACCTAATCAAAGGAGCCACGTAGGCGCCACGTCAGTCAAAACCAGGGTCTATACCATCGAGGGACCTATTTCGCGCTGGTTTTGTAAGTTGGGGGATGTGTTGTATCCGGTTTTATGGTTCAAGGACGATTTTGTAATTCAGTGACAAAATGAGAACCTTCGGTGTACTTTTTTCGCCTGGTGTATTGTAGACCTAAAACGGAGGCCTGATTGGGTTCTCCACTGTACTCGCTTCTTCTAATCCATCTACCTAATAAAAAGATAAAAAGACAGCGGAAATATCTGGAGTACCTTTTTCCGATTATAGTAACATCCTCACCCATTCACCTACGCACACTTATACAGTCGCCAATGTATTTCTTTTGACAAATTAACACGCATTCAAAAGAAAGAGACCCAAAATAACTTGGATTTGGAGTTGATTGCATTTGCGAAAATCCCAAGTCCTCAGAGCTCACTCACTGTAGATAAGTAGATAAATAGATAAGTAGATATTTCTGTGTTATGTTCCATATTGTAAGATGTATTATTTTGTCCTAAGTTAAACTAGTTTATAAAAAAACATATCAACATATAAAAATTAAAATAGTTTTATTAAATCCACTGCATATATTTTTATATTTTATTTTTATGTGTTAAACATGCTGCTATATAAATTTGTTTAAACTTAAAAGTTTGATTTAGGAGAAACTGTCAACGATAAAAACCTATCACTAGTAAAAAGGTATACATGGGTTCAGTTTTCATGTGATTTTTATACAGTTTTGGATTCTTATCGAAGTAATAAACTAATCTAGTCTTGTCGGTATTGATATACATGAAAGGAGTATGGTTACAAAGATTTATGTGGACCTAGTTGCTAATCTCTTCGGGAATCCTGATGAGAGGGTGCTCGAAGGATGGGTTGTTGAGAACTCCTTGGCGGATGTGTGGCTTGATACATCATGATACTTTATAGTTGTTGGCTTTTTCCCCTCTTTGACCCCTGATGCATTTATACTCTTAGGTTTTTCTGTAGATAGAAAGAACTCGTAGAAATGTTCGTGTAAGTCTTTGGTACGGTCATGGTCGATTGGATCTCTGAAGTCTTGCCGAAGTTGATTTCATATTCTTTATCTGTACAGCGTACTATACTATCCTTATTCAGAGAAATTCCTTAGGTATTCTATACGAGTATCGATGTTTCTAGTATTAGTTATATGCCATATTTTATACACCAACATAAACATAAGATATCTTACTGTATTTAATAGGGGTGAACACTTCAGAGAGGAAAAAAAATCACTTAGGATCCACCAAATAGCATACCCAAAGCACAAAAGCCCATATTTTTAGTTTTTCCAAATAAAATGATCATATTGTAATCTCCATGCATAATTAAATGAAGAGATAAATTAAATGGGTGACATGAATCCAAACAACTCATCTTAATATTTATTAGTTACATACATACACACATTCTTTGATCTTTATTACATGGAATATACACATAGTTAATTTCTTTTCAATTTTGGTGACAGAAGTACTTTTGGATGGAGGAAGTATAACGAACTGTCCTAAATAAATAACAGTTTCATAACTCTACTCTGAAGAATTCGGTCAATTTGCACTTCTGAAATTTGGTTCGGCGAAGAACCAACCGTACCACTACACCAGCAACGATCTTTTCACGGGTAAACGTTACCCGACACGGCCAGGCCANCCCCCCCCCCCCCCCCCCCCACCCCACCCCACACACACACACACACACACACGTGACGTGCAGGATGACAAACTCCAACTTGCCCCGGCGCACCACGACTCCCCAACGAACACATTGGCAGCAGCCCAGGTTGGCACGGCTCCAAGTCCTCTCCTGCGTTCGCGTTTTGGCTCGCGCGCCCGAGCCGACACCGACCCTGACCCCGACCAACTGGGAATAAACCCTCGTTGGATACCCTCCTCTCCAAGAAAGGCCCTGACACAAAAGGCCCAAGAAGGGGGCACCAAAATACTCGCGCAAAATCCGAAAAAAGAAATCAGGAAAAGAAAAAGGGCGAAAACTCAGGAAGAGGACTCCTCGCCGCCGACCTACCCGAGCGAGGAGCACCGGCGGGGCGTGGTCTCCTCTGCGGATCGCGGGGTTCCGGCTCCGAGCCTCCCCCTCTCTCTCTGCTGGGCTCGTCGTAGTTGCGGCGGGCGCTGGAGGTGGTCTCCGGCGGCGGCGGCGCGTGGTATGGTCCGTGGCGGCGGCGGCGGCGGCTGCGGAGGATCGACCACCCGGTGAAGTTTTTTTTTTCTCCCCGATGCTACGGCTGGTGGGGATCGGCGAGAGGTGCGTGATTCGATTCGACCCTCCGTGGCTTCCGTCCTTATTTCAGATTGGTGGATCGGGGGTTTCAGATTTCGTTATGAGCGGCTGGGTTTTTGTCTTAGCTCTTCCTACTTGTAGAAGCACTATGTCACGTGGCGAATTCGGTGCTAGTTTTAGTTTCTCGATTTGTAGGGTTATAACGCGGAAATTGGTAGCTGTGACAGTTTGGAACATGGGGATTACTAAGATGAATTGGGCTTCAAAATGTAGCTTAAATTGGAGATTGGAGGGTATTAACGGAACTGTACATTGGGGCTAACAAAGTGGCCAACTTGTGATTTAGTGAATGCATTGTGCATTGCCGCAATTTGGAAATTGTCGGTATATATGCTTGTTTAAATGCCATGTAGTTCCCCACAAAAATAAAATAAATAAAATGCCATGTAGTTAGGAGAATTACGGGAATAAGCAATTAGTGTCTTACTTACTGAATACATTGTGTACATTGGCTGTGCTGAGTTCTTAATTTTAACTGCTAAACATAGGGTTCTGACAGGTGTCAATTAAGCTTGAGAACCCACAAATTCTTATGTTCTGTTTTACATTTGTAAGCAGGCTGTTGGCAGTCGGAACAAATAGACGGGCAGCCTATTTTTCCCAGCCAAGCCACAGGAGTGGCTACTACACAGCAGTGAGGGACAATGGATTGTCGGCAAAGCGAAAGATTCCAGCTGTCTTCTCTAGAATGTTCTCACATTACAAGGTAATTGTCAGGAAGAACAAAGCTGGGGATCACAAGTGCAGAAACAGGATTTCAAGGGGATTCTGTACCTTTTCTGGGACAGTCGCAAATTCATCGGCAACACAGCACGCCCAATTGGCATGGAAGCGGCTCAGTCATACATGCTTGTACAGCGGACCCCGGTTTCCATTGATCAGCCGAGCAGCCTGTGCTCTAAGCTTTTCCTTCACGAGGTTCCATGTTGTCCCTGGGGTCATGGCTCTAGCATTTGGCAAGTTTGCATTGTCACGGCCTGTCCTGGCAGATTCACCACACTTGCCCACAATGGAAGGTATTGTCACAAATGCACGGGATACTCGCCAGTTTCTGTCATCCATGGTTTGGTCAATCTGGGAGGGTGTCACTTTGCTTATTAGAGCTGTGCATTTGGCAATCTTGTTCTTCCCTGCAACTGCATTGTCTCCATTTGCTGATAGTTTCAGTGTTGGATTTAGAAGGAGATGGCTTCGTCTTGTGCGCCATACCCTTGAAATAGCTGGGCCAGCATTTATCAAGTGGGGTCAGTGGGCTGCAACACGACCTGATCTTTTTCCAAGTGATCTCTGTGTTGAGCTTGCCAAGCTTCATAGTGCAGCTCCAGCACATGGATTTGCTTACAGCAAAGCTACCATTGAGAAGGCATTTGGTCATAAGCTTTCTGAAATATTTGAGACTTTTGAGGAGGAACCTGTAGCTTCTGGAAGTATTGCACAAGTACATCGAGCTACATTAAGAGATCAACATCCTGGAAAGCATGTTGCTGTTAAGGTGAGGCATCCTGGTGTGGGTGAATCAATCAAGAAAGACTTTTTACTCATCAATCTTCTGGCGAAAGCTTCAAATGTTGTCCCTGGGTTGAGCTGGCTGAGGCTGGATGAGAGTGTCCGTCAGTTTGCTGTTTTCATGATGTCTCAAGTTGACCTTTCAAGGGAAGCTGCTCATTTGAATCGTTTTATCTACAATTTCCGCAGATGGAGACATGTGTCTTTCCCAAAGCCATTATATCCACTAGTTCATCCATCTGTCCTTGTTGAGACGTTTGAGAATGGAGAAAGTGTTTCTCGTTTTATGGATGAGATTGAAGGAAATGCTCGGATGAAGAGAGATCTTGCCCACATTGGCACATATGCATTCTTGAAGATGCTTCTGGTATGCATATTTACTAATTATGTGTTTACTTCTATTCTCCTTTTCACCTGGGTAACTGTGTTTGTATGTGACTGGATAGGCTGGTATCGAGGATTGCATTCATAAGAGCCTCAGTAGTGTTTATTTTTTCTAACATATGGCACATTGCTCCTATTAGAATTTCTGTCACTAAAGTTTCTGCTATCGATTTCTGTCTCCAGGAGGACAATTTTATTCATGCGGATATGCATCCTGGGAACATTCTTGTCCGTCTAAATGAGAGCAAACCTAAGAGGAAACTGTTTTTCAGACCTAAGCCCCATATTGTGTTTCTTGATGTGGGCATGACTGCTGAACTCACCCGAGATGACCGTGATAACTTACAACAGTTCTTCAAGGCAGTGGCCACCAGGGATGGTCGTACTGCTGCTAACTGTACTCTGCAATTATCAAAACAGCAAAGCTGTCCAAACCCAGTCGCCTTTATTGAGGTAAAGTCTAAAACTATGCTCTTGGGGAACATTTAGAGCTTCACATGCTATGTTTGAGTGCAGCTTGCTTCATTTCTTAATCAGGCACTTCATATATCATACACAGAATAGGAGTGTGGTGCGGTTTTGATGCAACTTGTGTCTGACTACATCCATTACGATATTAGATGGTGTTTGGGACTTTATACAATATAGACAATTGCAGAAGTTTCAATTGTTAGGTTTTTTGGGCTTAGGTTTCAGAACGTGACTTCTTCAATAGGCTAATCTTTGCTCGAAGTAGTCACCCTTTGTACTGTATAGGCATTTTCATGTATTGGAATCTGTACCATAATTTTTTATCAGTTTAGATCTAGATTTGATGTACAAAATATTGAAAACTGTATTACTAGATTTCCTATTAAGATTTCTTTCATAATGTTATATGCTACCACAATTCACTAAAACATGCCAGAATTCATGCAGCTAAAACTGTTAATCTTGACAAAAGATTACATCCAAACAATGTAGTTTTCATATATGACAAAGTTAAATGTATTTTTTTATGAAAAACACTTAATATTACACAAATGTAATGACTTTGGAATATGTGAGAATAGAACTTAGTGGTCAAAGTATCATCTTATTGACTTCGAAAATAAAACGGGATGGATTGTTTTGTTTTGTCTGTATGAATTATTATTTTTACATATTGATACAAAGTTCCAAAATGTAATGGTCAAAGTTTCATCCAAACTTGAAAAGTCAGTAATGTCAAATAAATACTCCCTCCGATTTTTAATGTATGATGTTGTTAACTTTTAGACATAGGTTTGACCATTCATCTTATTCAATGTTTTGTGTGCAAATATGCAAAAGTATAAGTCATACTTAAAGTACCTTTAATGATAAAACAAACCACAACAAAATAAATGGTAATTACATATATTTTTTAATAAGACGAACGATCAAACGTATGTTCAAAAGTCAACGGCGTCATATATTAAAAATTGGAGGAAGAATGGAAGGGGTATAGAACTGTAGATTGTATTTCCAGCCTTTGGCAATTGCATGTTGATTTCTAAACTATTATTGTCATTTAGGTACATATTTGTTTGCATAATAATTATATTTTTTTTATTGGTAGGAATTGGATAAGGCATTTTCGTTCTGGGGAACACCTGAAGGGGACATTTTCCATCCTGTTGAATGCATGCATCAACTGCTTGACACAGTTCGGCGCCACAAAGTCAACATTGATGGAAATATCTGTACTGTAATGGTTACGATTCTGGTTCTTGAGGTAAACTTACATTGTAATGCTTGAAATCTATAAAATATTTACCATACGTCATTTATTGGATTATATATCTCTACAAAAGGATGCTCAGATAAACTAATCTAGGGAAATATTACTTACTAGTGGGTGTGGTTTGCACTTAGCAACCACCTTTTTCTATGTTACAGGCTAATCTGATATCCATTGCTTCCTAATACCTGAATGTGCCTACAGAAAGAAACACATCATGCTTATTGTGGCTATTAATTCTTTTGTAGGGGTGGCAACGCAAGCTAGACCCAGGCTTTGATATCATGCACACGTTGAAGACTCTACTACTAGACAAGGATATAAAGCAACCAGTTGATTTTTTCTCATAAACAAGTTCATGCTTTCAAGTGCCAAATCTACGAGCCTCAGGTACTGTGCATTTGTGCGAACAAGTCATCGTTTCTTTTAAGTTTGTCTTCCTCTCTTGAAAATTTTTTGGGATACTTATTCTGTACTTGTGTTCAAAGAATAATACACATGGTGATAACCACCCTTCAGCATTATCATGGGAAATATGACTTGCTTTTTAGGGGAAAAAAAGATTACTTCTTTAGTGATCTCCCCAGCTGGTTATAGCAAGTACATTCAGAGCAATGTTCCTATATTAACTTCCAACTGATTAGATGACTATTCTTTACGGTAAGAAGTTGGGATATCGTCTCAATTATACCAAAAAAAGGAGGGGGGGAGGGTGTCACATCTTTTGTGGTGGACTGGTTGGCCAAGAGCAGTTCAAGAATCCACTTGGATCTCCGCTGCATTTATGCTGTCACGTCATGTGTACGCATGGCAACGGTCATTACCTTGCAGGTTGCTAACGAGATTTGATGCTGCCCATATGCCTTCCTCCTATCTGTACAGGCTTTAGAAACCTGACCATGCTTTATACTATCCTTTCCTCGTTTTATGCCTCAGTATCCATGCTAAACTGAAATTAGCCACTTGGTTATTAAGCAAATTCAACAATCTAACCTGTGCAATCTCTCTCCTTGACAGAATATGCACATATACAGCAGCGAAAGGTGATGACTTGGGACAGAGTTCGCAAACATCAAGCAATCTATACTAATGCCTTATGTCATGTTCTGTTCTTTTTTTTGAAACAACCTCTACCTGCAACTTACAGCACTGGGTTCACATTTGACAACCTTCAGTGCGAAAATTTTGTCCAGCGCCTTGGTGGAGTAAGCCACCAAAATTCCTTGTGCTAAAAACTCTTATCGAGAAACAAACCCTGTTAGATGTAGCAACTGAATATTGATAACGAGCAGAACTACCTTGCAGATTATAGAGAAGTTTACTTCCTGCTATACTGCTGCAATCTTGACGAGAATCAGCTTTCTGCGAGTGATAATGACATTTATAAATAGCATATCATTATACGAGCCGTTCTTAATCTCTCTGCAAGGCTGAATGATTGGGTTGGAGGATCGAGGACGGTGTCCTCTTTGGCTCTCAGCTCTCTTTCCATGCTTCACCTGTGCTTTCGCTGCGGCTGCCGGAGGACGGAGAAGTGAGAAAAGGTGCCCCAAAAAGGTCTGTGTCCTGTAGGATTAGCAGGATCCACTACACCGCAGTCCGCAGTTTGAGAGAATCCAGTGAAGGTCGTGGATTGAGGATATCATCGACTCAGGCTTGGTCGCCGGCGGCCGGGAAAGCTGGTATCTGCCGAGCTGATTATAGTCGGCCAGCCGTTGGAGCCAGCCTTTCAGTTTAGGTTAGGTCCTGACATAATAATAAAAAATATCGGTACAAATAGCCATGGTGGTCATGCCTAATCCATCCCCTTATAACTTTGCATGTGAAATTCACGTAAAATATCTTAAGGACATCTCTAGTGTTGTTTCCACTACTGCATCGAAACAAATATGGTTCGGGAGCCACAGTGTTTCACATCGTTGTGGACCCACGTTAAAAAAATATTTTCTCAATCATTAGTGTCCATCTTTTCTCCCAGGACGACGCCAATGGCTGCAAGCCATTTTTTAATCGCTGGCATCGACTTGATCCTGTTTGGATACAGTGACTTTTTTAAGTCCCTGTCATATCGGATGTTTGTACACTAATTAGAAGTATTAAACATAGACTAAAAATAAAACCCATTCATAACCTTAGACTTTTTTGCGAGACGAATCTAATGAGCCTAATTAATCCATGATTAGCCGATGTGATGCTACAGTAAACATATGCTAATTATGGATTAATTAGGCTCATTAGATTCGTCTCGCGAAATAGCACTCATTTATGCAATTAGTTTTATTATTGGTCTATGTTTAATACTCTTAATTAGTATTCAAATATTCGATGTGACATGGACTAAAAATAAATCCCTGATCCAAACGGCACCTTCTTTCGAGTTGGATTTTCTTCTGTGACAACAACTGTCGATGCCTGCAGTGTGTTGTGTTCGAATTTTTCATGCACGGTTCGTTTTCACAAGCACACTGAAGCTGCTCTAACGAATAGTTCATAATAATTTCGTAAAATATAGCTTTTAAGTAAACTGGTATTACATGAGACTATTTAGATTCGTAGTATTAAATTATGTCTCATTATATTTTAGGACGAAGGTTATGTCCCACTATATTTTTGAACGGATGTTATACCTCATATATTTTTAGGTTGAGAAAGTATTCTAATTACAACTGTTAACTTCTCAATTCGTTTAGGCGCTCTACATCAGATACACATCCATTACCATATAGTGTATACACATATATACAAGTACACCCCGGTCTCCGGCTATGGATAATTGGATATCTTTTGTCTTGCTAGCCTAACCAAATTTTACTTGACCAGGCTGGTTTGTTCTGCGATGAGACCACAAGCTTACGGTATCAGTTTATCCATGTCTTTGTGATTCAGAGTTCCAACACTCATTGAACAAACATTACTGCATAAACGTTTTTCTCGGACAAGACTCTCTTTAGATTTTTTTAGGTTACAGACGGACCGTAACTGGTCGCATCTGCAAAAATTAATTTTCGCAGACGAGCTTCTTAAGTAGCTGCATATAAAAATGAGGGTATTTTTGCATATGGTCCTCTTAAGAGACTGCACGTATGTGGATCTTTTAAGTGAACCGCATGAAAAAAATACCCTTCCTTTTCTAAGATATATTTTCTCATCACTTCAAATTTTTTAACTCCTCTCCACTGTCTCTCTTTCTTTCCTCTCCTCTCTCTCATCCTTCCTTCCCCCTCCTCTCCTCTCTTCGCCTCCTCACCGAGCGTGACGAGGGCCGGCTGTGACGACGACGACGACGGGCGGTGGTGGCGGGAGTGAGCGGCGGGCGGGCGGGNCCCGACCGCAGGAGCAACGGCGGCGCGTGGATCCGTCGCCCCCGACCTCGGTAGCGGCAGGCGGTGGTGGCGGGAGCGAGCGGCGACGACGGGCGGCAGATCCGGTGGCCCTCGGGAGGGTCGGATCTGCCGTCGTCGGGAACGGCTACAGCTGCGGCGACGGCGTGCGGCGACTGCGGGGATGGTGTTGTCGGCGGCTGCGGCGAGCTCGCAGATCCCGCCTTCTCTCCTCCTTCTCTCCTTCATCTTCTGCAATCCCGACGACCGGAGGTCGCGGGGCAGCAGATCCGTCGGCCGTGGATCCGGTCGGGGCAGTTCTACTAGCGACTGGCGATGGCGATGACGGGAGCGGTGGCGGTGGCTGCGGCGAGCTCAGGCGGCGGCGGGGCTAGGGGTTTTTTTTGGGAATTTTATTTTTTCGAGATTTTTTGTTTTCACATGCAGTTGGCTTAAGCATCCATATGCGAAAATTCGATTTTCGCATGCGGTTGCGCTGGCCACGTGAAAAAATCCGCTTTTTACAGATCTTTTGGTGCATGCGGTTACGTTGGCCGCATGTAAAAATCAGTTTTAGCCATATGAAAAAGTCACTTTTGTAACTGTGAAAAGTCAGAACTAGCCATATTTACTATGCAAATGTATTGCATCTCGTGTCTTGCTTAATGTCGTGGAATGGCTCAAGCGAGGATTAAAAACTATGAACTCCACCAAATTCAAAATGCCTTCCTTAAGATACTGATTTGTTTTCCATTGCCTCAGTCCTTATATTATATTCAGGATAGCCGGTATGATAGATTGATACACGGATTAGCAAATTAGCTAGGGGACGTTGCGAGTAATAACAGACCACGTGACTGATGTTCTGAATGATACTAGTGGGGATATCTGGTGGTGTTCAATCAGTGAGACTGGATCATCTAGTGGATCTACATTCTACTAGCGCTGCTGTTATAATCTTTGCACAACTGCTTATGAACAACAACGTCGCGACCAACGAAACAAACTCAGTAGAGAGTGGAGACAGCAAGTCAAGCAACAAATTGTTTATTTGTTGTTACAGACCTGTGGCATCTGATCAGACATAAAGAAATGGCAGTTTGCTCCTTACTAGTAATAAGTAATAACTCTGCAAAATGGTCTTGTTATAGATACACCCTGCAACTTCTCTCCAGAAAAAAAAAAGAAGAGAAAGATACAGTTTCTGGCAACAAGTTTTGTCCATTTTCCTCTTGTTGCCAGACTTGTGTTCGGCATGTGTGGGTAAAAACTAATCCCTCGCACATATAAAATAAAATGACTTATTAACACATAATTAATTAAGTATTATCTATTTTTTTAAAAATAGATTAATATGATTTTTTTAGAGAAACTTTCTCAGAAAACTTTTAAAAAAACATATTTTTAGTAGTTTGAAAAACGTGCGTGTGAAAAACAAGAGTGATGAGTTGAGAAAGGAGGAGAAAGAACACAGCGTAATGACCAATCCCAGCTACTTTATTCGTCCCAAAATGTACACGTTTTATAGGTTGGCATAGGTATTAAAAAAGGAAGTGAGAATAATTGAAGAAAGTTTGTAATTGGTTGAAAAGAAAAAAATAGGTGAAAAAAATGATTGTGATTGGTTGAGAGAAAAAGATAGATGAAAAAAATATAGAAATGGTTACATTTGAAGACGGAGATAGTATTGATCTAACCAATGAAGCAACTCTCCAATCAAAATGTGCACATCCAAACCCAAACAATCCAAATTATCCCAGTGATACTTTTATGGACCACCTCTGTTATTTCTTTTTAAACAGATGCCTTTATCACTGGACATAGGATACATGCTCATCAAATTTCTCCAAGCCCGGGCTTCTAGGGGGCATATCATCCTTGTCACTATCCTCCCTGCATTCACCTAAGTCCTAACACACACACACACACATTAACAACTCCATAATCCAGAGCCCTCTGCTTATTCCCATGCTGCTAGAGACAAGGGTTTGGAGCCCCATGACAAAGACTAAACAGAGCAAACCACAGCTAGGTGACAAACAAACACACATGCCTGGTGCCACTCCTTTGTGTGGTGCAGCTAAGCTGCTTGCATTTGCATTTGCAGCCTGTTATAGAATATTTCAGTGTCCACCTAATCCTCTCTTATAGGGCTTTGCCCCTGTAACAGTAGTACTGTATTAGTATTATTACTTTCTTCATCCCAAAATATAATATAAGAGATTTTGGTTGAATGTAACACATTCTAACACTACGTATAGCCTGTTCGGATTCATAATACTAGAATATGATCTCATCTAACCAAAATTTTTTATATTTTAAAATGAAGGGATCATGCCGCAAGATTAAAGACAGGAGAGGAGGTCCTTGACAGTTGACATGTATATTCCCTACTCACAAGCATACTGAGAGAAAAGGCTCTGATAAAGAAGCTGCAAAGTGTCAAGGGCCAACTCACATCTCAAAAAAGGGGAGATCCCCACAAGGATTTGTGCTGTGCTCATCATAAAGTTGTTATTGGCTCTGTAAACTCTCATTTCAGAAAAACAACAACCTGGCCTCCTTAATAGAAAAAAACTATTCTTCCAACAGCAACCTGGCTGGACTTTAATTGTTTCCAAGCAGATGAGAAAGTTTCTGAACTTTTGGATGTTATTGACTGTTTGGCATATGTGGTCCTTGTGATGAGAAAGGCTTGGAGGCAAAAGCTTGACCCGTCATGCACAGCTGGTTTCCCCATATCTCTTTGCCGTAGGCACAATTGCACATACTACAACATTTTTTGGGGCTTTCCTTTCTCTGTATTCTCTCACTCTCTATAATGGACAAACACACGCACAAGAAGACATACAACTCAGAACCTCTGCCATCATCAGGCTTACTGTATGCGAGTAGCAACAGAACAATGGCAGCCATGCTGCTGTTGCTTGCTGCCAGTGTGAAGCTATCTATGATATCTATCCAATCTCACCTTCCTTTGCTGAAGCCTACCATGCCATGGGCATCTCTTCTGATAATGGATTTCTTTGCTGCATCAACCAAGTTGGCATTTTACTACTTAAGTTTTTAACAGTCCCACCCTAATGGAAGGTTTGGGGTACAGAACTGGAGATTATTGGCAGTACTATTATACTAGTGACAGCATTTGGAGCAGGATTAGTGCAGTGAGGAGGCACAGGCACAGACAGCGTCGCTGTCCTGCAGGTGCAGAGAGCCACGGAGCCCAACGCCCCATTCGCTAGTTCACGTGAAGTGGTTGGTAAGGCCCTACCAAGCCGAAAAGGCTCGTCCGCTTCCCACATCTGAATTCTGAAACTGTGAGCCTGTGATCTATACTCATTCCGTTTCAAAATAAATGACACATTTTAATATTAACTTGTTCGCATTTACAGTACATGTACTCGTCCATCAGTCTGCCTATTTGCAGGTTTGCCGCATTTTTCTCTCGGAGCTCGTGGCTTGCTTATCTGAATCGTGATAGATGGTGTAGTTGGAGTATATGCACTCGAAATTTCAGAGATTTTGCAGAATTTTTTCAAAAATAAGGATCGTCGAAACTAGGGTATGTTTATGTTTGTTTTGTAGCGAAACTCAATCAGTAGAAGAAAGGTAATGCCGAAATGTCAGTCATCTGTTTGGTTCATAGAAAAAAACTGGCATTGCAATTACTCGATTTAGTTGAATGTCCAAAATGTAACTTTGATAGCAAACCAAACAATGCTTCGCCAATTTTTGTCAAAAATCTTAATAATGATCAATTCTTGCCATTACTTAAAAAAATAGTAAGGTTATGAATGACAATGAACCAATCTAAGAATAACCTTTGGAAGAAAGGATTTTTAAGGGATTTTGGACAATTCTAATCCAATGAAAAATTTTCCTATGTGCTCATTTGGAAAAAAGGAATTTTCCTATGTGCTCATTTGGAAAAAAGGAATGACCCTCCTAAAATCCTATTGATTGCTTCAATTCATAGGAATTTTAGAGGATTTCTAACCTAAGGTCCAACCTCATGGGAGACTTGTTTTGTGTCTTTCTCTCTCCAAACTCCTTTAGGGCTTATTTAGAACAAAGGGTTTTAAAGAATTTTGGAGGAATTCAATCCTTAAAAAAACAATCCTATATGGCCGTTTGGATCAAAGCAATAACCATCCAAAAATCCTACATAACTCCTTTGGATTGGCTCAAAACATAGGAATTTTGACATGGTGTTTAACCTCTTGAAAAAAATTCTTTGTGTTTAGTTTTCTTCTGATTCCTGTGTTTTTCTTGTGATCCATCAAAATAAGCATTACTGCAGTTTTTGTTTTTTTTGAATCTATAGGATGTCAAGGGTATGGCACTCTAATCTTTTTTTTCCTATTACTGTGTTTTGAGAATTTTCTTTTGAACTATCCAAACACAACATATTTCAACCATTCGTGTGCTTTATCAATCCTAAGGATTCAACAAACCGTGATATTATAATCCTGTATTTTTTTCTATTAGCCCTAAAATACTACCACTGTTGCTATTGTTGAGCATGCATTGCATCCTAATATCAAGAAAAAAATGAAGCAAGGAATTGTTTAAGGGCGATCCATCACTGGCCGCTGCAGGAAATCAGGTATCAGGGTACAACTAGTGTTGTCTGTCTCTGGTGGTGCCCCCAAGCTGCCAAAATAATCCATCATGACTTTCTGATCCGTGTAAAAGATGTCAAATGTGGCTTTGGGCTTCAAAATCTTTCACCGTTTAGCACCGTGGCACACTGTAATGGGAGTAATTTTGAAATGACAGCCAGGTTGTGGGGCCCGCATGCAGTGGCTAGGCTGCAACAGCTTTCGATGCCGTGACCAGGAACGAACCATTTCGCATGGGTGTTGGTACTTGTTTAAGTCGTGGATAGAAATGATGGGTGTCCCTGCCACAGCTGGTTGTGGGTTCTGTTCGGCCAGCCGTACGGGACAAACATCTCGATCTTTGACCCCAACTGTATAATCATGCGTACAATGGCACAAATGAAAATCGCGAAAATTGTTAACACACAATCGTGCTGTCACACCTTAAATATGTTAAGGGTAACCCGCAGCAGTATTCGAAGATGCGTCATTTTAGGAAGTGGGTAGATGTTATCGAACGAACGCCCGAAAGACACCCCGTCAGGGTGAACGCGCGTCGATTAGTTCTAGACTCGGCAGGCTAGTTAGGATGCCTTCTAACGCCGTAGAGACGAGAGACGACGAGCAATTGGAAGATTTGAAAAGAATAGACTTGGAATAGGTAGCAAGGAGGAAGATGCAGAATATAGAGAGTTTGGATACTAAATTAATTTTGACAAGCCCCCATATATTTATATAGGAGGGGTGGACTTGCTTCTCAGAATATTTTTCACATCCAATTAAGTGTAGAAACCAATTAGAACTCTAAAATTTTAGGCCTTAGCAAGGAAACCGAGAACCGACAAATCAAACTCGGAGTCAGACTCTGCCGGTCTGACTGGCTATATGCCGTGTCTGACCCTCTACCGTCGGTCTGACGGCCCGGTCGCTACCGTAAGATCGGTCTCGCGTGGCAAGTCTGGGCCATTTCCAAATTTGGCTATGGTTTCTTACTTCTTACTCTAGGAGCCAAATTTAGATATTAACAAAAATTATTCATTTGCCACTCGATTTGTTGGCCTTCAATAAAATGCCGCCATCTATATTGCAATTGATAAAATATCACATATTTTGTTACTACCTCCATAATTTGCCCCATTAAAATAGCCATGTGAAAGAACTACTTCATCCGTTCCGTAACATACCAACCTAGAACCGCATATGAGACACTACATAGTACAATGAATATGAGCATGCCTCATGTCTGGATTTGTTGTACTATGCCGTGTCACATCCGATCCTAGGTTGCTATATTATTAGACGGAGGGAGTATTTTGCTTTTATCCCTAGAGCTCTCTTTTATCTCACTCAATTTGTCGCACTAAGAGCTCATCGGTGCCGGGAAGAAACCGACCCACCAGTTGCTATACATCGGAGCTTGCGGCACCCCCTCTCCCCGCACACACACCCTCCACGTTCCCCATCTCTCGACGGCTCGACATCCCCTCCAAGCTCCACCACACTCACTGCATTGCCCGTTCCTCCATGACCAGTGGCAACAATGGTCAGCCATCTGTAACGTTGACAGAGGACTCCACGTGAGGCTAACATTTTTATCGGTTGTGGTAGCACCGACTCTCGGCATCTTCTGATGGTCCCTCTACCGTCGTTTGGAGGTGGTGGGACATTAGGGCAAGCATGCACAGGGAAAGATACCTTGAGGCTAGGGATGCCGTAGGTGCAGCCATTGTCACTGTCGCTTCTCCTTTTCTGATACTACAAGGGCCTAATGAGAGCGGTGGAGCACAGGAGCACGCGAGAGGGGGATGAAGGAAAGAGGGAGCATGAGGGGAAGGGGTGGAAAGCTGGGACAACAAGCTTAGGCATGTGGTGGCCCTGACGTAGCTCCTAGAGCGACAAACATAGTGAGAGGAGAGAGACCTCAGAGGTAGGGACAAAATAGTCCTTTCACGTGGCTAGTTTTGTGCCAAAAAGACTTGAGCCCTTCAAAGTATAAAAATAGAGGTGACAACTAAATAGATGGCATTTTATTAAGGGATGAAATTTTATTGAATCTCATCAAATCAAGTGTTACATCAAATGGCACGGGTAGTAGTATCAATCGTTTAACCCACGGACCAGTGTCAGATCAATCCTCTCGAACTCTGCCAAATGATAATGAGGGAAAAGGGAGGGGGTGGTTGGTTTACGGGGGAGGGGGAGAGGGTTGGAGTACCGGCAGTGGGTATAGGAGATAGGCAGATGTCAAGGCAGCGACACACTACCGAATCCACAAGAATATTAAAGGGTAGTGGGTGAGGCCTGTGGCAAGGGCAATGAAGGCTATATAGTTAGGAGGTAGGGCTGGTGGCAGTTCTCGTGACGTGAGCTACCGCCGAAGAGGAGAGGCAAGACCTGTGAAAACTCACCTGGAGTTCACAAAGAAAAACAATGTCGGCCCCGGAGAAAGAGAGGCAAGACATGTGAAAATTCACCTAGAGTTAATGAAGAAAGGCAACGTAGGCCGCAGAGGAGTACGAGTAGGAGGACATTGGCAAAGAGGGTGTTGACTACGGATCTCTCCTTTGTTGGCGTTCCATGACAAGATAGAGGAAGACGACATGAGCGACACTGATGGAGGTGCATTGCTAGTCACGATGAGTTTATGGGATTGGGTTGGGTCTGGAAGATAAAAAATGATCTCTACCAGTTGAAATATGGATAAATCTTGATGCAATCCGAGCCGTAAAGAAAATTAAATGTATCGTAAGAAATCAGTCAACTGATACATAGGAAGACAATTAGTTGTCTCACCTAAGGGCTCATTTGGATATGAGGAAAATCAAAGGAAAAAAATGGAGGTTTTGGATTTCTAAAGATTTGATGACTATAGCACCGTTCGTTCCATAGGATTTTATCCAAAGAAAAACCATTGGAAAATTTCGTTTCATGTGGTTTATACCAAGGCTATGTTTCTTTGGTTGAGTTTGAAGAAAGATTTTTAACACACGTGAAACGAGAAAGATCATTAACTCATAATTAATTAAGTAATTAACTATTATAAACTTGAAAAATGGATTCGTTTGATTTTATTAAACATTTTCTATATAGATTTATTTTTTTAAGAAACACATTGAAAAACGTGCTAACGGAAAACAAGAAAATTGTTCAAATTGTTAAATGATATTTTTTTTAAAAAAAATATAGAATTTGTTTAATAAAATCAAATGAATCTATTTTTCAAGTTATAATAGTTAATCCCTTCTTCCTTCTTCCTATATAGTTGGTACTCACTATAGCCATAATTGCTACAAAGCAGCCTTCAGGTTGAGCCACGTCATCAACATTTCATAACTGTCCGATCAAGTGCCATCAAGAATTCTGAGCCGTTAGATTTTCATCTCAAGGTTAAACGTTCCAAAATCCTCTAACGCCTGAGCTCTCTGCGATCAATTCCCAAGTTAACCACCCACCTAGCCCATCTGGTCTCGGTCCTTTGGTGGGAATTGATAGCGAAAGCTGAAACCGTCGCCATAAAAACAGCAGGCGAGGGGTCGTGTGTTTAATCTCTTTTATTATTCCACTCACGACTTACCGATCATTTTCATTCTGCTGCTAACCCAAAAATTCCTCACAATTAGTCATCCTCCTCCACTAACCCAGAATTCTCGCAGTCTTCTTCGATCAAAGCAAGCTGCCTGTGTCCTATAATAGCCCAGACGATCAGCAATTTCCTCACCCTCGCTCAATGCATGACCCGTGCACATGGACAGCAACATCTTCTTTTTGCGTCGCCGTCGCTTAACATCTACGTCCGATCGTACCGCATCGAGCAAGAACGTTCTTTTGTGCGTCTGATTCTTCCGCCTCAACAATTCAACATCTCCTTCTGATCATATATTCCGCATCGACCAAGCTCAATCTCTGTTATCCCATGCAAAAAAGTTAACTGGTATTTTTTTTCTCTGTTTCTCGCCTGATTCTCCGATCTTCTGACTATATGTCTTTCTTCCTAATTTACTTAGTGCATCCATTTTATTTATATATTGCTCTATGATTTATCCCTTCACACAGCCTATACGTGTATATTGCTGTTGATATTTGATCATATCTGATATTTCCTGCTATTAATTAATTATCTTCAGTTTCGAGAGCTACCCCAGCTCTGAACGTCCAGTAATTATGGTGGTCATCGTCGATAGATTCTGCTGAAGAAAATGTAGCTTGCAGAAGACATCACAAGTTTCTTGATGCATGATAACTTTTCTTTTATCACTTTCAAGTCGCCGCTGCACTAAATTTTTTACTTTACAACTGTACATCTCTAATCTTTTGCACCAATCATTTATTTCAGGATGCTGCTAAGGGCTATATATGAACCATGGATCCAAAATATATAGTTCGTCCTTGGCTTTTTAATTTATACTATATATTCTTGAATTAAGCATTTGCGACTCGACAAACCTACTTGAATGCTTTGGTTTTCCCCTATGATACTCGACATTTTCCGCTGCAGTAAAAGTCTGGGATGAATTTCATATGTAATAATAGATGAAGTCCAAGTAACTTATTATACTGGATATCCCATTATCCAGTGTAATTTGTGCAGCAAAGAGCAAGATCGAAACTCATTTGTACTCTGATAGATAGTAGTACATCTAATTTAATCTGTAGCTGCTATATTAGTAGTAGTGGTGGTTTGTTGCCAATTGCATTTCTCAAAGTGTTATTTCAATTTAAAGTGTCGTCAGAGTTACAGCATATATAGTTGTGCTTCCAGTGTCTAAAAAACTAATACTTAGTTCATGTTATTGCAGCCCTATTGTTCTCTTTCACTACAAACTTTCGCAAGCAACCAGAAAAGCTTTCGTTTTCTTATTGTGAATTTTGACTAGATTAACCGGATATATCATATATACAGCACATTTCGATCACTTACGTACATTGATAGCCTTCATATGCTTACATTATTATAAGATGAACTCTCAGCAATTCAATTATAGGCACCTTTCCTCATATTGTTTGCACTATAATGTTGCACATTAAGAAGCGTTAAGTTATGCCTGCAGTAACATACGAAGTATCAACTAGTATTTAATTAATTACGTGCTAATGAGCATTCTCATTTCACACGTGCACTGAAAATATCCCTCCCTCACCATGAAACAAATGAAGCCTAAAAAGAAAATTTTGCATCCACTCTAACATCTTTATTTCATTTTCTACGTTTTCATTTGCCATGTCCTAACACATGTTTTACAATTTTATGTAAAGAATTTTTGAGTTTTTCAATATTCTATTTTACACTTATATTCTCATTTTATTATTGTGACCTTTTTTATTTCTATGTTTTTACATTCCTGTTCTACACACGTTGAGGGCCCTTTTGATTTGAAAGAAAAATATAGAAATTTTGAAGGATTTCAATTCTATAGAAAAAATTCCTATGAATATCTTTAAAACAGAAATTTTATCCTATCCTTTGAAAATCCTAAGGAATAAACAATCTTATAGAGAAGAGAAAATTTAGCAAGAGCTTCAACCTTTTGAAAAGTTTTCTTCGAGTCTATCTCTCTCATTTAATTTCTGTGTTTTTCTTATGGTCCAATCAAACGGTTATTCCTGTGTTTTTTTGTGTTTTGTAATTTTTTATTTTGCATTTGTATTAATGTCAGAATCATGTGTTTTTTATTCATATAATTCAAGAGGCCATAAAAGTACACCGAAACAACACCAACCAAAAAAAAGAAAAGGAAAAAAAAATCAAAATTTAGCGTACACTCCAGACTCCAGTAGGGGTTTATTATTCTTGTGATATTCTTTTGGTTATCTCAAAGCCCAAGAAACCCTGGAACAGCAAGGCAAACATACCCACCCTACGGCTCATATAAAAGACCCAGTCCCCAATCCCCACACCCCTCTACTCAGCTCTTCCCACCACCACCACCCCAACCTCGCCGCCGGCCATGTCGGCGCACGTCGCCGTCGCGCTCCTGCTCGCGCTGCTCGCACCCGCGGCTAGCACCGACGTGCCGTCGTACCCGCTCTCGCAGGCGCAGTCCCCGGCCAACACCTCCTCGGGCGGCTCCACGTCCCCGCCCTGCCACCTCGACCTCTCCGCGGAGCTGTTCGGCGGCGTGGCCGCGGCGTGCGGCGCGGGAGGCGGGCCTGGCTCGCTCGACCGCGGGAGGTGCTGCCCCGTCCTCGCCGCCTGGCTCTTCGCGGCGCACGCGCGCACCGCGCTGTCCGTGCCGGCGCCGGCCCCGGCGCTCGCCGGGGAGGGCCTCGACGGCGGGGAGGACGAGCCCATGGTGCCCTACGACAACCAGCGCTGCGTGGACGCGCTGGGGTCCGCGCTCGAGCGACGCGGGGTGGCGCTGCCCCGGCCGAACGCCACGTGCGACACCGTGCTCTGCTTCTGCGGCATCCGGCTCCACCAGATCGGCTCGCTCCGCTGCCCCGCCGCGTTCGCCGTCGACGGCGCCGCGGCGGCGGCCAAGAACGCCACGCCGACCGCCGCGGTGAAGGAGCTGGAGAAGAGCTGCCGCAACGCCTCCTACGCCGGCTGCTCCCGCTGCGTCCAGTCCCTGCAAAAGGTTCTCTTCTTTCTTCCTTTCTTGCTTGCTTTCCCCTACAATGGCCTATGCCGCCATTCCTCAGCTCCCCTTTTGCGCCATTGTCTCATCTCATCTCATCTTCTCCGGTTCTCCCCTGCAAATCTTCGATTTCTTTGGCCTTTTCATGTTCGATTGTACTAGTACTACTCCATTTCTTGCTTTCATGGATTCATCATTATTGCTGTTTTTCTTGGTTCTCTATTTTTTATTACTTTTTTCCCCTTTTGCTAAAATGCTACTCCTACTCTCTCTCCATAGTTTAATTTGTGCTTAGAGGTAATAGCTTTGACGATTGTTGTCATTAGTAGTAGTTGGGTCTTGTGATCTTAGATAAACCAAATCAGTAGTAGTGTAGTACCTTTTCTTGCTATGCCTTTAGATGCTTTCTTTTGGGTTAGCAGAAAGAGCCCAATTGACATCCAGGAGATCCCCTTTCTACAAAGCAAGCCCCTTTCTAACCACATTATTGCTTCATATGCACAGATGGGCTTGCTGGTTGTTCTTGAGCTCATCACTAATCATTAGCTACTTGATTGAAGTATACTGCTTTTATTTTTCTGAAAGCATCGCGGGGAAGAACAGCCCATAGTTACCATTGCCAGTTAATTACTACAATTTACAGGACCATTCCTTGCACATTAAACATAGTGTTGTGAACCAAGACTAGTAGCAATGTATATGAATGACTTCTAGACATGGTCCAATGCCTTCTGAATGATGAATATCCTTTAATTAGTCAGTAAACCACCACATTGTGATCTTGCAACATATTGGAAGTTGTTGATTATTAATTGAGGAGAGGTTGTTCTCAAAACAGCTTGTCGGACATCCTCATTGGCACCTTAATGAGTGAACCGTACTGTAGAACTCTCCCCTTGGTCATTTGACAAGCATTTGTGCGTTAGGATTAGCTGTAATCTTTGGCATTGCTCAGCTGCATCCGTAGCTGTATAGTGTACTGAAATCTTTTGCTTTTGGTGTGTTTCCGCAACGTAGTTCTAGCTCGAGAGAATGCATTGCGTGATCTTGCATGAACTAGTTGGTGTGCATGGGGAGCATTTAGAGCCTACCAACTTGGCAACAAAACCTTCGTTGCAAGAACGTTGCTTGCATGAGCACATTAAATGCGGTTTCTTCTTCGTAAATCGTCATGTCTCAGCTGTGTTCTTGGAGATGGTTTAACTCGCGGTTCTCTGATGTGTGCTTGTGTTGGTGCAGCTGAAGGGGAACGTGAGCCGGGAGCTCGCCGGCGGCGACCGGGCGCGGCGGATGCTGGGGCGCGACTGCCAGCTGATGGGCCTGACGTGGCTGCTGGCCAAGAACAAGACGGTGTACATCCCCACCGTGTCCGCCGTGCTACGCGCCATGCTCTACAGCGCGCGCCCCACCGAGTCGGCCGCGGCCGGCGGCGCGCCGCCGCGGTGCAGCCCGGACCAGGAGAACATGCCGCTGGCCGTCGACTCGCTGCAGTTCGAGCGCGCCAGCGCCACCAGCTCGGCCGCCGCCGCCACTGTCGCCGCGCCGCCGCGCGCCATCCTCCGCGGCGGCGCCGGTCTCGTCTTCAGCCTGCTGCTCGGCTGCCTCATCTTCGATGTGTTCTTGTAAATTATGGGGGTCAGCTGATTAAGAACCTAAGCCTTGTCGATAATCGATAGTGTTTTGTAGGGGTTGTTAGTTCATTAGCTTCTATTGCATAGTATTAGTGCCTGCGGATTAATTAGCAGATGTGGTGAGAGAGATGTGATTTGGCGGCGTTTATGCGTCTCTAATCACGGTGGTTTTAGCCCCGGTTTGCATTGCCACTTCTTTCTTACTAGTACTTCCTTTTTTTGCGTGTGAAGTTAACTTTCTGTATTTTTAGGTCTTATTGTTTGCCCTATGAATTATAAGCCAAAGCTAAAATTTAAATTTTAAAGTTTGATTTTAAATTTGATTTTGATTTTTTTTCAACATAGTTTTTTTCAACTTTATCTTTTAAGCCATTAAGAATATATATATATATAAGTTTTATTTACATATTATTTTTTAATTGTTAATAAGCCATTACGATTTATAATAAGTCGTAAGTAACAGATGAGTGCCTGTAGAACAGTTCTTCATTTGAAGTTTTTGGTGTGGCAGCCGGCAGTCAGAGCACTAGAGATCAATCTGTCTCAACTCAGAACTTTCGAAACCGAGCAGGTTGCAGATGTGAGCCAAAAACGTGACGATAAATCGTCTCTTGGGCAGATTATATTACTACTAGTAATACTATACATTTTGTCAATTTAGCTGGACGAGGCGAGGAGCTTTTTGGGGTTGGGCGCAGTAGCAGCTCACGTGGTAGGTAGTAGTCGTCACGTCTGCGTGCCTGCGTGTCTGTGTCCTCTAGCCGGTCAGCCAGCCAGTGTGCGGGCCGCGCCTCGGCTCCTCCGCTTCGCTTTTCCTAAACTTTTCCCGGCGACCGGACGGTGTAGGGATTCGGGAACCGGGCCCTCGTCGTTTTTATGCAGCATCAAAGCCATTTTTTGTGGGGTTATCTTCTCTCTCTGCGTCTCATCGTTGCAGATGAGGCGGCTGTTAATCAGGGTGTGGCCAGGTTGATAGTAGGCTAGTAGCAGCTGGAGTATATTGGCTACCTTGTCAGCAAAAGAAAATAAGCGGTCTCCAGTCTTGCTAAAGTTGCTAGTACTAGTATTGTAACATTGCCAGGATTGCCCAAACATAAACATTTTTGAAGTTTTCTAAAAATTAATTCGACCACAAAATATAAGCATTTTGGTGTGTTTTATTTAAAATGTATCTAGTTCAGATATAGTTTTGAAACGTGCGAAAACTCCAAAATACTACTTTTGAAACGGAGGTGATAAATAGGATGTGATATAAAATTAAGAGGGATAAATTGCTTTCCATGCTATTGCTTGGAGGCAATTTTGTAAATTCGCAGCTGTCGGAGTACGAGACTCCTACAATAGGGAAGCGAGCACTTCCCCTTTAAAGATTCGGCCAGGGAATGAGTCAAGCCTGAGTCACCCTCAAGAAACAGATCAACACAAAGAAGTATATAGGTTCGGGCCGTACGAATGCGTAACATCCTATTCATATGTGTATGTGGACTATAATGAAGAAGAAGTGTTAGTGTGAGCTCTACTTGCTAAGAAATCGAACCTTTTATCTGTTGGCATGGATCATCCTCCTTTTATAAGTGAAGGAGAGTCCACAATGCTAATTCATGCATGCTGGAGCAAAAAAACCAATCAAAAAGGACGAGCGAAGTAAGTAATCGAAAAACTTTGTTCTTTGTTTGTCCTATCTATAAGAGGAGAGCATATGAAAAATGTAACTCATTCTTTCGTTTTTTAAGCTCACTGGCCATCCGCTGCGAGTTTCGAGCTTAGTACCGATATTTTAGCAATAAATCTAATAAATCTAAGTGTAGTGATTGGTGTATTGATTTGTTTTGGAAAGGGAGTGTGTGCGAGTTGTCTATTTCAAGAATAGATTGGATCTATCCAGTTGCACTTTAGAATATTTTTTAGTATTGTTTGAATAAATAAGAAAAGGGTGCACGATCTCGATAAATTACTTCTGAATAAATGCAAAAATCATATGGAAGAACATAGCATTTCACGACCTATTGCTAAATCAACTTTGATTCTGTATAGACCAATAATATGAGACCATTAACACAGTTAAAGCTAAACTGCTTGAAGTCTAGGCAAAAGGGGTACTCTTTCTACAAATATATTAGTATTATTACCAAACGCTTTAAACAGGAAATAGCTAATGCTTAGTCTTGTCAATGTTACTCCCTGCGAGCTGGTCAGAAGTGACTACCACTCCCATCAGCCGACAGGTAGCGGTAGAGGCAAGGAAATCTCCGTCTGGTCACCGCGGGGTCCACTTGTCAGCCCTTGCAAGGTGGCAAGATGGGGTCGTACTGAAGTCGATGTGGGCGTGGCACGTCGCGCCTCTCCTATTCCTTTGGTTGACGTGGGCACATAGGAAGTTGTATGCGGCGCCACGTACTTAGATCATATGCGGATGAGCTGTTCTTCAAATTGCTCCTTCCTGCAATAGAAATCATGGTGCTTGGTTGAAGTCGAATCTCCAGGCCCACTCAGAGGAGCGAAGAGACTCAAGGCGAGCTAGGGGCAAGGAGGGTGTGCTCGGGCCCCCGCCTAAGGCCCCTAGCCACTTGTATTGCGCTCCGGGGTGGCCTCCGCACATTGGGACAGCCGCACACCCAGGGCATCGGGGGCCTCCTCCTTGCTAATTCACAGGTTTTATTGTTGCTTTGGACGAGCTTCTTGAAGATATCATTGACGAACGAGTCCTCAGCGATCACCTCCGTGGAATATGCACCAAGTAGCTGTCTGCCTCCTCAACACCTTGGAGATATAAATCTTGTAGGTATCCACCCTATCCTTAGCATTGGGGACTCCCGTTCCCGTTTCTCTGAAAGCAGCATATAGCAAAACAACGCTAGGTGTTTTCTCTTGCTCGGTCTCATTCCCATTGCCCATTGTCCACTTGTTTTTCGTCACACCGAGATGCCACTAGCCACTATAAGTCCCAGTGCTCTGCACCACCGCCAACAACCATTGTGAGCAAGGCGCGTTGCAACTCAACCTTTTCAATTTTTATGACAAATTCCTAAGTGCCCTTTTTTATACTAGCAGTATATACTACCATTATACCGTTAAAGCCACATTTGAATATTGTGTATCCGTGAGTACATTTTCAATAGTAATTTAGGGAGGTAACAGGCCGTTGGTTTCTGTCTGTTTGAGCACATGTTAGGGGCGTGTGTGATATGCGTGTGTAATGGAATGTGTGAATTGAAAAACAAAAGTTGCTAGGTGGTCATAAATATTATGCACACATGAGTATGCTTTCAATAGTCAAGGATTTATCATCGAGACTACCTATACATTTGTCATTAAATTATCTCTGAAAAATTTGACAGATATAAATATAGTACAATCGTAGTGTAATTACTTTGTAACTTACATGTATCTATAATATAACTTCTGTGTAACTTTTAAAACCCCATGGTAACATGTTATTTTCACGAAGCAGAGGTCATGGGACCAAATTCCCTCACCTGCTATGACTTACTTGTTTGCACGAATCATGAAGCGAATCTAACGGTATAAAATTACATGAAAGTTACATTGTAATTGTATACAAGTTACAATATAATGACACTACGATTATACTGTATTTACACTTGACAGTTTTTTATGAGAAAATTTGTTGACAAATATATAGCAAAACCATTATCATCAGTTCCTATCTTTTTGAACGTTTGTTATGGACACATTCGTAGGTGTGTGGTGTGCTTATGTAAGCAAAAAGTTCACTCGAGGACCCGCATCTTATTGTCGAGTTTCAAAATCGTCCTTGAACCGTAAAACCGGATACAACGCATCCCCCAACTTTCAAAACCAGTGAAAACGAGGTCCCTTGGCTGTATTGTCCCCGGTTTTGGCTGACATGGCGCTAGGAGCAAAATTGAAAACTAAAAAAATTTAAAAAAAAATATGAGGCTCATATATCAGTCAAACAAAAAGATGAAGAATAGTGGGACCCACATATCAGTGGGTCCCACTTCCTTTACCTCACCCTCTCTACCTCTATCTCCTCTCTCTACCAGCGAGCCGAAGCTAGCCGAAGTTAGTGAGGCCGCCTGGCTAGGGGACGGGGAGGCCGACAAGAGCGTGCGGAAAGGGAGAAGACGGGGATGCCGGCGAGCTTCTCCAAGTCCGCCATCGTCGACACCATCTCCACCGCGTGAAGAGGGAGGAGGCGGGGAGGACGATGAACTCCTCCAAGTCCAAATCCGTCGTCGCCGACACCAACTCCATCGACTCGTTGCCGCTTCCAAGTGTGGGAGAGGAGCAAGACGACGGCTCCGAGGTTGGGGCCAACCTCGAAGCTATCTCGCCGCCCGCTCCGGAATCTACCATGGCCCCGTCGAGCTCGAGAGGCTATGTAGAGGAGGAGAGGTGGCGTGGTCCAACGACGTCGATGTCGTCTCGCCGCCCGCTCTGCCCGACGCCATGCCGCCGGCTTCATCGCCAAGATCGACGACAACGGCCACCGCTAGCCACCGCTCGTCGCATCTGGGGAAGGAGATGGGAGAAGGGAAAGGAGGCCACCAACCCCATCTCTCTTACCGTTGACCGCCACCCGCCATCGCTCGCATTCGGCCTCCCGACTTGTAGATAGATGGGAGTGGGAGGGGAGTAATAAGGGTTGGCTACTGACACGTGGGTCCCACGCTAACTCAGCCGATTGACATGTGAGCCCCACATGGGTCCTACCTTTTTTTAATTATTTTCTGATGTAACTGACACATGGGCCCTACGGTTTTCTTAGATCAAATTGCCACGTAAGCGTCACGTCAATGCCACATGGGTGTTAACAACAAAATTTGGCAATTTTTGCTAGTCAAGAACGAGTCAATGGATGAAATTCACGCCGTGATTTTAAAAGATTTGGTTGGCAAGTTTTTATCCGATTTTTGGCAAGCTTCTAAATTAAGGAATGTGTATCTTGGTTTCTATTTTTGTTGATAAAGTCCTGAGCCGATGGAGTTGTGTTAGAATCAGACTCGAGAAGTTTCCTTTGTTTTGTTAAGTCGATTGGAGTCATGTCTGAGTTGGAGTTTGTAATGGTTTCCTTAAATTAGAGATAAAGTCCTAGTTTGAGCCGATCGTAGCAGGATTGGATTTAGTATAACCTATAAGTATAAATATGTATGCCCAAGGTCTTTGTAAAGACAACAGTTCAATATACAACTTTCGGCACATCGCCACTCTTTTACTCTCGGCTGCATCAGCTTCAATCTCCAACGAGAAAGTAAGTATCGTCGTTGGAATTAGTATTTTCTCGATTAGGTTCAATATACTGATTTAGTCTTTGCATACGTTGTTTATCCGATATATCTGCTCTTTCTTAGATTGCTTTTGTTGTCTTAAGTTAGATCTAATATATCAACCACATTGAACAACATCAACTGGCTATCTTAAATTTAACCAGTTCGTTATTAATCTAGAACTGTTTTGGTTGAGTCCAATCTTCTGGGTTATAATTTATTGGTTAAATTTACTTAGGTCGGTAGATGCTAATCATTGTTTTATTGGAGTTTCAGCCGATGAGTTATCTACTTATCACAATATAACTTGCTGTATCGGCTAAGTTCGCAAGGAAAATATAATCAGCTAGTTCTTGTAATTATTTATTTCAATCTAATATTGTCTCGGTTGAGTCCGATCTATCTAGATTGTAATAAATAATTACGAGTTGGTAGTAATTTATATTTTAGCTTACCTTGATCGATATCGGCTAACTTGCTTAATATAGAGTTGGTAGTAATTTATATTTTAGTTTACCTTGATCAATATCGGCTAACTTGCTTAATATAGAGCTCTCAATAGGCTTTAATACTTAACACATTGGCTCATACTCAAAGATAACATATACTTGCTTAAAATTTTGATTTTATTATTCTTGATTTTATACTGTCTCGGTTGAGTCTGATCTATCAAGATTGATTGTAATAAGGTTAAAAAGATTGGCATATGTATTATATCTTTGTTTCGGCCGATGATGTTTTACTTCTTTCATGTTTAAGATTTATCGGTTGTAGCCGATCGATCTGGAATTCCATCGGCACCGGCTTGGGCAAACCAAACTATATCGGCCCCTTGGCCGATTGGCCTAATGATATAATTTTTTCTTGTTTATTCTTGTTAGTTGCAGGATGAAATTAACTGACACGCCTTGAACCCAAATTTGATAGGGCCTCAACTAGAGTAAGCAAATCTCTCAGGTATTCGTGTGTGCGACGAATTTTACGTAACAATGGGACGAAGACCTAGTCACAGGACCACGTAGGCGCCACGTCAACCAAAACCGGGGACAATACCGCCAAGGGACCTCGTTTGCATTGATTTTGAAAGTTGAAGGATGCGTTGTATCCGGTTTTGCGGTTTAAGGACAATTTTGAAACTCGACGACAAGATGAGGGGACCTCGAGTGAACTTTTTCTGCTTATGTAATGGTGCACGCGTGTATGTAACTTTCTGTTATGAATTTGATGCTACACCTGGGCCGGTTCGGATGTGCACCCAAGCCAGGGCCCATTGAAGACAAGAAATACTATGAGCAGCAGGCAGTACGTTGACAGCTCGAACAGATCGTTCGGCCGAATGGCAGCACGACGGTGGCGGCGGTCTGGACACCTGGCATCCTTGTCAATCACCCTCTCTACCCTTCCTCTTCCTCTACCTAGTCTAGAAGCTTCCAGAACCTTCAGCACTTGCATCCCTTTCATCTTCTCTACCTCCAACCCCCACTAGTGTGCTTTGAGGTTTTATTTCAGTTCGATTCTTCCAGTCCCCAAACACTTATATAGTTGAGTTGTTTTCTGTTGTTGCTAACGCTTTACTTTGAGAGATGGGGGTTGGAAGCAATTGGCCAACTACCCCGGCCAGGCGGCCCATATATCGCCTCTCACGTCACGGCGTCCGTCGGTGTCACAGTTCGTTAGCCGCGCACCTTCCCTTCTTGGGCTGCGGTTTCCCAGCCCATCCCACGACCGCGCAGACACCAACTTCTACAAACCCCAACCCACGGTGCCACTCGTAGCGATGTTTTCGCCGATTTGGGCATTTGGCGACCTGCTGTTCCGTTGGTGCCAACGACGAGGACACAGAAAATGGACTATGGCCGAGGCCTTGAGAATCCTTCGGCCGACGCCCGCGACGGCGCTGACGATGACCGATGCCGTCGTCACCGCCTCCGCCGCGAGTTTCTGTGGTCGCCTGGAAGTCTGGACCTGAAGCTATCCAAAAATCATCGATGGCAGTAGCAGATACTTTCCGCCATCTGCAATAGCAAACGCAGATAAAAATCATCCAAAAACCCAAAACCAAAATGATGGCAGTACGGCCAATGCAAGCTCCAACCAGATTTTAACTAAGGAGGGGTAAACAAAGACCTAAGCCTATGTACACCATGTCCAAATAAAAAACTTAACAGGTACGAAAAAATTACTCGAGAATATCCACAGGTCACAGACCTAAAATCAATGGCCGATATGGGCCGATAATCACGCTAAATCAGGCAATCTACCGTCTAACGATCCGGAGCACACCCCCTAACCTTTTCCAGCCCTTAGAATGAACATTCCATGCTCATTGCTCTCAGCCTCTCACAGTTATGATACTCACCTCAGATGAATGGGACATCAGCAACAGCAGCTACATCGGCAGTTGTAGTTATGAGGAAACGGTCTCCTGCTGGCCAACGGATAATCTATCAGGGCCTCCATTACTCTCAGCTACAGCATCTTTAACTCCAGAATGATTGCCTGGACCATCTAGCTCGTCTCCTGAACTGACTTCTTCAGATTGGTCAGATGGGGGCACATACACCAGGTTTAGCAAGGAGTCGCCACAACCACCTAACTCGATGGAAGGGCAACTAATGCTGCCATCCTCATGGGCTGACTCTTGCTGAAGCAACCGTTGGTTAAATTTGTCTTCAGGGGTGGCAGCTGAGATATTCCCGTCGCGTATCTTCTGACAGCAACTTAAGCACAGCTTAAAAGGGCATCTTGGGCAGCTTCTCAGGAATTGGTGCACGGAGAGCTTACAGTTATTGCTGCGTTCAAATAAAATTTCATAAGATCTCTAGGTCCCAGATGAGAAATTCCGATACAATAACAGTGCAGTCAACGATAAATTATTTTTAAAAGTAGCACAGCCAGCATAAATCAGCACAATGGATATATGATTTGACATAGGTGTATATCTTAAATAATAACTATGTTTTCGGTTTAAGATTATTGTAAATAAATGCAAAAAAGGCCATCACAATATCATAAAACATCAAACAAGCCTAAAATTAGGAAACGTCAAAGTAATAATAGATTAGCTTGTTTAATGGTTAATCTGTAATCCATGAACATGTTAAACTAGCTAAAAGTTTTTTTGTTAATCTTACCACAAGATGATTAACACATATACCACCATAGTGATAGATTATTGTTTGACATTAGCATAAGCTGAGAACAAAAAGATAGAAGTAACTGGGATATATGCTACTAGTTCCTATATATCTGAGAATCGTAGAGATCAGAGCCTACCAGTCGAGTGTTCCGCTTTGCTCATCAGCTACCTGGACTCGGACATCTGATATTTTTGTTTCTATTAAGAGCAAAAGTAGAGCGATTAATTTATGCTGGCTAAGTTGAAAAGAAAAGAGTGGCAGACCAAATATTATAAAAACAAACCTTGTATTTTAGCTTCTATTTCCAATTCGTCAAGTTGCTCCTGGTTCAGTTCTACTGGTAAAAGCTTGTACAGTTGGTGATTGCAAATCTTTATACTTATCAGCTTGTCTTGATCACCTGATGATTCCTGAAGATTCAAGATGTGCACACCAACAAATAAGCACAATGATCAAATGAAAGGATGTCACCAGATTGCCATCATGGTGTTATCTAGTAAACTAATCACCTTACTAATGGCACTCTTAGTCTGACCAAGGGTGCATTGTTTACAACCACAGGAACCACGGCAAACTGGGCAGCACATCTTTATATCCTTCTTGGACAACCCAGAATACCTGCATAATACAAAGTCAGGACCAAGATACATGGGCATGACAAGATCTAGTCAAGCATTGGTTGATCCAGAAAAGAAATTGCTTCTGATGGCTGTGTCCATAACAATTTGCTAGTGACGAGCCAAAATAACAACCATAGCGTTTTCTCCTGATTTAATTATCTGGTAGAACAAGCATAACCAAGGCTATATCCATAACAATGAAATATTTGGAAGTAATCTGCATTTTGTTTCTTTGTTTACACCTGTTCTAAGTTTAATAATAGCTATATTGCCATCTCTGTAAATACTAGGTCAATATCTAATTCCAAAGGAACAAAACCACTGAAATTAGCAAATTTATCTAGTTATCTCATTATATGTTTTAAGATTTTCACCTCTAATCAAGCTAGCAAGAGGAATACTTTCAGCATAAATTCGTTGGTGAATAATACATTATGATTTTATTTTTACTGAAAAGCAATAAATCAATGCATCAATGAACATCAATGAACCAAAAATACATTGAACTGAAGCTACTGTGAATTGTTTGTTTAGCTTTTCAAATCCTTCCAAATTGAAAAATCAGTGAGCGTGCACTAGCCAGTCCTAGTGCCGTTTCCAGCACAAGTTGAGTTGTTTGACACTGGATTATAAGTTTCAAATTGAGTAAAAGAAAAGGTACTACAAAAATCCTATGCACCTCAATGTTGTTTACTGAACAATAAGAAGCAGATTATTCATAGTATAGAAAACACAAGTGAACAAGAAGGCAAGTGGACGCAACCTTATCATAAGTATATCATACTATTACAATTAGTGCATGACCTACCAGGTGATGACATCTTCACCTCAACACTATGCAAATCTTTTTTTTATATATAATAGAAGTGATTTCCGTTGTCAGGGTCAACTGGACAAATATCAAGATGTGGATTTAAATTTGAACACTACTCAAGCTCAGGTGTAAAGTAAATCAGACAATACCAGGAATACAAGACCAGGTCAATGAAAGGTTCCGTATTACATACATAGCTAAGAATTGTGGAATGAAGGTTAGTAATGTTCTTTAGGAAGCAGTGACCCAATGAAATCAGAATCAAATTACAAAAATCCTATCTCCCTTCCCCATATTCAAACCCTAGCGGCTCTGGAGCCTCTTGCACTATCTTTCTCGCTTCCCCCTCCATCCACCTCACTGTCACTTCCTCCATCTCGTGTTCACTAATCAACGACATTGCTACCATCTAGGCTGCAAGCAGTGGTGGTGGCAGCAGCAATAGCAATAACCAGAACCAATTGCAGAGGCAACAGAAAAGGCAACAAGGAGAAATAATAAAGTGGGCCAAAAGGATAGCTCTCCATCTCCAAATCCTTTGCTTTTCCGGTTCAGCAAAAAATCCTTTATTTTCCCTTTGCCATCAATCGGTATCCAAATGGCAATGTAAGATCACCAGCAACCTGCAATCAGGATCCCAATATGTTCCGTGGATTGCAGGCATGATTCACATTCCGGGTAACTATAGTTGATAAATTAAAGCAAATGCATGCCCCTCCATTCTTAACAACTACTATACAAACCTAAAGAAAAAAGGATCACCCAGGTTCTCAACACTTGGTTAAAATGTTTAGCTCTACGGATATCTTAATCACAATGCAGCAATCAACAAAATGCAAGCCTTCTAAGCGAGCAACTAAACCAATTATAAACAAACACCAGACTAACCATTTGTTGATGCAGCTGTTGCAGAAGTACCTATTGTCACAGTTTTTGCACTGGACAATACGAGCAGCCTTCTTCATCCCGCAGCGGTGACACGTCTTTTGTCCTGCCTTTGTCATACCCATTGCACGAGGAACAACCTAATGCAGCACAAATCAGAAATAAGCACAAGGTAGGCTAAATATAAAATAATGCAAAACAAAACACCAAACGGGGACAATTCAATATTTGATAGGTGACCTTAACAGGTCCAACAGGCATCGGCTCAGCATTCTTCGAGCGGTAGCAGCGCCGTGTTGGAACAGGAATTTCCACTCCAACTTTTGTCGTCACTGGCGATGGCAGCGAGGCTGCAGGCTCGCTGCTCCCCGGAGAGATCCTCATCAGTCCATTCGGGAGATCCCTAGTCACGTCGCTAGTGGCTGCCGGAGGCGATGCTGGCGACGCATTCACATTCCTTCTACCCTTCCTCTTGTTCTTCTGCCGCTGGAGAGCAACAGCAAGGACCTCTCCGTCCGCCGGTGGCTTTTTGCCCTTGTTGGCCCTCGAGTAGTGATACTCACAGAAGCTAACGGTGGGGAGCGCTCGGTTTTGGCAGCGCCACTTCTTCCCATCACTGCGACGACACCGGAGGTGGTCGGGCAGAGGAGGGGGAGAGTCGCCACGATCCCCCGCCTTCCGCCGGCGCCGTCGGCGCGGCGGCATAGGGGTCCCCTCCTCTTCGTCATCCTCAGGAGGAGGGTCGGGAGTAGCCGCGCGCTTGCGGCGGCGTCCGCGGGTCGGAGGGGACGGAGGGGATTCCTCCGAAGCATCCTCCTCGGCGTCGGAGGCCTCACCTTCAGGATCGGATTGCGCGCCTTCGTCTTCATTTTCGCCGGCGGTCTCAGCAGCTTCCTCCTCCGCCTCCTCGCCGTCGGTCTCGGCGGCTTCCTCTTCCTTCTCGCCGTCCGTCGCGGCGGCTTCCTCCTCGTTCTCCCCGTCCGCCTCCTCTGCTTCGCGCTCGGAGTCACTCCCAGCGCCTTCCCCTTCGACCTCAGCATCCTTCAACTCCTCCTCCTCCTCCTTCGCCTCAGCCTCGGCTGCACCCGCTTCAGCGTCCATCTCATCGCTCTTATCCTCATCCTCATCCCCGTCAGCCTCCATCTCCTCCTCCTTCTCGGAGGCACCCTCCTTGGCCTCCACATCCATAGCCTCGCCCTCACTCTCCGACGCCTCCTCTTCCTTAGCGTCCTCCGTCTCCGTATCACCCCCGCTCCCCGCGGCCTCCTCCTCCTCTTCAGACTTGGCGCCCTCCGCGTCCACCTCCTCTACGGGCGTCGCGTCGGCGGCTCTGCCCCTCCCCTTCCCCCTCCCTCTCCCCCTCCCCCTCCCCCTTCCCCTCCCCTTGTACCGGCGGGGCGGCATGGCGGCGGCGGGCTAGGGTTCCGGCGAGGCCGGCCTAGGGGATTGGGATTTTTGTCAGATCAAAGTGGGGGAGAGTGCGAGTAACTGGCTCGACGCAAGCGAGACGGGAGAGAGAGAGGGGGGGGGTGACGTGACGGGGTTAAGACGTTGCGAAACGTGGGGCCCACTCTCTGACAGCGTCAGGAGGGGGGTGGCGGCCGCGTCGGATGCGATGCGAGGGAGGCTGGCTTTTAATTGGAAGATTATGAACGTCCACGCTGTCACGGACTCACGGTGTCACGGAAACGGAAGTTAATTAAGATCGTGGGGGAGGTTTTGGCGGATGGAGGATCGACCGTCCGATCTGGGATGGACGGTTGGGATCGGATGATGCGCACTCATGAGCGGTTTTTGGGGGGGGGGTCAGGGTGAGATGCGTCTGATCTGGGCCGTGTTAATGCGCAGATCCGACGGCTGTGGCGAGTAATGGCATTCCTGTTTTGGATGATTACGTGTTTGGTTGGGTCTGGGTTTGGATGGATCCCGGCCCAGGGAAGGCCTTGTCTTTGCATTCACTTAAGCTGGGCCAGATTTTGTTATCCATAAAACACCGCAACTTGTTTCCCATGTGTTGATAAGAGAGATTCAGCGAAGTCTTTGGGCAATTTCTTTTTTTTGAAGGAAGAAAGAAGAAAGTGTCTAGCTTGGAGAAATGCCAGGCATTTTATCTGCTGACTAATACTCCATTTCATTTTTTTTTATTGGAGAAACACAGTATAAACGCAGACGTCCACAACATGTGCACACTCATTCCCTGTGAACACACACGTACACTCATTTATGTTAGCTCATTGGCGTGATCAGTGCATTCGCTGTTATTACTTATTAGCAAGTTCCAAGGTTCACTTTTTCGATTGAGTGTTGGATTCTAACCCTCAGCGGTAACGATATTTATGGACAAATTTTGGTTGAAGTTTGCTGTTTCAAAATTGATTTCTCGAAAACCATTCAATTTTTTTTTAAAAAAAATGAGATTTGAAGGAAGAGACGTCCCTCCAAACATTTTTAAAGAAGAAATTATGAGCGTGTTAAGGATTGAACACGAGATCTCGGGGTTGAAATCACACATGTCTTGCCACTACGCTATCAAGTGCATCAAAACCACTCAAATTTTCACTCATTATCTACTTTCGTCACATGTCAAAACCTTGAGATCTTGTGATTTTCGATCGGATCTTGTCGAAAATATAAACCCTGGTAAGGCTTCATCTAGAACAAATGAATTTGAGAGGATTTCCATGGGAACTGATCTCATTCCTTAAAAATTCCTGCGTTCCAAATTAGCCGTAACTGTCGCTGTTTTTTTTTCTTCACTGGGTCAGCGTCGCTGTGACTTGTGAGGAGTAATGGAGTATCACCCAGCTAGCTGCACGTGATGTTGACGCATGAACCACGTGTATCTTAAAAATAATCCCCATGGTCCATGGATAATAGATCTGCTAGGAGTGCAAGCAAACAGTATCTTGTTGGATCAACTAACCAAACGGAGATTATCTTTTTCTTTCTTTAGTCCTAGCATCCTCGTCTTCTTCCTCTCTTCTTTTGTTCATTCAACAATTCCCCTGTCAGTATTCAGTTCTTGTCTCCTCCCCCCTTGTTATGACCGATGGGCAGCTCTTCCTCCTACAGCGCGATCCCAGTTAAGTTTTTACTCCATTTTTGACAGTTCAGTCTCTTCGTTGGTCATGATGTTCTGCATCTATCTTGGTTCTTGCTACCAGTTCAGAAAAGAAAAACAGAGTTACAGAAACATGGAGTTCTATCAGATACTGCTCTGAAAGTTGTTTCGTTCGTGTGATATCTTTGGAGTACTTCTCAGTGGTTGTTTTCTTGATCTGTAGGGCGATCAAAGTGAGCTAATCACAGGATGTGATGAAGATGACCATGGATTAGCCAAAACCCAGGTTTGCATTTAGCCACCAAAACTGAAACAGATGCTTACAGTTACAGGTTTCAGAGCATCTTCACCTTCTCAAAATTGGTGTCTGAAACATTGGGGTTCTGATGATAGGGGAAGAATTGGGGCATTTTCATCTGCTGGCTTCTCGGAAACGGATGCCTCTTCGGGTTCAATGGCATGGTTACAATCGAAGATTACTACGTTTACCTCTTTCCGGTACAGCAAATTCTGCCTAAAATTGTTACTGGTGGAACAGGATGTTACTTACACCTGACTGAATATATGCATGCATTCTGATTTCTGAATGCAGAATTACCATCCTACAAGGATGATCACTCTCGTTTACCAGCCATTCGTCCTCACCACAACAGCTCTGTTCGCGTATCATGAGGCAAAGATCAATACTAGGTTGCGCAACTTGGCCGGATACATGCTGTTCTTCCTGAGCTCATTTGGAGTGATCGTTGTAAGACTAGCCGAGTATCATCTGTCACTGTCAGCATTCAGCAAAGAGTACTCCTCCTGAACCTGAATTATATGTGTTTTTGTGTGGCACTGGCAGCTAGACGTTGCATCTTCAGGAAGAGGAGGGATTGCACCGTTCATCGGTTTGTGTCTGATCGCCGCGGCTTTCGGCGTTGCAGACGGCCATGTTCAGGGTGGGATGACTGGAGACCTGTCCTTGATGTGCCCTGAATTCATCCAGGTGATAATTTGCACACAAGCTTAGTAACAAAAATTCATTCATTAGCTATAAACATTCGATCAGTTTTGTTACAGAAAGCATGCTGAAAACTTTTCGTGTTTGGATTTTCAGTCTTTTTTTGCTGGCATTGCTGCATCAGGCGCAATAACCTCCGCATTGAGGTTCTTGACAAAAGCAATTTTTGAGAACTCCAGAGATGGCCTTCGCAAAGGAGCCAGTACGTTTTCCAGCATCCAGAGAATAAGAGACTCTATCTTTTTTTTTCTTATGAATTCAGAGATACATTGTCTGCATTGTGATATATGAAATGAAATCCATGATCACTGACGCATCATTTTGGCAATCAGTGTTGTTCTCTTCGATAGCATGCTTCTTTGAGCTGTTATGCGTCATACTCTACGCCTTTGTCTTCCCAAAGCTGCCAATCGTGAAGTTCTACCGCACAAAGGCTGCTTCCGAGGGGTCTCTGACGGTCACTGCTGACCTCGCTGCCGGTGGCATCAAAAGTCAGTCAGAAAATCCTTTGGTATGCAATTCGAACAAACAATCATGCTCAAGTTGAAAAGAGATGATATCATTCTGAACATGTACCATGAATTTATCAGGATGAAGAAGACCAGGCTTTCGCAGAACGATTAAGCAACAAACAGCTACTAAATCAAAACATGGACTACGCTCTGGACGTGTTTATGATCTATGTCCTGACACTGTCAATCTTCCCTGGCTTTCTGGCTGAAGACACTGGGACACACAACTTGGGTTCTTGGTACTAGTTACAGACCTACTAATCTCTGAAAGAATTCAGTAACTTTTTTCTAGAGCCATGCATAAATTCATCGAACAAATTTGAAAATTTCAGGTACGCGCTTGTGCTGATCGCGACGTTCAATGTTTCTGACCTGATCGGGAGATGCATGCCACTGATCGAGCAGATCAAGCTGACGTCAAGGAAATGGCTGCTAATCGCAGTCCTTTCAAGGTTCTTGTTCATCCCTGCGTTCTACTTTACAGTGAAGTATTGTGACGAGGGCTGGGTGATCATGCTAACGTCGTTTCTTGGGTTGAGCAATGGGCATCTCACCGTTTGTGTCATCACTGAGGCGCCCAGAGGCTATAAGGTTTGGTCTCTTAATTTTCTGAATCATCTCTCTGTTGGCTGATTGGCTCAAATCATGTGCATGATTTTGCAGGGATCTGAACAGAATGCTCTGGGCAATATGCTTGTGTTCTTCCTCTTGGCGGGCATATTTTGTGGGGTTGTTCTTGACTGGATGTGGCTCATAGGCAAAGGGTGGTGAACTGGTGATCAAAATGTTTTTCTTTTTGGCATGTACATGACTTCTGAATTGTTCGACATGATAGTAAAACACAAAAATCATTACTCGTATAACTTATTGTGCTATTATAACAGACCAGAAATATAAAATTAAATAATAAAAATGTTAAAAGTTTAACTAAATCTTATCGTAATCGTCAAATATTTAAGACTAGAGCAAGTATGTCCGCTCATAAATAGTTGCCAGTTCTGATTTTGAGTCGTCGCATGATTTGGTAAAAGGAAATGTTTACACCATTGATCAAGGACCATATGTGGCTATTCATAAAAACTATTTAGATTGGTCTTTTGAAAATGGTTAACATTATTTTCTTACAGAAAATATTTCATAACTTTTTAGAGAATAAAATATTTCACAACTCAGTCCATTTGTGTATTGGTGTTCCCTTTCTTCCATGCACGGCCGGACGGTGGCACCTAGGGCCCATTACGCGATTAAACCGAGGCCCATTTGTGGCCCATTTACAACCCACTCCAATACCGCCCCCCCTCTTCCGTTGGAACTCGCCGTCGCCCAACCGCGCCGCCGTTCCTCCTGGCGCGCGCCGCCGGGGCCCGAGGGTCGTCGGACGCTCTCCTTCTGGGATTCCCCATTGCTCCTGTCTCCCTATTCTTCGCGCAGCCACGCAACGGGGCCTCCTCCTCCTCATGGCCGAGGTTTCAGGCAAAGAAGACACGGGGGGTTCGTTCCTCTTCTCGCTGCGCCACTGCGCATGCACCAGGCAAGAAGGTTCCCTCTTCTTGATTTCCCAGTCCTAGATTTGATCTTCGTGTTGGTATTCTAATGCATTCCAATGCTTCTTTGTTTCAGCTCAAGAATTTGTTCCATGAGCAGTAGCCAGTAGATTAAGGATGTGTTTGGTTGAGCTGTGGCTTTTGGAAAAGCTGCTGTGGGCTGTGAGCTGTGAAAAAGCAGCTGTGGGAAAGCAGCTGTGGGAAAAGCAGAAGGCCGTTTGGTTAGAGGTGCTGTCAAACTGTAGATTGTCTGAGAAATACCTGTAATGCCCTGAATGTCTGGGACATGTTTATATGGAAATTGCTCGTAACAAACTAATTTGTTCGCTAATTCACATGAGAATGACTATTTAAGCGAGGTAAACTAATTTTCAATAGGTTTTCTTAGTTCTTCGTAGTCCATGTAAATAGAACAATATCCATCAAAAGAGCTTATACAATGATGTCATTTCTCAACATAACTAGCCTCCTCTCGCACTCAACAATTCATCAGCTATCCTAGAACGAACGTTATTCATGGTATCTTCGTTCTCCACTTCGTCACTTTCATCCTCTTCTTCTTCTGTCGTGTCTGGTACCAAGTAATCCTCATTTGCATCACATCTGTCGAACTCTTTATCTCTCAATTTGCTGTCACGAATAAAATTATGCAAAGCAAGACAAGCCATAATGATATGCTTTTGAGTACAAGGATCAAAACTTGGTATGCCCTTCAAAATACGCCACTTCTGCTTCAAGACTCCAAAAGACCTTTCAATGACATTACGAAGGGATGAATGCAAGTAATTGAACATCTCATACTTCCCTTGAGGAGGCCCTGAACGACTCCGAAATTCTGGTATATGGTATGTGGTTCCTTTGAAAGGTGCAAGGTACCCAGTTCGGTTCGGATAACTCGAGTCCACAAGATAATATTTTCCTACAAAATAAAATTATTAAGGTACATAACAATAAACTATTGATAACATACTATAGGAAACCGTTATTACCAATAGGAGGCGTAGGAAATGAAGGAAAATTTGCCAATGCATGATTGAGGATGCGCGAGTCATGTGCAGCACCCGGCCAACCAGGAACAACAAATATAAACCTCATGTCAAAGTCACAAATAGCTAGCACATTCTGAGAAGTATATGCATGACGGTTTGTGTGGCTAACCACGTCATCCACTGGCACTGGCACTTTAATATGTGTACCATCTATTGCTCCAATTGCTTGTCACGCCCCAAACTAGCCCCGAGCGGAGACCAGTGTAAGGCGATCCAAATTAACCTGTATGCCTGTACCAGTCCCAGGAAATAGCGCTGGTACAACAGGAAGACTGAATATCACAACCACAGTGGTCTCTTTATTAAGAGTAGGATTACAACCAAGGTTGGAACTGTGGACAGAACCCGAGTTCACAACAGCATTACAAAAAGGCGGAAGCGGAAAGCGGAGACTAGCCCTAAGCCACAAGCAAAGCCTTGGGGAAGGCCGAAACCCTACTACTGCTCGAAGTCGGCTTGCTCCTGGAAGAACTCTTCATCAGCAGGGTCCACCTCTTCATCTTCGAGAACTGGGGGGGGTTTAATTATATAGAGCAAGGGTGAGTACGGGAGTACTCAGCAAGTCAGGGGAATTAAGTGTTTAATGCAAGCTTCAAGGGAAAGCCAGTTGTTTGCACAATTGATTTTAGTTTAAGACTTTCAGAAACAACTAAGTGAGTGCTTCTCGACGGCACGGACGAGAAAGTGCGTCTCATCCGGCCGGAGCAGTGAAATTGTATCAATTGATTCTTGTTGGCACGAGAGGCTCCCTGCCACTCGTTCACCGACCCCGGCTGCTCCAACAGCCACAACTCACACACGCCGGTACGAGAGGCTCCCTGCCAATCATCACCGACTCCGGCTGCTTCAACAGCCACAAGTCAACACATCGGTACGAGAGGCTCCCTGCCAATCGTCACCGACTCCGGCTGCTTCAACAGCCTTAAACCAAGCACAGAAGGGGAAACCTCACACCAACAGCAGTTCACAAGGTGTTCAATAAAACTACGCTAAGGAATCATCTCACATCCGCCCATGACCGTGGGCACGGCTGTTTGAACAGTTGTTAACCTCTGCAGAGGGGGTACACTTTACCCACACGACATTACTAACCCCGAATCACCCAGCCCGCGACCCTCGGTCACGTCTGGCGACCTTGAGGCTTTCACGACAAGGCATTTCGAAAGCCGACTCAGGGTCATCTTATGCCAACGGGAGGGGTCCCACGGACCAACACCAGGTTAGGTCCCAGACCATACTGTGCCAGGAAGCCCAGGGGTCCTCCCCGACACCACCCCGGCGAATCCACTTGTCCCTTGGCATCAAGATTTCCCTGGCCTAGCTAATTACTCAGCCAGGGGCGTCCCATATCACCCATGTGGTTGTACTTGACATATGCTTGGATGTAATTCCCAAGGAATCGGTCCTTAGAGCGAGAACGGGCAGACCGTACCTCCAGTACGTCTCCCGTACCGCGAGTTTTAGAAACTCACTTTAATTTCAAGACACCGACCCAAGTGTCGGGTTTTCCAAGCATTTTGTAAACTCAAGTTTTACCCAGGTGGTCAATTTTAAAGTTTGAGGGGAGTCTCGATATTCGTACGTGGGGTACGGGTACCGAGGCATCACCTGAGGGGTGACAAGGGTGTTAGGGTATTCAAATATCAAGGAAGGTGAATGCAGCAAATGGGTAGGGCCTACCGGTTATATTGCAAACCGAGGCCAAGTGCCAAGTGTAATCTAAGTAATGCATAGTTTGCGGAATCAAAATACTTAATTTAAATTATGGGTTCAAATGATCAAAGGTGACTTGCCTTGCCCGAGATCTTGAGCTTCTTCCTCGAAATCCGCGCACTGCGGGTCTTCGGGCTCCGAGACTACACGTGAAACGAGACGACTCAACAAAGCGATAAAAGAAGCCCTATTAAAGACCACTAAGCGTGCCATTAGATAGATCTCGATTTTCGAGAAATTTTGGAATTGGAACGGGGTTAATCGGATGAACGGTTGAAAAGATATGAATTTCCGAAGATTAAAGGACTTTCTGGAATAAAGAAAAGGAATTATTAATTCCCTGGAAAAAGAAAAGAAGGAGGGATGCAATTTAGACTTTATTTTGGGCGGCTAAGGGGAGCCCAAAAGAATAGAACGGGCGCGGCCGAAATAATGGGCCGACGGCCCGTAGGGATCGGCCCTAGGCCGATCGACACGCGGGGGGAATGGTCGATGGGCCGAAGAGAAAGGAGAGGCCGATGGCCGAGCGGCCGAGTGGGCCGAGCGGCCGTTGCGGGCGCGGAGGCCGACTGGGCCGAGCGGGGAGAGAGGGTGCCGATGGGCCAAGGGGGGGCGAGGCCGATGGGCCAAAGAGGGAAAGAGGCCGAGGAGGTCCAAAGGCCGACGGTCCGAGGCCGATCGGGGAGGGAGGCCGGTGCGGGACCGTTGACCGGTCTCCCGTGGGGCCCCGGGACGGTGGACGTGGCGTCCACGTAGGCACGCACGGGGAGGGGGGGAAGGAAAGGAGAGGGCGACGGGCTCACTCGGGAACGGCAGTGTTCGGCGGGACGTCGGCGAGCGGCTCCTCCCGGCAGGCGGCGGCGAGACGGAGGGGAGGCGGGCACCGGAGAGAGAGGGGAGAGAGAGGAATCGAGCCACCGGCTCGGTTCGGGCCGCGGGGGAGCGACGGCGGCCGGCAACGGCGCGGTGCGACGGCGACCACGACGGCTCGGGGAGAGGGCGGAGGAGAGGGCAACGGCTAGGCGGCGCCCGGGAGAGGGTTCTACGGGCTGTCTAGCGGCCTAACCGAAGAAAAACGGAGGGAGGTGGAGGGGAGAGAGGGGCTTACCGCGGTGGGGCGGTGAGCCGGGGAAGAGGGCGACGGCGGGGGTGCGGCGCGGCTCCGGGCCGAGGAAGAGGGCGGCGGAGATGGCGCCCAAAGCTCCTTCGGGAGCCCTCGGCTACGGCGGCGGGCGACGAGGGCGGTGGCGGCAGCAGCGGGGGAGGAGAGCTCGGGGAGGCGGCAATGGCGGCAGGGCGGAGGGGAAAGAATGCGGCCGAGCGGGGGATTTTTGTAGGGGCGCTAGGTCGGTTCGGCCGGGGGATAGGCGGTGCGGCCGAGAGAAGGCGGTTCGAGGGCGCGGGGAGGGGACCAGCGCTAACGGCCAAGCGCGGCAGCGGTGACGCCGGCTGGTCGGGAAAAGGGGAAGAAAAAGGGGAAAAAAAAGGGGCTCGCTCCTTGCCGCTTCGGGCAAGGGCGCGCGGAAGAGAGAGAGGGAGAGGGGCGCGCGCTCGGCCCCTTGGCGGCACGCGTGCAGAGGCGGGGCCGGGAGCGGCGGTCGGTGGCGACGGAACGGGGCGCCGGCAGGGAAGAACTCCGGGAGGGAGAGAGAAAAAGAACGGGGAGCGGGGGAAGAGAGAGAGAGCTGGCGGACCCGGCTCGGGCGCGCACGGGCCGAGCGGCCTGGCGCGGCCCAACGGGGGAAAAAGGCGGCCGGGCAGGCGGCTGGGCCGAGGCGGCACGCGGCCCAGCAAGAGGGGGCGCGAGCCGAGGCAGGCGGCGGGAGAGAGCTGGGCCGGGAGACAGCCCAGGGAAGAAAAAGGGCAGGCCGAGAAAGAATCCGGCCCGAGGGCAGAGGGAGGTAAACTAGACTTTTCCTGAGAGTTGGAAAGGAGGAGTTTGAGGGCTCGGATTTGAAATCCGATTTCGCGGTTTTCTCCGGGATTGAACTGAGAGGGGAGACACGAGACCTTGGCACACAACAAGACTCAACTGAAGAGCAAACTTTCGCAATTAGGGTTTTTAGCAGAATAGTTTCCCCGCTAACGCCGCGACAAAACGGGCGTTACATTGCTCCTTTGAAGTATGGCCAGAAACGGTCCCCTCTCACTCTTTCATGCTCCATAGAAAAAGTAGGGTCTCTTGGCACAACATTTTCCTTAGCTAACTTGCGCAAACACTTCAACACTTCATGAAACTTGGGGTGAACCGTCCAAAGTGACCTTGTGAAACGATTTTCAGCTTGTGCAAATGATTCTGGTCCCTCGACGATCCACAAAAACATAGCCAATGACTCAATAGATGACATTTTTTTGGAGCTCAATCCATAGTTTCTCACTAGCAAGTCATGAAGTGCATGAAAAACCTCAGGGCTCATTCGAAACATCTTATAAAAATACCTCGGTTGTGACATACACCTCATGACCCATTGAATGCCAGTTTCTGGTGTCTCTCTGTATTTACCTTTGTGCAAATACCTTTGATTATACGAGTTGCCCATTCCTCCAATAATAGCAGCACGCTGTGCAAGTTCAGCAAGCAACCGTAGTCCCTTTTGTGCTTCTTTGGCTGCATCGGACATCTACAGACCAAAACAATAGATAAATAATATGTAGACAATAATTTCATGGCAAAGACACATATCACAATAATTTCATGGCAGCACACAGATCACAATAATTGTTCAACATAGGGAAACAAATGATGGTTCAACATAGAGAAACAAATAATTGTTCAGCATAGGGAAACAAATGATGGTTGAACATAGGGAACAAATAATAGTTCAGGGCTTCGTCATCTCTTTCTCATGCTCCCTCTTAATCAAATCGAGTCTTCCTTCATTTGTCTCTAGACAGCTAAAGAGTTCCCTAAAATCAGGTTTAAGAATTAGGGAAGTGGCTGTGTACATTAGAGCAGTTCCTTCTTCCACCCCACATTCTTTCACCATCTTCACTGTCTCTGCAATGGAAGGAACAAGATTGGTTGCAGGAGCAGATGATGCTTCAACACTTGTGGAGATCCTCTCTGCTGCAGTTTCTATCTTCAAACAAGTGTTCTTGTACATACGAAAAAATGGGCTCTTCTCATCCTTGTCTTCAATAGCCTTGCGTTTCTTTTTCCCTTGGCTCCCTGTCTTCTCAGCCTTATCTGCAGGTTTTGGTACTTCCTGGACATCCTCACCACTCCCCCATCTCCGGCTGATGCCGGCCGGCCGCATCCCCGTCTGAGGCCGGCGCCATCCCGTCCGCCCGTCCTGCTGCTCCCTTTGATGAAGCAAGTGGTGAGAAGAGCCCATTTTTTCGTATGTACAAGAACACTTGTTTGAAGATAGAAACTGCAGCAGAGAGGATCTCCACAAGTGTTGAAGCATCATCTGCTCCTGCAACCAATCTTGTTCCTTCCATTGCAGAGACAGTGAAGATGGTGAAAGAATGTGGGGTGGAAGAAGGAACTGCTCTAATGTACACAGCCACTTCCCTAATTCTTAAACCTGATTTTAGGGAACTCTTTAGCTGTCTAGAGACAAATGAAGGAAGACTCGATTTGATTAAGAGGGAGCATGAGAAAGAGATGACGAAGCCCTGAACTATTATTTGTTCCCTATGTTCAACCATCATTTGTTTCCCTATGTTGAACAATTATTTGTTTCTCTATGTTGAACCATCATTTGTTTCCCTATGTTGAACAATTATTGTGATCTATGTGCTGCCATGAAATTATTGTGATATGTGTCTTTGCCATGAAATTATTGTCTACATATTATTTATCTATTGTTTTGGTCTGTAGATGTCCGATGCAGCCAAAGAAGCACAAAAGGGACTACGGTTGCTTGCTGAACTTGCACAGCGTGCTGCTATTATTGGAGGAATGGGCAACTCGTATAATCAAAGGTATTTGCACAAAGGTAAATACAGAGAGACACCAGAAACTGGCATTCAATGGGTCATGAGGTGTATGTCACAACCGAGGTATTTTTCTAAGATGTTTCGAATGAGCCCTGAGGTTTTTCATGCACTTCATGACTTGCTAGTGAGAAACTATGGATTGAGCTCCAAAAAAATGTCATCTATTAAGTCATTGGCTATGTTTTTGTGGATCGTCGAGGGACCAGAATCATTTGCACAAGCTGAAAATCATTTCACAAGGTCACTTTGGACGGTTCACACCAAGTTTCATGAAGTGTTGAAGTGTTTGCGCAAGTTAGCTAAGGAAAATGTTGTGCCAAGAGACCCTACTTTTTCTATGGAGCATGAAAGAGTGAGAGGGGACCGTTTCTGGCCATTACTTCAAAGGAGCAATTGGAGCAATAGATGGTACACATATTAAAGTGCCAGTGCCAGTGGATGACGTGGTTAGCCACACAAACCGTCATGCATATACTTCTCAGAATGTGCTAGCTATTTGTGACTTTGACATGAGGTTTATATTTGTTGTTCCTGGTTGGCCGGGTGCTGCACATGACTCGCGCATCCTCAATCATGCATTGGCAAATTTTCCTTCATTTCCTACGCCTCCTATTGGTAATAACGGTTTCCTATAGTATGTTATCAATAGTTTATTGTTATGTACCTTAATAATTTTATTTTGTAGGAAAATATTATCTTGTGGACTCGAGTTATCCGAACCGAACTGGGTACCTTGCACCTTTCAAAGGAACCACATACCATATACCAGAATTTCGGAGTCGTTCAGGGCCTCCTCAAGGGAAGTATGAGATGTTCAATTACTTGCATTCATCCCTTCGTAATGTCATTGAAAGGTCTTTTGGAGTCTTGAAGCAGAAGTGGCGTATTTTGAAGGGCATACCAAGTTTTGATCCTTGTACTCAAAAGCATATCATTATGGCTTGTCTTGCTTTGCATAATTTTATTCGTGACAGCAAATTGAGAGATAAAGAGTTCGACAGATGTGATGCAAATGAGGATTACTTGGTACCAGACACGACAGAAGAAGAAGAGGATGAAAGTGACGAAGTGGAGAACGAAGATACCATGAATAACGTTCGTTCTAGGATAGCTGATGAATAGTTGAGTGCGAGAGGAGGCTAGTTATGTTGAGAAATGACATCATTGTATAAGCTCTTTTGATGGATATTGTTCTATTTACATGGACTACGAAGAACTAAGAAAACTTATTGAAAATTAGTTTACCTCGCTTAAATAGTCATTCTCATGTGAATTAGCGAACAAATTAGTTTGTTACGAGCAATTTCCATATAAATATGTCCCAGACATTCAGGGCATTACAGGTATTTCTCAGACAATCTACAGTTTGACAGCACCTATAACCAAACGGTCTTCTGCTTTTCCAACAGCTGCTTTCTCACAGCTGCTTTTCCACAGCTCACAGCCCACAGCAGCTTTTTCAAAAGCCACAGCTCAACCAAACAAACCCTAAAGTAGTTGTTTGTGCAAGGACCCAGTGTGAACCTGGCCATGAGCTCACTTGTCGCACTCAGAGTGAGAAACTGAGAATCACTGTCCCATCTCAAGAATTTCACATTCTTGACTAAGGCTTACTGAATTGAGATTTCGTACATCCCTTTCCAATCTAACGATGAAGACAACGCGAAACCAATGAGGTATATGGCGAAAATTCTACGAATTCCGGCGTGTGTTGACTCTAAGAAGCAATGGCAAGTTTGCTCTAACTGGACACCGATGAGGCGTGTCTCGGGACTTCTATGGTCTAGTGGGAATGCGCCGCAAAGGAGTCGTCAATTCGTCATGCGTTGATGCACATGCCGTTGAATATATCTATAATTTTCAATCCTCGGGTATGCACATCCTTGCTAGTTGAAGTATATCTATAATGTTTTGTTTCCATTATCCAGCTTCAGCTATCCCGTGAAGTTGTACACATCCTTGCTAGTTGCTATCACCAATAATTTTGGTCATGTGATTGTGATCCAATCTTTTGCGTTGACGCTTTGATGTAATGGCGTATACTATAATACTATGTGATTGGCCAAGGCGTATAAATTATTTATTAGTTCATCTAATCTCATATTAATTTTCTTGGGAATGCAACCCTTTGCTTCTTTTATTCCTCTGTTCCCTTCCAAGATTACTCTCTTGTTCAATTTGTGTATGTGTTTTACCTTTCTGGCCTGTCATGATATGTCCCTCTTCCTTCTAACATTGGGTGCGCAGCTCCACATATCACAGAGTGTGATCACTGTAAGTGTTGTTTTGCGTTCTAAGTTCTCAATTCTTTATACATGTATTTGGCATGGTCACTCTCCATTCTACTTAGTTCTTGTTTTTCTTGATCTAGGGTCATCCTAGTTGACTACAAACATGGCATATGGTAAAGAAGAACAAAGAGTAGCTACGACTCAGGTTTTCATTGATTATCTTCACTGAAAATGTACTTAGTCTATTCAGTGTTACTAAATGTCTGTTCTGGCAATGTTGCCACACTGATAATAGGGAAAAAAATTGGGGTATTTTCATTTGCTGGCTTCTGGGAAATGGATGCCTCTTTGGGTTCAACAGCATGCTTACAATCGAAGATTATTACACCTTTCTCTTTCCGGTATGAATTGTATGAAGTAATATTGGTTTCTTTTAATTGTCTAACGATGTGAAAATTGCTGACAAAAAAGGAAGATATTTATAACGGATTTTGTGCTCTCTGACTGCAGAATTACCATCCAACAAGAGTTGTTACTCTCACCTATCAGCCATTCGTCCTCACCACAACTGCCATATTCACGTATCATGAGGCAAAGGTCAACACTAGGTTGCGCAATTTGGCGGGTTACACACTCTTCTTCTTGAGCTCATTTGCAGCGATCATTGTAAGGATTACTTGTTGCAGTTCTGACATGGTTAATACTAAATCAGCAGAACCGTATCACACTGATGTGTTCTCCTACATTGCAGTTGGATGTTGCAACTTCAGGGAGAGGTGGAATCGCGCCCTTTGTTGGCGTGTGCATCATTGCTGCTGCCTTTGGTGTTGCCGATGGTCATGTTCAAGGTGGAATGACAGGTGATCTCTCCCTGATGTGCCCAGAATTTATCCAGGTGAATCTCTCCCCTTGGATGCATAGACAAATCGCTATGGTCTCTTTACCTTCAAATTTAGCTCACTAATTTATTTGTTTGATTTCTAGTCCTTCTTTGCTGGACTAGCTGCATCAGGCATGATAACCTCTGCATTGAGGCTTATAACAAAGGCGGCTTTTGAGAATTCTAGGGATGGCCTTCGCAAAGGCACTAGTATGTGGCAACAATCGTATATGATTATCCCTATGCAACCTCTATCTTGATTCTTACATATCTACTTAATTGACGCAGTGTTGTTCTCCTCAATATCATGCTTCTTTGAGCTACTATGTGTTCTACTATATGCTTTCATCTTCCCGAAGCTGCCAATCGTGAAGTTTTATCGTTCAAAAGCAGCTTCAGAGGGGTCTCTGACAGTCGCTGCTGATCTTGCTGCTGGTGGCATCCAAAATCGTGCAAATCCATTGGTATCTTCTTAGTTTGTAGGAAGTTTTGTATCATTTGATGAATCTTAGCAAGAGGATCTGTTAACACCAAGTTTTATATGGCTTTTTCAGTCTGAAGAAAACACTTCCTGCGATGAACGTTTGAGTACCAAGCAGTTGCTACTACAGAACACAGACTATGTATTGGATTTGTTCTTGATCTATTTACTGACACTGTCCATCTTTCCGGGTTTTTTAGCTGAAAACACTGGATCACACAGCTTGGGCTCTTGGTACTGTCCTACTCTAACTTTCTTACTTGACTTTGGATCGATCATTGACAGGTTACTCCTAAAACCCATCCTCTTGTTCTTGTCACATCATTATGCAGGTATGCACTTGTCTTGATCGCGAGCTATAACGTATGGGATCTGATCGGAAGATACATACCTCTGATTGAACACGTCAAGCTGAGATCCCGCAAGGTGATACTGATCACCGTCGTCTCGCGGTTCTTGCTCATTCCTGCATTCTACTACACTGCAAAGTACAGTGACCAGGGCTGGATGATCATGCTAACGTCGTTTCTCGGTTTGAGCAACGGATATCTCACAGTCTGCATCCTCACCGAAGCACCCAAAGGGTACAAGGTTAGTGAATGAATGAATGTTTTCAACCATTGATGTTGCCTTTTGTAGCATTTGATAAGCTACATCCATGAATGATCTTTCAAAGAAAAAGAACTATATCCCATTAATGATTGTTCATGCAGGGACCAGAACAAAATGCTTTGGGCAACTTGCTTGTGCTTTCCCTGTTGGGAGGCATATTTTGCGGGGCCATTCTTGATTGGCTCTGGTTGATAGGTAAAGGGTGGTGACCATTGATCGACTTGTATAACATATTCTTCATGTTTTGTGCTAGTGTATGGGACCCTGGATGCAATTAAGCTCCAGCAACATCTTGAACAGTCTCTTCTGCTGAAAATTTAACCTGCAAATGTATCGAAATGGTGAGGACGAAAGTGAGGAAGAACAAATGTAAAGGCATGTTTTTGATATGTAAAATATTATGTCTTGCATTACGTGTCCTTTTCCCACTTTCTGTTGAACAGAGTTTCAGATGCTTGATACTGAGTTCAGGGTGATGCAGAAGTTGCAGATAAAACAACAGTTCATCTTGGGTATCTAATTGCTACGGAAGGTATCTGATGCAATCATATGCAGTAGTTCAGCAACGCGGATGACGACGACGGGCTGTCAGCATCGTCCGTGTCACGTTTCTCTGGATTAGCTGTTGATACAAGCAAATGATTTTTTTTAGCGGCGGGGAGTTGATTAGCCCTAAACGCCGTTTATCATGGAGATAAGAACAATCATCAACTTTCATTTCTGTAGATTATAATTATACAAACACCACATTCACAGGCTCATAGCGTTTGACCAAAAAAGCTGCAATTCTGGATTGTCATAAACTAACGAAAATTAGTCTAAGGTGGCAGGCAGAAAGGCCAAGCTGAGAACATAGTCATGCAAAGCACAACACTCTTTAGTCCAAATCACAGCAAATTAACGAGGTAAAATGCGAGCAACTTTGGAAAGAACCGATCCCCAAATTTCTAATCATGAGAAGGACATCGTACGGCTAAGATTAGTGGACTCCACTATCATGTCACTCTTTGGTCAAACCAAGAAGCTCCTTTCTTTTTTCTTCTTTGATTTTTATGGTCATCTTTTTTTGTCTTCTTTTATGATCTTTATATATCTCTATCTGACTATCTCTATGTGGGGCAACCCAAAAGCAAGAGCATTTTTGGCTAAGAGATGGCCATCGTCCAACTCGTCACGTCACTTTGGAAAATACTCTTCTTCTTCGTTTCTTTTTCTTCGAGGAGGAAAGTAATAAACCGGCAGCACAATGATGAAAGATACTGTTGATATATACCGTATACATATGAATCTCCAGTCTTGCAAATTAAATCCGGGGATCAATATTATTCGCTAATCTGCTATTCTCCCCCGTTGCAGATATCGTTAAATATAATTACGTGTCTAATATGCATTTAAACCTAACAGTGCACAGCTAACTAGATATTTTTTTCATTATCTAAAAAACTAGATAATTTCCCCCACATCATAAGCTTGTTTCATTTTTAAACATAAGACACTATTAACTTTTTAAAACGGTATTTGATGTTTAGATATGTACTAACAAAATAATATAGGTTGTGCTTAAGAGTATCTTTAATTATAAAAAATACAAAAAAAAAGTTACCAATAAATTTGTAATAGTACGAATGATCAGTCCAAAAGTCAATGTCCTTACATTTTGAAGGTAGTACTAGTATTTCTTTTTCTTGTTAACAGTAGTGTGAACGCAGGAGGGACAGTCTGAACGCCGTCCGATGTTCCCCACGCAACCATTCCTCGCCGCTCAGATTTGTTATCCTCGCACATGTATAATATTGTTGGTAGTAGTCCACAATATAACAATAAATTAATAGGGGAAAATAATACCAGACACGTCGGCGTAATCCTCTGGAAGAGATTCTCCCAACGAGAGGGGTCAAAGAAAGCCGAGAGATTCCAGCTGCATCCCCCGCAAATTAATCGCGCGCTGTGCGTGTGCGTGCGTGCGCCCAGATGTATATATAAACGGATCCCACGCGCGCTTGGGTTAGTTATAGTTGCCCCCCTCCCCCCTCCTCCTCCTCCTCCTCTCCTCCTCTTGCCGCCGCTGCCGCCGCCGCCGGCTCGCCGTGGAGGAGCCGCGGCTGGTAGCTCCGGCAGGTCAGTGCTCTGCTCATCTCCCGCACGTCTCTTCCTTGGTGTTCGTTGCGGCCGATTTGGACGTTGTAGCCTTGTAGGTGGTGGTGAAGTTGGTTTTACTTGTGGTTTATGGTTTACGCTAGGTGGTCTTTTTTTTTTTTTACTCCGTTGAGGGTGGTAAGCGAGTTCTGGTGGTAATTACGGCGCATGGATTTTTTTTGTTAGGCGGATGCCCTTTTTTGTGGGGTTCATGCGATTTGGGTTGGATCTGTTGCGTTGTGGGGCTTCTATGTAGTTTGTGAATTGTTGGTGTGTCGGTGCCGTGGGCAAGGTGGAAGGGATGGCGAGTGTTCGGCCGGATTCGTGGCCCATGCGTTGTTGCTGAATCGTGTTTTTGTGGTGTGGATTGGCGACTCCTTTTATGTTTCTGTCGTTGCTGCTTCAGAATTCAGAGTAGTAGCTAGTAATCGGCAACTTCAACATCTGAATTCTTTCAGTTTGGAATAGCAGAGGAACTGAGATATTGTATTTAGATACTTCTGTGCCCTGTCCTTCATTTAAGTATGTCGTTAGGATTATGTTGGTCTGTTTGGATTATTTTGCTCCTGTTTAACCATGCTCTTCTGAAACTAGAGGATTTTATCGAAGTCTTACTGAAAGTTTATGGTCTGACGAACGAAATATTTCAGTTCTGCTTCGGCTTCATCTTTTAGCAGAAATGAATTCTGAAATAAATGCTACATGACTCTTTGCAGTGTGTGCCTAACTGCCTATCCTAGAAACTTTCTTGGATAGGCGCAGGTGGACTTATCATGAGCCTCGAGGTAGCAGGTGCAGGGGCACCTCAGGCTCAGGTATCTTAACCCCTTATTCTCTAATTCAAAGTTCAGATGTTTTTCTATGCTGTACTAAAAATGATCACTGAAACTTGTGTTGTGTTTGGTTGAAATTGACAGGGGAAGTTCTTGGGTATACTTGTCTGCTGGGTTTTGGGAAATGGAAGCCTCTTCGCTTGGAATAGTATGCTCACCATTGAAGATTACTATTCAATTCTGTTCCCGGTACATTCTTATCTCGGACATTCCATTCATGGCTTCAATGAGATCAGGCTCTCAAATTCTGTTCGATCTTGCATTTCACTTGACAGATGTCAAAAAAATGCATCCTTATCCTTTGTTGTGAATCATGGGATATATTTTGCTATATTCAATTCATGGTTTAAATGGAAACCAATTCAGTAGCATCATACACGCAGCATACTTGAATAGATGCTTTAAGTATCCTCTGCCTTTCAAAGTGTTGGGATAGACAACCAATACAATCTTATCGGTTCAGGCTACATCCAATATAGCTTGTCAATCAAAATAAGTTTTCCTTTCATTGCAGACTTTATTGCATTCATACACGCAAATGTAGTAAATACACTAGCATATCTAACCAACTACTTTTGGTTGCAGACATACCATCCAACAAGAGTTCTTACACTAGCTTACCAACCTTTTGCCTTTGGAATAACCTGCATCCTGACATACCATGAAGCAAAGCTCAACACAAGGAAGAGGAATCTAATTGGATTTGCACTTTTCTTAATTAGTTCTTTTGCATTAATAATGGTAAGTACATTGCTTTATGTTCAAAAAATAATATAATGTGCCAGTATTACAACTCATTTAATCATCTCTGTTACTTCAGCTGGATGTTGGCACTAAAGGAAGGGGTGGACTTGGTCCATTTATCGGTGTCTGCATAATCAGTGCCTTATTTGGGACAGCTGATGCCAGCGTTCAAGGTGGTTTGGTTGGCGATCTTTCCTTCATGTGCCCGGAGTTTATTCAGGTAGCCTTTCACATGAAGTTCAGCGATTCGTGATGATTTTTGCTATTTTGATCATCCTCAAATGGGGAGTGGATTCTAAACTCTATATCCCCTCGTTGTTTGCATGTCATCCAAATGTTTATGAAAAAATTTAAAAAAATTCAACAAGATAGATTAATATGTAATAAATCATTTCACAAACATGCAAGTTAGAATTTAACTTCTACAAGTTGCAACAAAAAAATAAATTAAACTACGTATATTCACAGTCAAATTTGTTTTTTTCGTTGCAACTTATAGAAGTTAAATTTAATCTTGCATGTTTGTGAAGTGATTTATTACATATTAATCTATCTTGTTGAATTTTTTAAAAAAAATTTATAACCATTTGGGTGACATGTAAACAACTAGATGTTCCCTCGAGAGTTTATAATACTTTCCCTCCTCAAATGACATCCTTACCATGAAGATTCATATCCTGCTTTGCATTTCAGTCTTTCCTTGCTGGCTTGGCTGCATCAGGAGTTCTAACATCAGCGTTGAGATTAATTACAAAAGCAGCATTTGAGAACTCACAAAATGGTCTTCGTAATGGAGCTAGTAAGTATCTTCAGTGCTTCTTCCAATCTCACATACTTATCTTCAGTGCTTCTTCCAATCTTTTTCTCACACTTTAAAAATTTGCAATGTTTTTTTCCTGCATAACGATCAATCCTTGTTCGGTGCAGTACTTTTCTTTTCGATAACATGCTTCTTCGAGCTAGTGTGCCTGCTCCTTTATGCGTACGTCTTTCCCAAGTTACCCATCGTGAAGTACTACCGATCAAAGGCTGCCGCTGAAGGGAGCAAGACTGTTGCAAGTGATCTTGCTGCTGCAGGACTCAACAATGAACAATCTATGCAAGTCTGTCTCACAATATCAATTCCTCTAACTTTATCATGAGAATCAAACTAATAAGATTATATTCTTATTTGCGCAGGCCGAGGAGGATCCCAAAAAATTCGATCGTTTAAGCACCAAAGAGCTGCTGATGCAGAACATAGACTATGCATTTGACATTTTCCTGATATATGTCCTGACTCTATCAATCTTCCCTGGATTTTTGTCTGAAGATACTGGAGCACACAGCCTGGGAACATGGTATCTTATCTTACTTTTCATCCTTTTTTTGAAGCACTTAGTTGCATGTAAAACATGTACTGTAGCTTCCACTAAAATCTAGTACTGTTGTGTAAATACCTCACATGGCTTTCATTCCTGATATAAATTCAGGTACGCGTTGACGCTCATTGCGATGTACAATGTGTGGGATCTGATTGGGAGGTACCTGCCACTGATCAAGTGCATCAAGCTGACCTCTCGGAAGGGTCTCACTGCCGCGATCCTGGCTCGGTTCTTGTTCATCCCTGCGTTCTACTTCACGGCCAAGTACGGTGACCAGGGCTACATGATCTTCCTGACGTCCTTCCTGGGCCTCACCAATGGCTTCCTCACCGTGTGCGTCCTCACCGAGGCTCCCAAAGGATACAAGGCGAGTTTGCAATCTCATCTCTTTTTCATCTCAGTATCAAGATATATATATATAAATATAAATATAAATATAAATATATATATATATATATATATATATATATATATATATATATATATATATATATATATATATATATATATATATTGGCAGCCAATGTTTCAGGCCAAATTCTGAATTTGTGTTGCTGTTTTGCAGGGACCGGAGCAGAACGCGCTGGGGAACGTGCTGGTGGTCTGCCTCCTCGCCGGCATTTTCTCCGGCGTGGTGCTCGACTGGCTGTGGTTGATAGGGAAGGGCTGGTGATCATCCATTGGTTCTCCTCTCTTCTTTTGGCTCCTCTCTTGTGTTCTGCTCGGATGAGCGGGGCTCTTTTAGAATCGCAGGAAAGAAAAAAAAGAATCATATAAATCTGGGGTGGCTGTTTTGTTAACAACTCGTACGGGACCAGATTGTGTACCATTTTGACGACTTTGGCTGCAATGTGTTAGTGTAGTTCAACCCCGTCGTAAGTTTTGGGGTTCAATATAATCTGCAGCGCTTGCGTTTGCTTAAATATATCATACGTGACGTGTTTGCTTGCTTGAATTGGATGTATATCATACATGACGTACTGCAAAAGGACGATGAGGTGTGCGTGAGTCCAACCAAGGCCGGAGTCAACGAAACATATGCCGCCACCAGAATAACCACGCCGCGTCTCGTCCCGTGTCACACCGTGATCCGGCACCACGGCCCGGGCCCGGGCGCGCGTTGCCCCCACGGCTGATGAAAAAAAGCGGACCTGGTGGTGGCGGGCGCAAACAGCGACGGTGCAACGTGCGGAAACAACGTTTGCGCCTTGTCCGCTTCTTCCCCCCTTGCCGTGTCGCCCGTGCTGCTGCTTCAGCTCCGTCACGCGTACGTATCAGCCGCGCAGGGTGGGGTTGGAGACGTGGAGTGCCGCGTTGACGGACGGCACCGCCTGCCGGTTTCTGCAATTCTGTCGTGCCTTTGCCCTCTCCCCTCCGGTCCTCCCGAATGCACCAATCCCCAGGTTTGTCACCACATTGTCCACCACCTCCATCTCCGCCGCTCTCCTCTCCTCGACTCCACCGCGAGGCTGGACCGCTATCCAGTATCCACTGCTCTCCACCAGCCAGCCAGCCAGCCAGCCAGCCACTCATCACCGCGTTCAAGTGTTCCCGCGTTTATCGTCAGAGTCAGCGACTATCCAACAGAGTACTCCACCAGATCATAGTTAGTGGATAACTTCACTGTGAGAAATTTGACTATTTATCACTATTAGAGATCTCTTCAAATACTTACTTTGTTTTATATTATAAGTAGTTTGATTTTTTTTCTTAGTTAAACTACTTTAATTTTCATCAAGTTTGTAAAAAAAAGTTAAAATTTTTAATAGAAAACAAACATAATATCAAAATATATTCAATATTAAATTTAACTAAACTAATTTGGTGTTGTAAATGTTGCTAATTTTTTTATAAATTTAATCAAACCTAAAAAAATTTGACTTAAAAAAGTCAAACGACTTATAATATAAAATGAAGGGAGTATCATTTTTACAATTAATTTTACATTTTTGTCACGAGTGAGAGAATAGTGCTTAATATTTTGTCACTTTACCTGCGTGGCATGGCACATCGGTGTGCCAGCGGGAACCACCAACATGAAAAGTTCCATTTTGCCCATAATAGTTCCCACGAGTCAGAGAATAACCTCCTCCTCTTCTTCTCCTGTCCTCTCTTGTACAGACGCTGCTGCTGCTTCGGCTGGAGGTGCGCGGGAGCACCGCCGGTGCGCTGAAGGCTGAAGCCACGTGCGATAACGAACTCGGCGGCGTCTGCTCCTGGTGATGGTGCGGCGGACCCTGATGCTGCGGGTGGCCGGTGCTCCCGATCGCCGCATCGTGCGTGGTGGGCAGGGATGAGCGCGAGGAGAGCATGCGCGCGCGCTCCTGGTGCCTCGCCAATGCAACATCGTCTCATCGTCCTCCGCCGCCTCTCACTGCACACAACTACACTGCTCCGTGAGTCGGCGGTTGTCTTGTGGCGATGTTAATGCTGCTAGATCAGTTTTTGCCCATGGACAACTCAGGTACTCCCCCGCAAAGAGAGAGAGAGAGAGAGAGAGAGAGAGAGAGAGAGAGAGAGAGAGAGAGAGAGAGAGAAGAACTCAGGTACTCAATTTCCCCACAAAAAAGGCCAAGGTACTCAATTACTGGACATTTTTGCGGTCTCAGCTTTTAATTGATCGAGCGCACATAGCAATAAATAAACAGTCGGCTTTTTCGTCTCGTCTGCACTGCAGGGTACGTCACGTACGTGATGGCCTCGGATGAGATGGCGAGCATGGACAAGTATGCCGCCGCCACTGGCGGTGGACAAGGCCAAGCACATCTTCTTCCTGTCCCGACTCCCGAAGCCGTGAGGCGATGAGGGAGCGACGGGGCAGGGTCGTAGACGGGACGCGGGCGGTGGGCGTGGAGCAGAACGAGCGTGTCGCCGGCGGCGGAGGACGATGAGGCGACGTTGCGAGGCACAAGGAGAGCGCGCGCGCATGCTCTCCTCGCGCTCGTCCACGGACCACGGTCACCACGATGCGGCGCTCGGGAGCACCGGACGCAGCAGCAGCAGGGTCCACAGCACAGCACCATCCCCAGGAGCAGACGACGCCGAGGAGCTCGTTAATCGCACGGCTTCGACGCACCGTCGCCACGGCCGTGCTCCCTCGCACCTCCAACAGAAGCAGAAGCAGAGAGACGTCTGTACAAGTGGGGACATGCGAGGAGAGAAGCATCAGCTTATTCTCTGAATTGTGGGGCCCATTATGGGCAGAGTGGACTTTTCACATCAATGGTCCTCGCTGGCACGCTGATGTACATGTCATGCCGAGTAAAAGTAGAAAAAAACAAAGCATTGTTCTTTCACCAGTGATAAAAATGTAAAATCAATTATAAATGTGACATTTAAAAAGTTACCAATGACAAATAGTTAAATTTCCCGTCATCACCTGTTCACCGTCATGTGCTGCTACTATTACTGTAGTATTTTGTTAGAATTATCAAACAAATTAGTATGGTGGACCGCGTAAATTGTACGGGTAGTATATTTATACATAGAATACATTTTATGTAGCTATAAATATTTTCACTAAACTATCACAAAAGCACATATGTTATATAGTGAAAGCAGCATGATGTCTTACATGAGGATATTCAAAAACATATGAGCCATTGGATTAAGAGTTTGAACCACAAATGGACTAAACTGTTAGAGACCCACTTGTTTCAACTCAAGTATCAGAATCTCCAATAGAAATCACAAGTATATAGGTGGGGGGGGGGGGGTGTGGAAGAAACAACAACTAACAGGAACAAGATTTAGGTTGTGCTCTTCTCTCAACTTTCCTAACCTCTCATTTCTCGTTTTTCGTGTGCACGTTTTTTAAACTGCTAAACAGTGTGTTTTTCTTAAAAAATTCTATGGGAAAGTTGTTTTAAAAAATTAGATTAATTTATTTTTAAAGTTTTTTTCTAATACTTAATTAATTATGCGCTAATACTTTGCTTTGTTTTCCGTGTTAGGAGGCAAGGTTGGGACTCAACCTTAGAAGGTTCTGAAGGAATCAGTAAGCAAGAGGATACATTGGTTGGTAGGAAGAAGGGAGGGAAGGAGAGATCGACAAGGAGGCAAGTCTGCCTCCAGGTCGCCGCCGCCGCCATGTCGTCCTTTGGGACAATGATCTGTTCGCCACCTAAAGTCCTCCTACTGTTGCCTTTTGTATTCCTCTTCGTTGTTTGTTTGGGCCTTGACATGGATCAGCAATTGAGTCGGCCCATATGCAGCCCAACGGGTTTCTAACATAAACTTATGAAAATTTTCAAAGGTTTTTGGTACCTCCTTCTAGGCACATGATAAAAAAGAGAGGGGGACAAGAAGAAGAAAAGAAACAGAAGGCTTCTAAGTGATTCATTTTATGAACATATTGTATAACATAGCTGAATCTATAGTTGGCTAGGATAATCGATACTTTGTAAACATATTAACTTATGTCAAAACCTTCTTAAAAGCTACTCCCTCTGTTTAGATTATTAGTCGTCTTGACTTTGGTCAAAGTCAAACTACTTTAAGTTTGACTAAGATTGTAGACAAATATAGTAATATTTATAATACCAAATTAGTTTCATTAAATCTATAATTGAATATATTTTATAATATAGTTGTCTTGGGTTGAAAACATTACCAATTTTTTCTATAAACTTGGCCAAATTTAAAGCAATTTGACTTTGACTAAAGTCAAAACGACTTATAATCTGAAACGGAGTAAGAAGTAATAGACCATATACAAAAGTTCTTAAACAGGATAAAAAAAGGTCATGCAAAGCGTGACTATGTGGCTAGTATAAATATGAGAAAATTCCTTATCTACCCATGAGTTTTCATTTAATCCCTTACGTGTCCTTAAATTTTGCCTCATCCTCTACATGTCCTAAGTTTTTATTTTGATCCCTTCTATGCTCATGCGGTGAGTTGATTGTGAGTTGACCGTTAGAATTGTCAAAAAATGACTATAATGCCCTCCGCTTGTACTCTGCGCTAACTACTTTAAAAACATAAGTCTTGTTAGAAAGATAGCTTAATCTATAATAAATTAAAAGGGACATGATTATTTGACACTGGATTTCGAAAACAAAATTTAAATTTTCAAACATTCTCTTTTTTTAAAAAAATAAAATCCACACAAAGGTTATATTGGATAATTGAAAAATTAAAATGTTTCTTATTTGGGTTTAAATTTCAGCAATAATTTTGAACAAATTTCATCAAATTTGATTTGAAACTTATTTAAAAAAAAATCAAAGTTTTAGTTTTCAAATTTGTGATCAAGTAATTATGTCCTGTTTATTTTTTTATTAACAAATTAATTTTTATGTTGAGAGCCATGTTCTTTTTTCCAATAAACTATTAAGCACATAAGGGTGATATTGACATTCTTGGAGAAATCTAATGGTCAATTGACAGTCAACTCACGAAATGGGCATATAACTATACAAGGGATGAAAATAAAAACTCACATGCATATAAGGGATGGGGCTAAATTTAGGGGCACATAAGGAATTTGGTGAAAAATCATAGGTAGGTAAGGGATTTTCTCTATAAATATACGTATCACAAACTATAAATTTAGTATTAAATTTAAAACTATAGATTAAGGCTGAGTTTAAAAGAGAGGTTGTGATTGAGCTTTTTTTTGACACGTAAAATGATACGAGTTATTAGCAGTATTAGCTATTGTGAACTTGAAAAATAGATTTACTTGATTTTAAAAAAAACTTTTATATATATATATATATATATATATATATATATATATATATATATATATATATATTAAAAACTGCACTATTTAGTAATTTGGAACGCGCTCACTGAAAAAGGTAGATTAGCTCATCCCAACTTCTCTTTAGAATTCAGCCTTAAGGCATTATATCATAAAATTATTATAGATTTAATGATGAAGTTATCCAAGAACATATTTTAGATGTAAACACAAAGTATACATAAAAATATTTAAATATTTGGTATACAAATTTTATACATATAAATCTCTATTTTATTATAAAAATTAAAGATGTTTTTTTTTGTATATGTCATTCGTGTCCGAGCTAAATTCCTATCCGCGCACATCAATGCACATGGTAACAATTTGTGTTGGATATCTGTTTCGAGCACGTGCATATACATAAGTCGGAAGAACATATTGGTTCCAGTGTGAAAAAAGTCGGCCGTATCGACTAATTATACGGCCGCCTATACGTACGGTAACGGAAGCCAAACGATACGACACGGTGGTTCGGAACTGGTTTTTGCCGTGTGAAAGTCAAAACGGGCGGCTGGCTCGATTAATAGGACGATTAGCGACTAATTATCCGATTAAGCCGTTTAATGGGTCATATTGAGCCCAGCAGTAGCCTATCCAAACGCTAGGTCTTTATTTTCCAAGTTCAATCGACGATTTAACTCCTCAGCGGTGAGCCGGTGACCAGGTCATATAGTTTGTAACGTGCATGTTTCTTTTTTATTAAGGACTAAAGTTGCAAGCGATGCTCTGTTGCAGAACTTTTTGATAGTACTTAGTCCTGCTTTCTTTTGAGTCAGTGCTGAATTTATTTTTTATAGGTGTAATTGGTTAGTACTAACAATATAATGTTCTTAAATATCAACAAAAACTGAACAACCTAACAAATTTATTTATTTATTTTACGAACGTCAATTTTCCTTATAATTTTGACTAATCTCCCGTATTTCGATTATACACAACATATACTCAATTACTCGTGACATCTGTGTCGGAGTTAAGGTTTTGAAAATGTTTAGGTATCTCATGGCATCTGTTGCTTGGGCGTCACTACTGACTGAGTTAGTACATAACATGCTCCCAAGACGAAGGATAAAAAAATTGTTCTCACCTGTTGCAAAAGCACAGGTATTTTGCTAGACTCTAATATTGATTGAGGATTGGAGCCTAAAACATAAAACATGATTGTCTATAATCAAAAGCTCGGTATTAATATTTTCCCATAATTTCTTGGATACTATTGTGATTTTTTAACGCATGGATATATTGCTAGTATTTGAATTAAAAAAAAGACAAACGTTTATATGGGCCGTTCAAGCCCACGCCGTTTTGCTAACAGCATAGAAAAAAGTATACATGAGGTCCTTTATCTTGTTGCCGAATTACAAAATCGTCCTTGAACCATAAAACTGGATACAACGTATCCCTCAACTTACAAAATCAGTACAAACAAGATCCCTCGATGTTATTGTCCCTCATTTTGGCTCACGTGGTGTCTATGTGGCTCCTTTAACTAGGTCTTCATCTCACGTGACATTGACGCGATCCGAAAAAAAAAAATTATGGACCCACGTGTCAGTTGCACCCAAAAAATAAAAAAAATGAAGATCTATACTACCATAGGATCTAAGTTACACGGTTTAGTGGGACCCACGTCATCACCCATTCTCTTTTCCCTCTTCTCTCCCTTCCTTCTCTCTCCCTTTCCTTCTTCTCTCTTCTCTCTCACGCGCAAGCACGGCGGCAACCCGACGGAGCTCGGCGGCGGCCAAGGATAGGTACGAGGAGGCCACCTTGTCTTGAAGCAGGCGGCAGCAAGGCGGGAGCGCCGGTGAGACAAGCAAGGAGACAGTGTGCCTCCGGTTGCGGCTCCACCTCGACGGCTAGGACGCGTGCATGGTGGTGGCGGAGACGCCGCTCTGCAGCGACAATGACGAGGAGTTCATCATCGACATGGACAGGCAGGCGCCGGTGGTGGCAGTGCCCACCGGGATGGAGTACTGTGCGGCGAGCCTGGGCGACGCGTGCGCCAGCGGCAGGTTCGTGATGAGCTACCGCTTGGAGGAGGAGGCCCGGAGTAGCAGGGCGTCCATGCAACTCGCCATGCGGCATGTCACGTGCATGGAGGAAGCCACCATGTTCTTGGCGCTCGCTGCTGCCATTGACCTCAGCATCAAGGCGTGCCGACCGTTCCAAAGGAAGACAGTATCAGCCAAGAAGACGACCTCTGCCTCGTCGTCTTCCGATCCCCTCGAGCTCGACACATAGCATTCGTCGTCTTCTTACCCCGCACAACTGGCAAAGCACCTATTGATCGAGCACCCAAGGCGGCCATGAAAATCCCTCTATAAATTCACTTTGAAAGAATTGGGCACTCCCTTGTACCAGTGTTGGCCGTGGGAGGAGCACGGCGACTGCCACCCCATTCACATCCTCTTCGATCCGCCACCGCCACCTTTGCCTTGATCGAGCCATCGAGCTCCCCAGTTTCCATACCCTCCGCTCTGGCGCTGCTGTTCCCTTCCACTCCCCCCTCTTTCTCTGCCCTGAGCTCGCCGGCGCCACATCCATCCGTACTACAGCCGCCGCTACATCCATCTCTCTCTCTCACCACCAACGCAGACTGCTCCTTGGAGAGGCGCAACTTCTTGTGTACCGAGCCGCCATTGTCCCCGTCGCTGGCACGGGAGCATGACGAGTCCATCTGGGGCACGACGTTGTTCGCGCCGGGGGCAGCACCGCTCGTCGACCACCACCCGCATTCGTCCGTCATAGAGAAAAGGGAAAGGGGAGAGAGAAACAAAGGGATGAGTACAGTTTGTGTCATTGATGTATGGGGTCCACTGATTTTTATTTTTTTTGGTTAGGATTGAAATGCCTTGTCATGTGGGTCTCATGCTAACTCAGCCACCATGCCAGATAAAACTGGGAGCTATACTGCCTTAAGACCCAAAGTGACCTGGTTTTGTAAGTTCAGGGATATGTTATATCTGATTTTTTTTGTTTAGGGACGATTTTGTAACTCAGCGACAATTTGAGGGATCTCAAGGAACTTTTTCCAACAGCATATGTCACCACCTGAATTCGGCGCAAGCCCGCACGCGTGTGAGACCGAATAGGGAAGTGGGCTGCCCGAAATTGAAATAGCCCAAAGGTTGAAAATGGAATGTGGGGCGTTCGTGGGCGCGCGACCTGCGCGCATGTTTGCCAACCAGCCTTTTCGGAATATTACTCCATGTTGAGTAGTAGGAAATGGTCTGGGATCAAATGATGTTGTAGTTGCCTCCTACCAATCATCAGGTAAAAAGATCGTGCTACAATTAATATGCCATTTGGTTGTTGATGCAAATGGATGAGCCAGGTACTCTTTCCATGAGTATGCAAAGCGCACATCGGTGTACATGTATTTATAGTAGACATTTGTAGCATGATTGATCCAAAAAAAAAAAGCCAATCTTCAAGTGCACCTTGTTTAATTGCAACAGCTAGCCGTCATGGTGAAGCCAGCCGTCCTCCTGCTCCTCTTCCTTCCCCTTCTCGTCACCCCGACGAGGATCGGCCTCAGCCGCAACACCTTCGTCCCTCCTCCCAACCCTGTACCTACCATAGACAGGACGGAGATGGACGTGACCATGTCGTCGTACCGCGACATGATCAAGAAATGGCGAGACCTCCTGCTCCGCAACACTCGCCCGGAGATCACAGTACCGGAAGACCACCCGGTGCTGGCTCCCCAGTACGACGACAGCGTCCCACCGGCACGGTTGCTGTTGCCGAAGCTGGTGGCCAACGGAGAAAAGACCACTCTCGCCATCCGCGACTCTAACATCTACTTTATAGGTTTTGCCAACAAAGCAGGGCAATGGTTCTCTTTCAAGAACAGGAACGACCTGCCGCGTTCCTTTCGGGCCAAGCCTCTCAGCTTTGGAGTGGACTACAAATCGATCGCCGGCTCCCGGGACAACCTTCCAAACTACCCTCTCGGTAAGCGTCAAACGGAGTGGGCGGTAAAAATTCTTTCAGAATACGATCCAAATCGCAGTGATGAAGAAACCTTAAAACGTGCTGTAGTGACCATCATTCTTACCTTCTGCGAAGGTCTCAGGTTCTTGCCTATAAGAAACGCGGCAGAAATAGGTTGGGACTCCGTTGCGTACATTACCCCAGACGATGCAGATCGTCTCGTATGTTGGGGACAAATCTCATATATGCTTGAATATAGTTTTTTGTCCGGTCATTCATGGGACTCGGAGGACCAACGTAAACGCCGCAATAATCTAGCAGAAGAGTGTAAAATCTTTAACAAAGCTCAGGCACTTGAAACCGTTGATGTGTTAGTACGGAGCTATATTAATTGCTAAAAGTACAAATTGGTTGTATTAATGCATGGTGTAAGCGCCCTCCTAGCTAATATAGGCGCACTTCCACAATTTATGTACTCCAATATTATGGAACTCACATGGTGTGAAAGTACTGTGCAACTTTGCTTTTGAGTTTGACTCCAGTTTCCTATACTGGCCAGCTCGTCTCGACTCCATGCTCCATTTTTTTTAAAGAAAAGAAGACAACTCCATTAGTTAATCAGGTAGCCCAGCTGAATCGCTAGCTACCAAATTACAAACAACATCGATCTGGGAATCCTTCAAGCCAAACAAAGTGCGCCAATTTTAGCAAGCTCATGCGCAGCACGATTACATTCTCTAGGACGATACATAACTTGATTGACATCGAAATTCATTATAAGCATAAATTTGACTTATCTAATGATAACAGCGTTTACACTTCTGTCCTGCGTTTCATCCAACAGAGCCACTTTCAGTTCTTGAGCATCGATCAGTTTCAACTACAATGTGGCCCATTCCCTATCATTAGCTATTTTCAAAGCTTTACATGCTAAAGCTTCTGCTTGGTTAGCATTTTGCAAATTCTGTAATTTTCCAGCAGCCATTACACTACCAGAGAACTCATCTTTTATCCAATACCCCAAATCATAAATATACCGGATGTATTAAGAATCGGTACTAAAACTCTTCAGTACCGATTCTAAAAGTCCAAGTCCCTAAAAATATTCTTAGTTCCGGTTGATGTTACCAACCGGTATTAAAAATGCATCTTTAGTATCGGTTGATAGCCTCAACCGATACTAATGCTGGTGAATCTTTAGTCCTAGTTGATGTTACCAACCGGTTCTAAAGACGTATTTTTAGTACCGGTTGATGACATTAACCCATACTAAAAATATTTTTAGTATCGGTTAGTGTTATCAACCGGTACTAAATTACCATGCAATGGTAATTTAAGTTTATCTATTAATTAGACAAGTTTTGTATTTAGGAAAGTTTGTATCATGTCCGATGAGGACTTTATGTTTTTTCTTTTATCTTTAGAAAAATTTGTGTTGTGTTCGATTAGGACTCATATCGGCCTGTAGGTATAAATATGTACACCCAGGGTCTTTTGTAATCTATCTCACAGATCAATACAACTACTCTCGGCACATTATCATCCTCTTTTTCGAGGTTTTTACTTATCATTGGCGGAACTTGGCACCTAACGCGAGGCTGCATCGATTTCGATCTCCGGCGAAGGGGTAAGTCCTACGTTCTGTCGGCCCTGGTGAATATATCGGCTACATTGGTGTGGTTCAAGGCCGCATATCGGCTACATTGGTGTGGTTCAAGGCCGCATCATTTCGATATCTTGGATCGCTCTAGTTCAGTTGATATATTTGTCTGCCTGATATTTCAATTCTATTTTAATTACATTGTGTTTAGAGACGCATCAGTTTAGTTGGGACTGTCTCGGTTAGGTCTGATCTTCTGTCTTAGCCGATATATCTCTACAATCACAATGTTGTTTTAAATAGATTTGTTATATCCATCATATTAGATAGATCTATCGGTTCATTGAATATTAGATTATTATATATAATCTCGTGTTGCATCGGTTAGGTTCGACCTACTAGATTGTTGTTGATAATCTAAGTCTTGCTGAGTTGATAAGTTCATGCTAATGTTTCATCGGAGGGTTAGCCGATCTTATTTAATGGGTTAAATTTGTCTTTGATGGTTTACTATCTTGGTTAAATTTAATACATGACCACTTTGATCGGTGTCATATCGGCTTGCTTAAATCTATCAAGCAATTATCAACTTTAAGCTGCATCAATTCGGTTTGACCTATAGGGTTGTGGTTGTAAGTTAAATTTATTTAAGTCAATGAGCATTAATCATTGTTTCATCGGGGTTTCAGTCGATGAGTTATCTAAGTGTTGCATCGGCTTGTAAGGATTACATACAAGTTGGTTTTAGCCGATTGCAGCAAAGGTTTCACTGATTATTTAATCATTTGGATTTAACGACATCGGATCTCCAGCCGATGTATGCTTTAATCATCGGATCAACACTTATTCTATCATATCATTATTGGCCCACTAGTTTTATTGGATTATATTGTTGTATTATTACAAATTCTCACTACTTGTCCGATTGCCTTATATCTTCATTAATCAAAGTGTCAAAATCTATATCGGACATATACCCGATAGTTCAAAACCCTATCGACATCGGCTAGTATCGCTACATCGGCTTGTTAGCCGATCGACTCTTTAATCATCAATTTATATATCTTGTCAGTTATAGGATCAAATTGACTGGCACGCCAGCATCTCATAAAAATTAAGGACCTGCACTGGAACTAAGCAAATCTCCCAGACCTTCGTGTGTTTTGACGTAGTTCACGTCAACACAGATTTGTCACCATTGGCTGAGCGCGGAATTTTCGTCAACAGTACCTCGAGCCTAGCTGAAAACAGGGTTTGAGATATTTTGAAGGGGAAGTGATATCCATGGCTAAACAGCCGCTAATCCGAAGTTTCCATTATTCCAGATTTTAAACCAGGGTCTAAATATTCAAAAACAGCTAAAGTTTCTAATTTAAGCGGGGCTAAGCATATTCCTAAATTTTCTTGTAAGCACCACATATTATGAGTCCTCACTAGTTTTGTTTACCTACGGTTGTCAAAGAACATCATATTACAAATAATAAGGCTATAACAATGAAGCAATGGTACGGCTAATAAAAAGTTTAATAACGCGAGGATTTAATAAAGCGAAATGCATTAATTTGAAATGAACATAATTTTTATAAATGGTTAGACAACAGTATGATCAACATGGCATGACTTGCCTTGCTCGCAACCAAAGTCTTTGAGTTCCACTCCGAGGTAGAGTAGTTCTTCCGGATCTGCAGCGTCTACACAACAACACAAAAGAAACGAGGCCAAAAGATAAATAACACCAAATAAAAGGCAGTAACAAAGCAGAAAAATGGGTTCACACTATTTGAGCAAAATTTAGCGATTTGAACGAGTTGATTCTGAGTTCAAACGGTCATTTCATTTAAAGATATAACCATTTAAAGTTTATATGACGTTCGAGTGGCATTTTATGAATTTATAAATTTACCCTTTGTTTATTTATCTTTTGAACAAGGAGGAGGGGGTGAACCGAGTGCACACACAGGTGGGCCCATGGGTCAGTCCTTCGGTCCACCGTGAGCTGGGTGCACCGAGACGGCTCACGGGGCTGGGGCGGCATGGCTCGCCGGCGCTCGGCCGGGCGGGCGACGCACAGCACGGGGTGGCGGGTGCGGGCGCGAGCGCGCACCGAGACGGGGAGGCGCCGGCGGCGAGCAGCGACAAGGAGGGTGGGTCGGCCGGTTCGGGATGGGGGTGGAGACGGAGCTCCGATGCTCATCGGGCACAACGGAGGCGCGGACGGGATGCGGACGGGGACGGCGAAACCGGCGGTGGCCTCGCCGGTTCTCGAGGAGGTCCCGGCCGACGCCTAGCGGCGGCCGGAGCTTGGCGATGACGGCGGCGCTTGGGATGGAGCAGCGCAACGGCGGTGGGGAGGGCGTGGCGTCCGGGCGACGAGGGAAAGGGGGAGAGGAGGTCCCGGGCGTCGTTTTAAGTCGTCGCGTGGGGGGGGGGGGGGGGGGGGGGGAAGGAGGAGGAGCCGCAGAGGAGCTCAGCCGGCGCCATCAATGGCGTCGGTTCGCCGGCGGCCAAACGACGGCCCATTAAATCGCACAACGGCCGCGATTCGTGGGGGATTTATGGGGGAAACGGAGAGGATGGGACGGGGAGCAAAATCCCCAATTAATTCGGGGAAACGGCCGGCGGAGACTGCGGGACGCGTGGGGAGAGAGAGAGAGAGGGGCGGTGGCTGGAGGTGGGAGGAGGCCCCGACAGGTGGGCCCCACCTATCGGTGGCGGTGGGTGGCGCCGGCTCGGCTCGGGCCGAGCCAGGCCGGAGCGAGGACGGGATGGGCCGAAGGGGCAGCCCAGAGGGAGAAAAGGTGGAGGGGAGGGCGCCGGTTGGGCTGGGCCGCGAGGGAGAGGGCAGAGAGAGTGGGCCGATAACGGCCCAGGGAAGAAAAGGGTTTATTATTTTGTTTTCCTTTTTTTAATAAATCTGAGAATGGTTATTGTGGCATTAAAATTATTTATAATGCTATGAAAATTCAATTAAAAATTGATTAAATATTTTGAATCATGAGGAATTCAACAAAAATTCCCACACACCTATGAGTTGAATCTTGGCCATTTTTAATTGTTGTAGGCTATTTTGGCTTTTACAATTTCTTAAGAATAAATTAAAAGGTAAAATTTTAGGATAATTTAGGGCGCGACAACAATTAGTGATTGTCATTATTTACCAAAATTAACGATGGGGGCCTAGATGCTTCAGACGGTGGCTGGCGGCCCACGTCTACTCGGCAATCCAACGACTCGGCCCATGGTGAGCAGAAGCTGATTTCGAGGATTTGTAGTTGTAAGATGTGGATGATTCAATTTGTTCTTCGATATCAAATGATTTAGGGCAACATGATGATTCAATTTTTTCTTTGATGTCAAATGATTTGGGGCAACTGAGAGCAACTCGAAGCATCCATCGATTCGATGCGAGCTGATGCATCGAGCCTATTTTTTTTCCTCGCATGAGTCTTAAAGGTGCCAGTTGTAGAACCAGCATCATTAGTGTCGTCTCCATAGTGTCATTTGGGAAAACCAACACTAATGTGGGGTTCCCAACCGATACTTATTAGCATTTCTATAGTAGTGGATATCAAACAGCACTCAAGATAG